>CM034309.1:41654224-42031993 GCA_019925795.1 Dendrobium chrysotoxum
GAGTTCTTGAAGCTATCTCTTCTCAATGCTCCACCATTTAATGGACTTATTCATCTCAAAATGACTCTTTTATAAAAATGGCGTGGTTCATGTAAAAATAGAGGTATATTATTGCAAATTTTTAATTGCCCTATTCAAGATGTATGAATTAATTTAGAATTATTCTCAACAATCTGATCGTTTAAACTTTAACTGGTCACCATCAACATGCTCATGATATCATCTTCTATGACATGGTATTTAGATTATTAATCACTTATTTCACTAATGATAATTGATGGTGAGCCACATTGCTAGTTGCTCGCATTAACTTGGATCTGATCACTGATTAAATTGGATTAGCCAAAGTGTTGATAAGGAAGGGTGTGATCTCTATCATATGTTAATGATGAGTATAAAAAATATTTAAGGAAGGGTGTGATCTCTGTCATATGTTAATGATAAGTATAAAAAATATTTTATATATAGATTGAAATATTCATCATAAAGTTTATTAAAGGGTCCCATTTCAACTTACTTATATTGCATTATGCTAGTCACCATACTTTTTTTCCCATTCTGGGTTCTCTGCATAAAAGTCTTGCATCATTTTATTTGTTTCACTTAATATATGTGTGGGATCAAGAAAAAGCTATGAAGCTCGAGCTTGATCCTCAGACTCCCGACTTGATTTTTAAATGCAACAACTAATCAATTATACTTGCTTTTTTTTTTTAAAATTGTAGCTAATAGCATCACCTTAATCATAAGTGTGACAATTGATTGTGTGATGAAATATTATAATCATAATTTTCAATTAAAATCTGATTTGATAGGTATTCTTTGTCATAAACCCTTTTAGCCATTAAAGCAATAATCACATTCTTGAAAATTATGACTACAGAAAATATGATTAAAAGATATTTTTACTCACATATTTAGAAACCCTGTAACTAATAGCATGATTTTAAGAACTTTTTAAAAAAGAATGATTATAGCTCAAAATTCTTATAGTGAGTGATGGACAGAAAAGAATTATGCTTAACGAGTTTTGCCCTCGATTCAACATCAAATCATTATAGTCTTTGCTTCTTGTCCCTCAACAAAGTAAAGGGTATACTTAATGTGTGGTCTTCTGCTAATGCCGAGCTTGGGTTTGGGCATGGGACTGATATAATGCAATCTTACACATATTATGGAATCTAATTTTTATGATTTGAACTAATCAAATTTAAATCAAAATGGAGATATAGGTAACTGTTTTGAATAAGAAGTGCATCAAACATGATCATGATTGGGCAGGGTGGCCCTATCCGGCGAAGCTGTGCAAGTTGGCTAAGTTTGTCTCTAATTTGTCCTCCAGCCCATAGCTTAGTAGCTCATGTTTAGGCTTCCAATTAGAGGTCATGAGTTCGAGTAAATATCTGATTGTGTGTATTATGTTTCGGCGCTTAATAATAAAAAAGATTCTCTCTAATTCGTGAATATTTTTGTAACTCATCTCTTATTAGAATCTTTCATGATAAAAGTCACCAGATGCCATGTTTGTCTTCACTGTAGAGCTTAAGAAATCTATGGTTGTGTTCTAGTACTTTTGACAAAAACTATACCCCCATAAAGCTGGCTTTGTCCAAATGTATTCCTTGTGCTCTCTTTCTGTAATTTATTTGTTTCTTTCAAAATAATTGAGCTTTAGGCTCTTAATTCTCTGAAAACATGAAGGTTGCTTTGCTGAGTTCTCAGCGGGCATCCAAACCGGAGAAGCTCCAGTGCTATCTAAGCTACACACAAAGGCTTCATTTGTATGATAATTTTATGGAGATGAAATTTTCATTTTTGGTAGAAGGCTGATTATTCTTTTTCTTTAAAGGTCAAAAGCAAAAACATATGTTGATTCTCATCCTGGTAGATTTTTTTAAGTTTAATTTAGCAGTTCCTTAAACATGTGATATTTCAATATGCTCTAATGACATTAATTCTAAAGCCTACTTAAATTTATACAGTACCCGTATGTTTCACCCTCGAAGCTCTCAAGTACTATTTAATTTCAGGTCATTTGAAGATCTTTAAAAGAATTGGGCGTGTCTAGTGGCTAGTGCATTCAGTAACGTGTATAGGAAATGGTTGATGCAGGAAATTTTAGTTTTGTTTGAGACAGTTTTCTTACTGCATTCTAAAGCAGCTTTTTAATTAAAAAATTTGTAAAAAATTTTTGTAATAAAAAAACTGCTTTAGAAAACAATCAGAAAGCTGTCTCAAACGAAACCTAACTTTTAGAAACGGGTTAATTTCATTTAACAAGAACATGATAGAGGCATGCAAAGAAATATTCCCTCTTTCAACTGAAGTCCTCCATCGGAAACGTTTGATGCATTCATGAATTGATAATCATATATATGATCTGAAAGTTCTTCTATGCATGCCATTGCTTGAAATTGCAATTATCTTAGCTTGCTGGTATTGCTCTCCTTGTTTCAGTTCTACTTCTTGGTGCTCGGGTGGCAGCGTCAGCTGCAGCTATATCTCCAGCTGAAGAGACAAGAGCTTGGCTCATATTAGCATGGGTGAGCACCGTGGCTGGAAATCTTTCACTTTTGGGATCTGCAGCTAACTTGATAGTTTGTGAGCAAGCCAGGAGGGCGCAGTTTGGTTACAATCTCTCCTTCTTTGGCCATCTCCGATTTGGGCTCCCATCAACTCTTATCATCACTGCATTTGGCTTGTTTCTTATTAGGAATTATTGAGTAGTTTCATTGTACATAACTTGGCTTAACCAATGGGTATCTGTAAGGTTATTCTTTCAGATGGAAACAATAATAAGCTGTGTAATGTAGACATCTTTCAGTTTGAGCGCTGTTTAATGCTTTTGTTTGTCTTGTTGAGTCTAGATTTGTTAGTGAATCACATCAAAACTTTAAATACTTAATGAAGAGAAAGTATAGAAATAGTGAGAGAAATTAGGGGTTCTGGAGTTTGAAGATTTTTGATTCCATTATAATAAGCTTGAGTGTAAGAAATGGTGTTTTCTAATCTCAACCTGTGACTATTTATAAGTTTGGATTGAGGCTCGAGTCTTATATAACTTGCTTAAATAAAAAATAACAAAAAAATACTAGAGTTGTATAAGCCAATTTCTCATAAGTGCATTAACTAACAAGTTGATGAAATTCTGCTGTTAAGGTTTTATTTGGGAGTATTTTATTACTGTTTTTTAAAAATATATTTTTAGTACAAAAATTAAAATTTTTACTAAAAATTGCTTTAAGAAGCAGTAAAATAGCCATCCCAAATGAAGCCTAAGTTGAAGAATCATAAGTAAGAAAGTTGTTTGCCAAATTAGGATTGTTGGCTAAAAATTTTGCGGCGGTAGAGTAAAATATTTTGTCTTTGTGATATATGAAATCTCAGTACACAAACAGATGATAAAGAAAATACTAAGTGTTTTACGTGAAAAATCCTGATAAAGGAAAAAATCATGGGGCTTTGCCCAGTCAAAATAATTCCACTAGTATTTAAATAGATTACAAAAGCCAATTCGTCCTCCAACTCACGGATAGGGAGAATGCAATGTATTGAAAAGCTTTGTCAATCTTTCGACAGGTACTCTTGTTGCAAAAGTCTGATGATGGTTGGAAAGAACTTTGACGGTGATCAAGAAGAATTTTGGCAACGGTCGAGAAGAACTTTGATGGTGGTTAGGAATAACTCTGGCGGTGGTTGAGAAGAACTTTGGCAGTGGTCGACGGTAAGATAGCTCTCCAAATCTTCTCTTCCTTCTCCTTTCTTTCTTTTCTTCGCTTCCCTTTTATGTGAAGAACGGGAGCCTATTTATAGTTTTTTGGGAGTGGCATGACGTATAAGTATAGAGAAGATCAAGGTTAAGTTGGGAGTGTTAGGATGGATGGTCGATATTGATTCTCTCGATCATAGACTGTTGATTGAGCATTAAAGTATTTTAATGATGTCAAAATTTAATAATCTTGGGCTTGTTGGATTTGTCTCGTTAAGCCGCTCGATTCGACTATAAGCATATCATATTCGATGATCATTTACTTATCCAATTAATGCTTTGAAGCTTTCAAGTATGCTTTGGACCTTTGATTTGGTCTTATTTGGGCTCGGATTGGACTAATTTTGGTGTCATTGGGTTCGTTTCTTCAAGATGATTAATGCGACTATAAGTTTGTTGAAATCAGAGCTTGAATGATTCCTATTCTAATTTCAGAAGTTTTTTGCAAAGGTAATTTTTTGTGATATATTAGTTGCCCCCATATTTTCGGATGTCGTAGCGCATAGACTCTAAAAATATATGCTCGAGGCCTTCAAGTTGTCGAAATTTAAAATTACAAATTTTAAATAATTACAAGGCGCGAGTGCTCCGCTGAATGCCAATGTGGTCCTTTTGTGACTATAAATTAAGTAAAATACCATCGATCATAGTTCTAGCATTTCATGAAGTTGGCATGAAGGTCTGAACTCAAAATGTTGAAAAACTCATTTCCAAAACTTTTAAAGTAACTCGAAATGTAAAGGCTCCATTGGGCCTCCAAAGTGTCAAAATTGAGTTCGAAACGTCGAAAACCGTTCCAGGGATTCAAAAAATGTCCTAATCGAACCATTCGGGCTCATGTGTGGACACATGTAGGCCACTGAACTAGCCGGCTAGTGGCGCTGTGCACCCGTACACCCCCTTCCCTTTTTGTTTTTAGAAAATTTTAAAAAATTGAAAAATTAATCGCTGTTATAGTAACGCGGCTACAATTCCGCCTCTTAGATTTAGGCAATATATTAGTTTTTTTTATAAATTATATATTATTTTATTAGTTTTTATATAGAAATAATCAATTTTTTTCTTTTAAAATAAAAAAAAAATCATGAAAAATTCACAAAAATCCCTACAAATCCTAAAAAATTCCCTTCCTCCCCCCTTTGCACCTATAAATACCCTTATTGGGTTGGGGAAAAGCATACCTTTCTCCTCTAAAATTTCTTATCTTTTCCTCCTCTCTTCTTCTTACAATAGAGACATTCCACTGTCTTGAATAGACGACATCCCCTATCAAACTCTAGTGTCCCTCTTTGTGTAGAAGGAGAAGATCTTACCCTTTCTATTCTTTTTTTTTTCATCTTTCTTCTCACATTAGAGACATTCATTGTCTTGGATAGACGATATCCCCTATCAAGCTCCAGTGCCCCTGTTTGTGCAGAAGTTCTAATGGATGATTATTCTCCCCTTATACTACCAATGTCTAAAGGAGATCAACATCCCCGTATATAAAATGATGTTCAAAAGATGTCTTATAAACTAACTCGGGTTGATGACGTGATATCCACAATCACTGGTGACTCATTGATCATATTTCACACAAATTTTATTTTCCCAATGATCTTGTGGTAATGGCTCCCAAAGAATCTGATCGAGCATTTTATCCTCCATCAGGCTTTTTAACTGTTTATGAAATAAGCTTACAAGCAGGATTATGATTTTTACCTCCCGAATTAATTGACATTTTGGCAGCATACGGAGTTGGCTTATCTCTGTTTTTATTTAGAGCAATGTCAATTGTCATTGGGTTGATTGCTTTCTTTAGGGATCGTCAGTGGCATAGCCAGAAAATTTATCAAGGGGGGTCTAAATTATTTTATTAAAATTTTCCCTCAACTTTTTTCATCCGGGTTTGGGACCGGCATAAGCAGTTTTAAAAATTTTTTATTAATAATTATCTAAAAATATATAATATTAAATATAAGATAGTAAACAACTTACAATTTATAACATCTACTCTTCATATTCTGAAAGAGTTGAATGATTACTTCATTATCAATAGAATCCAAAATTTCTTTTCCAACATAAGCAATTAATAAATCATTCATCCATTGATCGCCAATCCTATTTCGTAGCCATTTTTTTATAATATTCATGGCAGAAAATGCTCTTTCAATGCCTGTTGTAGCAACGGGTAATACCAATGTCAATTCTAGTAGTCTAAAAACAACAGGATATATTATATCCTTCCTACTTTGGATCATTTTCTCAGTAAGACTTCTAATATCTTTTAATGAGGTGAATTGATCATCAAATCACATATTCATGATATAAGTATCCAATTGATTTTCAAGAACCGCCTGATCAAGAAGACTAAAATCAATTGGATAAAACTGTGTCATTCGAATCAACTTGTCTTTGTTGAATGCATGAAATCCACTATTAGAATTCAAACATGCCATGCACAAAAGCAATTTGGTATTTACTTCTGTAAATCGATTGTTCAACTCCTAAAGCTGTATATCAAGCACTGTGTAAAAAATTTTAACCCGGAAATGATATAAATTTGTTATATCTTGAGCTCTACGGTGTGGCCGACCACGAGCAACCCATTTTTCATCCATATGTGGAACATTGATTTTCTATTGCTCACAAAAAGAGGTTATATTACTGATGAAGTCAGTCAACTTATTATCTCTCATATCATGCAGTCTTTTTTTACATATATGCACCAAAGACATAGCAATAATAATATCTTGTTCTCCTCTCTGTAAAGCTTGTGATAGTTCATTAGTGATACCAAGAACATCTTTCATAAGATGTAGGCAAAAGGTAAACTCAAAGGTCTGTAACAATTCTAATAAAGCATATGCCTCACCTTTTTGTTCTGAGCTTAAGTCATCTTCCAAAATAATTTTCAGAATATCAATTACTATAGAGAACATTGTAATTAATCTTAAAATTGATTCATAGTGTGAACCCCACTGCATCTCACCAGCACGCCAAAAGGTTATTTCTTGATTTAAGCCTTGCCCAGATAAAAGATTTCCAATATGTAATTCATTTAATATCTTCTCACGTTGTATTTCTCGAACCTGGTCGCGGCGCTTACAAGAAACACCAACAAGATTCATTACACTCAAAATGATAGTAAATAACAAAGCAATATGAACATAACTTTTCACAACTTCCACCAATGTTAATTGAAGCTGATGTGAGAAGCAATGAATATAATGTGCAGATTGATTTTCATTCAAAAATAGAGCTTTTAGACCATTAAACTCTCCTTTCATATTACTAGCACTATCATAGCCTTCACCACATATTCTACATATGCTCAAACCATATGTTGATAGGAGTTATTCAGTCTCCAATTTAAGACTATTTGCAGTAGTATCTGATACATGAGAAATCCCCAAAAATGTTTCCACTATCTCGCCTTTCTTATTAACAAAAAGGACTACGATTGCCAATTGCTCCTTAGCGGATGTGTCACATGATTCATCAACTAAAACTGAGTAGAATTTCTCATCAATCTCCTCAGATATAAACTTTGTAATAGCAATAGCGAATGCTTTAGTAATATCTTTTTGAATGTCAGGTGCAATTAACTTTAAATTCTCATGAGCATTCTTTAAAACCACATCGTCCATGTCTTTGTTATGTTCAGCCAAAAATTGGACAAGTTCAAGAAAATTACCCTGATTTTTGGATGTAGAAGACTCGTCATATCCTAGAAAGCTATCCCTTGCTTCAAAAGAAATCTTATGCAATCAATAGAAGTATTGAGCCAGATACGGTATGCAGATGTGGCTTGATCTATTTGCTTTTGGAGCACAAACCCAATGTGTTGACTCTGTTTCAGTAGGTCTTCAGAACTATGTCTAGCATTATTATGCGCAGTGTCATGACCTACATTAAGATCAAATTTGTTTGTTTTTTTCCTATTCGAAAATTCATTTTTATTAAATGCTTCTTCCTCTTCATTGCCTCTACCTTATTTCCAGAACAAATAACAATAAACATAATATGATTTGTCTTTACTTATGCTATACTCTGGCCAATCAGAGTACTTGTCAAACAAAGTAGGATTAAATCGTCTGTCTTTCATCCTGAATTTAGTTTTTGGAAAATCATGACTGTGAGGTTGAAATGGCCCTTGTTGTAAATATATTCTTCGAACTTCATCCAGAATATTAGGATTAAAGTCAACAATGGGAATTCGTAGTCCTGGATCAGATGGAAGATTTTCAACACTTACTTCTATATTGTTGGGTAAATCAACATCCACCCGAATACGCTTTTCGTTATGATCTTTAACCTGATTACTATTTTCATTTGATGTTTTTGGAATTAAAGATCGTTTGAAATATCTCTTCATAATATTCGAACTCAAATATGCCTTAAGATTAATCTGATTATATATCTATTAAGAAATCAAACAAGAAACAAAAAATAAAACTTATAAAATCAAACAAAATAAAATCAAAGATCTCACAACAAAATGAAGACAAAGCATTGAAGTAGGAAGATCTTTACAAGGAACAAGCCTATTTTAGAGAACAAATGATATAAAACCACATTATAACTTATAAAATCAAAAAAAAAAAAAAAACCTCTCGGCTGAAATTCGTTCGAGCAAGCCGACGTAAAAGGAGAGAGTCATCGGGTCGAGGCAGGGGAGGAGAAGGCAAGCCATCTTCAGTTTCCTTCCGCCTTTGTCGGTCACCACTGGGACTGGGAAGAAGAGCCCTTCGTGCGAGTGTGAGAGACGCTGCAATGAAACCCTTCGTGCGAGAGCAGTTGCGATCAGGAATGGGTGAATGGCTGAACCGGTAAACCTAAAATTGTAATACTTAAGGCTTAAATATGGTTTGTTTTTTGTGTGTGTGTGTGTGTGTGTGTGGGGGGGGGGGGGGGGGGGCACGTGCCCCCTCCATCCGCCTTTGGGGATCATGGAGGAGTTTTGACGCTAGAGCATTTTTCTTGGATGGGTAAATTCACATGTCACTTACAAGGTCGTATTACCTTTAGATCTAAATGGTTAGACATTCGAATCAAAGACCCATCAAAAAGCTGGGCTAGTGGATTTTTCTTTGTGAAAAATGAATGGAATCTCATAGAGAAGTGGAGAAAGTTGAAAGAGTTGCCAATTCTCCTTCATATTGGAGAGGAAGACATATTGAGAATTCTTAAACTTGCTGATGTTGAAAGCCTTCACTATGAAACTCATTATCTTGGTATATATATAGAAGAAGACTTTTTATTCAAGATTGGTCTATCTGTTCATGAGGGGAGGTCCCATACAACTATGTTGAAAAAGTCAAACAATGTTCAAGAGATATATGCATAAACTTCAAATATGGCTCCCGAGCGATCCTTACATAACGATGATCCATCGCCTTTACCCAAGAAAAAGAAAAAAGTGGGAGTGACACTAACAATAGCAACCAGCAGTAAAGGTCATGAAGATTCATCTCCTTTTAAAATTATATATTCTTGAAGATGTTCTGACTCATCAATGTATTAGATGTAGACATGTTGAGGAATTGGTGAGTAATTCTTTTTCTTATTCTTCTTCTCATGTATAAATACATGTATCTTACAAGTATCATACTCCTTTTTCAAACGCTGCTGTGATTGGATATTGAAATGGAGTTAACTCAATCATTGAATTATTGGAATAATGAATTTGTGAAGGTTAAGTATCTTCAAGAATAGTATAAATGCAAATATGAAGGG
The DNA here is from genome assembly GCA_019925795.1 of Dendrobium chrysotoxum. Classification (NCBI taxonomy): domain Eukaryota; kingdom Viridiplantae; phylum Streptophyta; class Magnoliopsida; order Asparagales; family Orchidaceae; genus Dendrobium; species Dendrobium chrysotoxum. The sequence goes on from CM034309.1 coordinate 41,663,712, forward strand.
AAAATTGGAGAAATGAGCAGTGGAAGATCAAATATTAGAATGCAGAACTGAATTAACAACTATGGTAACTTTTTTTTTTTTCAAAATTAACAGATGGATCAAATTCATAGCGAATTGGTGGATGCACAAATAACAATTAATCATCATTTGAAGGATAAAAAACTTTTGAAATAAAGATAATAGCTCTTGAGGATGAGAATAAGAGATTTAAAAAATCTTCTCTAAGAGAAAGAAATTACTTTGTCAAGAGCTAAGTCTAGATCAAATTATCATCCCAAAAAATTATAGAGGATTTCAAAAAAAAAAAAAAAAGCCTTAAAGAGTATAATTCAAGATCATGTTCAGGAAGCTCATGATCATATATATGAAGTAGAAGTGAACGCTTTGGAACGACAATGTATTGAATAGGGCTTTATCCGAGGTTTCTTAAAGGGAATTCAAATGGTGCAATTCAAGACTAGAGCTAATATAGAAGGTCTTTCTCCAAGCCAAACATATGAGGATATTCAACCAAATATAGAAGATGATGTTGAGAGTGTTTTACATAGTAATGATACTATTGATGTTATATGACATCATATGTTTTATAGAGTTTTTATATTTTCTTCTTTTGTAAGCATGTTATAAAAGTTTCTTATGTTGGTCTTTACCTTTATAAGATTTGTGGCAATTTTTTGAACTTTAACATGTAAAACTATGATTGAGTTTATTAGACCTTTTTGAGGTTATTTATCAAGATATAATGTTAACCTGTTAAAAGTTTTTTAGACCTTTATGAGGTTGTTTATCAAAATATGATGTTAATCTTTATAGAAGAGGTCGATTTAATCTCCCTTGGGATTTTATTAGAAATTTTTTAGACCTTTCTGAGGCTATTTATCAAGATATGATGTTAACCTGTATAGAAGATGTCGATTTAATCTCCCTTGGGAGTTTGTTAGAATTTTTTTTTACCTTTTTGGGATTGTTTATCTCGGTATGATGTTAACCTGCATAGAAGAGGTCAATTAATCCCTCTTGTAATAGGATATAATTAAGATGAAGTAAATAACTTATATATTAAAGATAAAAACTTGCATAACTTTAAGTACATAGAAATTTAATCAGTGACTACATCATTGATAATATTTTCAAAAGATTTTAGCATTCCACATTCGAGACATCACCTTTCCTTATGTATCTTTAAGTTTGAAAGTTCCAGGTTTCACCATTGCCAGCACCATGAATGGTTCCTCCCAAAGAGATAAAAGTTTGTTTCATTGAGGACCCTTCCTCGTGGCTTCCATACTTTGTAAGACTAGGTCTTCAATGGAAATAGGTCGGGGTTTCACTCTTCTATTAAAATGGTAAGCTACTCGTTGGTGATATGTAGCACTTCTCAATGAAGTTATATTACATGTTTCTAGAAGAAGGTTGAGATGATAACACAACTTGTCTTCATTCTTAGCAGCATCAAAAGTTTGAACCTTAGAACTTGGGACACCAATATCAATAGGAATAATTGCTTATGTACCAAAACAAAGATTGCAAGGTGTTTCTCCTGTTGGGGTTTTAGATGTTGTACGATAAGCCCATAACACATTAGAAAGCTCATCCACCCATACCCCCATCCTTCTCTAGCCGAGTCTTCAATCCTTTTACAATTATTATATTTGTTATTATCGTTTATCCATTTGTTTGTGGGTGTGATACAACTATATGGATCAATTGAATATGTAAATCTTTTGCAGAAAGATGTAAACATTTTTCTTGTAAATTGAGTTCCATTATCTGTCATAATTTTTGCAGGAAGACCAAAATGCCATACGATATTCTTCCATAAGAATTGCTTTACATTGGCTTCAGTAATTTTGCAAGTGGTTCAGCTTCTACCCACTTAGTGAAGTAATTAATAGCCAATATAATGAACTTTCTCTGTCCTGTTACTATTGGAAATGGTCCCATGATATCTATTCCCCACTGAGCAAATGGCAAAGGACATTGAAGAGTTAAAAGCTCCACTGGTGGGATATGTGTAAGATTATAATGTATTTGACAATTATTATATTTTGAACAAAATCCAATGTATCTTATTTCATTGTAGACCTATAGAATCCCTGTCTCAAGATTTTTTGCACGAGTGCTCTACCTTCGGGATGCTCTCCACAAATTCCCGAATGAACTTGCTGAAGAGTATATTTAGCTTCTAGTGGAGGCAGACACTTGAGATATGACCCTATAAATGCTTTTTTATATAACTCATCTTCAATCATAATAAAATTAGCAGCTTATCGATGGATGCAAATATCTGTTGTTGAATCTTCCGATATAATGCCATCATGTAATAAGGAGATTATATGATCCATCTGAGAAGTGCTCTTTCTTCTTCAACAGATTGCCTTTCTCATAGACCTTGCATATTAAGAAAATATATATCTTCAATGCACCTTCTGTAATGCTCCAAAATTTGGAAAAAATTATTTATTTTATCTTCTTAATTAATCAACCAGAGCTTCTATAAATCATCACAGTAATAAATGTATATAAAGTAAAAATAACTAATAATCATATACCTCAAAATATTTTACTATATTCATTCTCCCAAAATTAATATACAATAGTAGGAGATCAGTATGTGGGATTGTGAAACCCCTTAAGTAAAAAGAAGTTAAACCTTTAAACATCGAGGTATCTTTTGATGTAATGGTCAAAATTTTATTTAAGAAACTTTACAGTGAAGCGTGCTCATCCCAAAGAATCCTGGGATGGTGAACCTCCTGGGAAGTTACATCAACAGGACTAAACTGTGAGACCTTTAAGCTAAAGTAGATAATATCTCGATAGTTAAGAGTTTGGGTTGTTACAAATGGCATAAGAGCAATACACCAGTCAAAAGATGAGAACTAAGTGTCATACAAGAGAAAGTGCTATGCTCTAGAAGCCATATCTTGAATCCTGTATGGGACAATGTGCTACATGATGGGAGTCATTACTTGAACTTGTAGCAGTCACCTTTAGAATCTTATCTGTATGGTGGATGATTCTGGGATACAAATGCTGATGAGAATGTCAGTTACTTAAGTAGGAGAGATTATAAAATTTCTTAAGTAAAAAGAAGCTAAACTCTTAAATATCGTGTTGCCTTTTGGTGTAATGGTTAGAATTTTATTTAAAAAATTTCACAGTTAAGCATGCTCATCACGGAGAAATCTTAGGATGGATGACTTCCTGGAAAGTTACAATAATAGGATAAAACCGTGAGGCCCTTAAGCTAAAGCAAATAATATCTCGATAGTTTAGAGTTTGGGTTAATACACCTTCTAATGTATAAATCACATATGATAGAAGTTTCAGCTTGGAAAATGTATCTACTCGAGCATTCTGTTCACGATGTATATGGATGATTTGATATGAATTGATACAAGAGAGAAGTGACATCCTAAGATATTGTATCAGTTGTGGATTATGAGTAACAAAATCTCCTTCCACCTGTGATGCCACAAGTTGTGAATCAGTATAAATTATCAAGTTTTGTATACCTCAATTTATAGCGAGCCTTAGCCCTGCCATAAGGGCTTCATACTCTGCTACATTATTGGTTGCTTCAAACTTTAAATGAAATCCATATTCTAAAGTATCATTTTGAGGAGAGATAAACAATATTCATGCTTCTGTTCTAGAACTTTTAGATGCTCCATCAACATATAATATCCAATAAGGTGATAAAGAAGAAGAATATGACAATTTGATTGTATATGGGATTGTGCATTCCACCACGAAGTTAGCAAGTATTTGTGACTAGATATCTGGTCGGAGCAAAAAGCAAAAATCAAATTCTCCTAATTCTATTGACCATTTGACTAATCGCTCAGAAGCTTTACGTTTTTGAAGGATAATTTTAAGTGAAAGTTGGGTATCTATACCAATCGATAAGCTTGCAAATATGGGCGTAATTTTTTGTTGACAATATCAATGTCAAAGCCATTTTATCTGCTAATGGATATCTCCCTTCCATATCAAATAAAGTTTTATTGATATAATAAATAGGACATTACCCCCCCATTCTCCTTCCATATTAGCACTGAACTTATGGCGTAAGGAGAAACTGCAAGATATAAATATAAAACTTCTCATGAAATTGGGTTTGATAATAAAGGCGGTGAAACTAGATATGTTTTAGCTGTTCAAAAGCAGCTTGGCATTCATTTCTTCATTGAAAGCCCGTATTATGAGCATCCTTAAGTATCTTAAAAAATGATAAATATTTATCTCCTAATCGAGCTAAGAAGTGTGATAACGATGCGATCCTTCGTTCAAGCGTTGTACATCCTTTATATTTTTAGGAGGTGACATTTGTATAGCTTTGATTTTCTCAAAATTGACTTCAATTCCTCAATGAGTAACCACGAACCCTAGAAATTTTTTAGACGTGACTCCAAAAGTACACTTAGTGGGATTAAGACGCATGTTATAGCATCTAATAAGCTGAAAGCATTATTCCAAATCTGAAAGATGATGTGTTCTTTTATAACTTTTAACCAACATGTCATTAACATACACCTCCATTATATGCCCAATAAGATCTTTAAAGACTTTATTCATTAGACGTTGATAAGTTATGCCAACATTTTTTAATCCGAATGGCATGACTTGATACAATTGACTCCTTTGTTTGTTTAGAAAGAAGTGTGCTCTTCATTAGCAGGATTCATCTTTATCTGGTTATACCAAAATATGCATCCATAAAACTAAGCGTTTGATGACCAAAAGTGGCATCCACCAATTGGTCAATACGTGGAAGAGGAAAACTATCTTTTGAATAAGCCTTGTTTAGATCAGTATAATCCACACACATTCTCCAGGCTCTGTTAGCCTTCTTTACCAAAACTATATTCGTTAGCCATTTAGGATATTGAACTTCTTGAATAAATCCTCCATTTAAAGTTTATCAACTTCTTGCTCGATTGCTTGCAGACATTTTTGTGCAAAATTTCTTTTCTTATGAATAACTTGTTTGAAAGGAATATCTACTTGAAGAGGATGTATAATTACTTTTGGATTAATTCTAGGCATACCAGCCTCACTCCAAGCAATGATGTCTTAATTTCGCCATAGAAAATCTATGTATTGTAATATTTCTTCTTCTGATAATAAGGAGTCAATTTGCACTATATGTGTGGGATGCTCATCAGATAATGCGATATAAGTTAATTCTTTCACAGGCAAAGCCCTTTGCACATAATCTTCATCTTGAAGATCAAAATTCTCAATACTCAAAGATATTAATATTCATGGTTGGGCTTGCCTGAGATAACAAGTTTGAGCAACTTATTGATTTTGGTGTACTTCACTGATCCCTGCTGGAGTTAAAAATTTTATTTTTAGATGGGGCACAGAAGCAATAACTCCAAATATTACTTGCAAGGGTCTCCCAAATATGACATTGTATGCTAATTCTGATTTGACAACAATGAATTGAAGTGAGTGGGTAGTCTGTCGAGAGAATTATCTTTGTGTAATAAGGAGAGTGATTGTCTCTTCTACCCGTACTGGAAGATTATCAAATCTATACAACGGTCCAGCATAGGCTGACATTTCTCTATGACTATACCCATACTAATAAAAGTTGAGTAAAACAAAATATCTATGGAGCTCCCGTTATCAATTTAGATTCCTTTGACTTTATAACATGGATTTCCAATACCTATGTTAATTACAGGCTAGTCTTGGTGTGGAGTATAGATCCCTTCTAGGTCAGATTCATTAAATATGATGGAATGATTAGCTCATGCCTTCTTCAATGCTGGCTTCTCCAACAATGGTTTTAATTTCTCCAACCATTAGACGATTAGCTTGTTGTTACCTTTATTGTTGTTGATTCTGCCCCTGGCTGGATTAACTTCATTTCAGGTAGGCAGATTTGAGAAAATTAATAGACATATCCTGTTGGATCAACCTTTTAATTTTGTCTTTCAATTGTCTAGAAGCTTCAGTAGTGTGTCATTGACTTCGATGAAAATGATAATAATAATCCTAGTTGCTAGTATTTGACTTCAGTGGATTGGGTCATTTATATTCTCTTTATTTTGTATAGCCATAAGAATGTTAACGCATATTGTATTCAATGGCGTATATTCTTTCTTTGGCTTATAATCACAATTTTGTTAAGGAGGGCGAGGTGGATGGTCTTGATTTCTTTTTTGGGATTTTGGGTCCCACCCTCGTGTCAATTTTTACTTTTATTTAAAGGTTGCTCAAATTATTTTCGATGAGCATTGATAGCCTTATCAATAGTAATTTGAGCTTCCACTCTATGAATTAGGTTGTCATAAGAACAAACAGTATCTTGCATCAATAGAGAGTAGAATGGCCAGGGGCATAATACTCCAAGAAAAATATCTTACAGTAGCTCAGGATCCACTCTTGGAATTTGTCTAGCTTTAGAATAAAAATTTTGAAAATAGCTTTCAAAGATTCTCCTTCATTTTGACGGATTCAAAAAAGATGCGATGAATCTTTAATAGTTCTTTGACTGAAAATAAATCGATAAAAAGCCTCGCAAGATGAGCAAAATTGTGGATTATATTTCTAGGAAAAGCATAGAATCGGGTGAGAGCTTGACCCTTGAGGGTGGAAAGGAAAATTTGATAAAGAAGTGTATCAGAGGCTCGTTGTATGTGCATGATTGTTCTATAATGATCAATGTGTTCATAAAGATCATATGATCCATCTTAAGGATCAATGTTTGTTAATTTGAACCTTATTGGAATAGAGTGAATTTTGTATGTCAGTGGATATGATTCTTGGAAACTGCGTTGGATACTAGATTGTTTTATATCCCTTATTGGGAATTTTTCTTGGACAAGACGTCGTAATTCATCACGATGAGTATCTAGAGTAGGTTGAAGATTTTGCATCTGATGGGCTTTAGGTGGAGGATGTGTTGAACTTGCAGCATCATTTATTTCTGGATTGAGGTCAATATTGATTCTGTTGATCATAGACTATTGATTGAGCATTTAAGTGTCTTACTGATGTCAGAATTTGATGATCTTGGGCTCGTTGTATTCGTCTCGTCGAGCTGCTCGATTCGACTATAAACATGCCATATTCGATGATCATTTAGTTATCCAATTAATGCTTTAAAGCCTCCAAGTATGCTTTGGACCTTTGATTTGGGCTCCTTTGGACTCGGATTGGACTGATTTTGGCGTCATTGGGTTCGTTTCTTTGAGATGTTTAATTCGATTATAAGTTTGTTGAATCAAAACTTGGATGATTCCTATTTTAATTTTAGAAGTTTCTTTCATGAATATGCCTTGAGATTTGAGCCCGATCAATGTAATTTTTTGTGATATATCAATGATAAAGTCGTTGACTTGTATAAGATTAAGATGCCAAATTGATTGGTAGAAGTCACATATTCAATAGAAAAAAAATCATCCATTTTGTCGTGGATATATGATCAACTTAACCAATAATAATCGACATAATGGTTGACTTGACAAGTGGCGGTCATTAACTTGAGTGAGTTCTCTTTGAAGACTTGACAAATCTATCTTGAGCTTGAATTAATAGGCATAAATTGAACCGGGCTGAGTCAGCTTTATTCGGGTCGACTTCATTTGAACCAGACTTGACAGATATTTTGTTGTACATATTGAAGTCTGTTTCATGTTATTGGGCAAGATAAATAGCTTAAATTTAAAACAATTATTTATAAATTCCAAAATTCTTTAAATTCCAAATCACAATTTAATGAGAAAATTAGGCTCTACAAGCAAATAAGAACATGATTTGACTCATCATCAATGGTTCATTTGGGTGCTCTCACCAGGCACAGCCTCAGCTCGGCCTGGTATCGATCTTGTGCAATGCAGCATGTAATAAATTAGAAGGTCAGAACATAATATATATATATATAGCTGAAGATTCGATCAAATACAAGCGAATGCATAAATTAATTTCGTGTCAGAAAACTACCTGCAACCCATGCATATTACCTATATAGATAATATAATAGCATTTACAAGCTTTCAATTCACCTGTATCTTTGTGATAATAAATCCTCAATAATCCTTAACAAGCTCCCCATAACTTTGATTATCACATGGATTACGCCCATCACTGCTACGAGGTGGCAGAACCCACTCGTTTCCATCAATGAAAGAGATGTCCATGAATCGAACTGCCTCAGAATAATCCAAATTCTTAGCGTATTTAGGCCACATTGTGTAGTTGGCCCCAGGGCCACAGCACTCGTACTCACCGAAGAAGATTGATCTGCAATTAATCCGTTTAGAAGTTTATATTAGTATGTGAAGATATAAATTAACAATTTTTATTTAAACTGTTTCAATTCCTTATAATACGTTGAATATTGGATATTTATTTCCTAAATGAGAATAATTAAAGCAACCATAGCTGAACTTAGATCTTATTTGGGACAGTTTTTTTATTACTTTCTTAAATAAATTTTAAGTACAAAAATTTCTAACTGCTTCATAAAATAGTAAGGAAGCTGTTGCAAACAGGGACGACTTTCTTACTGCTTCTTGAAGCAACTTTTTAGTAAAAAAATAATTTTTTACTAAAAAATTGTTTCAAAAAGCAATAAAAAAACCGTCCAAATGAAACCTAATCAAAACAAAAATTATGTTTGTTACTGACTTATCGTTTGAAGAATTGTTCCAATCATCCCATCCCTCGGGAACTATAATAGATGGCAAATAAGTCCTTGAGAAGATGACTGTAGCGTAGGATCCCCACGCTCGACCAAGCCAAACTCTTCCAGTCCCACTGACACAACAATTCATAAAGGAAAACCCCGTCCTCTCCGCTTCTGACTCCCTCTTTTGAGCCGTGATACAGCCGCTCACACCGGCTGCCACCTCCTTGGCAATTGAATTGATTGTGCACTCCTACAATCCATCAAATGTGAGCAAATTAAATGGCAGAGCTTTTCAAATATAACAAGTGTTGAGTACGTACCTCATAGAGGGAGAGACCATTGCCGAAAATGAAGTCAATGGAACCCTGAATGAAGCATTGGCGGAAGTAATGCCGGCCCTTCTCGTCGAGCAGAGTGTCCTGGGCGCTATAGAAGCCGCAGCTGTAGAACGCAGCTTGGTCACCGGTGATCCGTAGCGCCACTGCTTGCGAGCCAACGTCCCCGGGAGATGCTGCGGGCGCTGTATTCTGTTCTATGGGTTTTCATCATCAAATATTACTTATTCTGAACCAAATTTATTGGAATAATCTTAAAAAATGGCACAAATTATTTCTTTATAATTTTTTTTCTATTGATTATATATAAAACCATGACGTGACATGCGTTGTTGGTTAATATGTACTTATCATATTGTAATCTGACATACGGAATCAAATTATGGTTGCAATATCGTATTCCTATGGAGTTGTTGTTCTGTGATTGTCTTTCAGTGAAAAATGCAATTTCATACTGTCTTGCAATACTATGCAAAATTTCACCAAAAATATCCTTAGCTAAGTTAAATTTTTTGTTAAATATTTCTAATATAAAATAAAACTTATGGTATGATAGATTCTCATCAAAAGAAATAGAATAAATTGAAACAACACAATCTAAAATGAAACCTCTTTTCTTTCTGCAGGTATACAAATACTCGCCTGAAAGCTGATGTTGTAGGCAACAAAGTTGAACGCAAAGATGGAGACGATGGCGCTGTAAATGGTGCCTCCACTGGAATTAGCTGTATCATTCCATACAATGCTAGTGTTGAGAAAACCTTGCCCTTGAATTGTGACATTAGTCTTATTCTCCCACACAATGACCTTCTCCCTGTCTCACACCAAACTCTCTTTAATAACAAAACACAACATATAAGAAACAAGACATTACAACTTTATACTACCAACATTGACTCAAGGTTTAAGTTCTTGTAGGTTGAACCTGTAGACACCAGAGTCGACGATAATGACTGTACGATAAGGGTTATAGTCAGGTACGGCGTTGACTGCCTTTTGCACACTACTATAGTTAGCACAACCGTTCAGATCAACGGTTAAAATTTGAGCTCCACTCTGATGAGGTGGGATTAATTGTGACCACTTAGAGTCATTGCAAGCTGCCTTCCGCCGCCTATGATGATGATGATGGTGATGGCGGCGAAAATTAGAGATGACGTCATTAATTATGGAGCTTGGGCTCACTAGAGACTTGTAGACAATTGTGTTGGAAATTGGAGAAGGATGAAAGTAGACTTTGATTATAATTGAAATAAGCGCAGTGAAAAGGGCTGAGGTGAGGAGGAGGTGTTTTGTTAGCCTTCTCATGATGTCAGAGGCTTTGTTAAAGAAATTGGAAGTGGTTAAGCGTTTTATATGGTGGTTGGAGAGGAGTGAAGGGGAAGTGATGGGTAATGTGGTGGAATTGGAATGATGAGTTAATGAGATAGGAAGAAGTGGAGGTTGGAGAAGGCAGACGCTTCAGCTTTTTATTAATCAATGATGATGAGGGGGAGTTCTTTTATTAACCGAAAGTAGTCAGCCTTCTTTGAAGTTTTTTTAAGGAGACATCTTGAAAGGGAAGTCGGATGGAGTGTTGCTGAGAAGCCCATTCTCCTAATTAAATTTATGTGACTATTGTTTTATATCATGACGAAATAATAAATACTAGCTTGATTGTGATATATTATGAGAAAATTATTTAAGAAAAATTATAAATTTTCAAAATAATTTAATGGTTTATGAAAAAAAAAAAATCCAAAAACCTCAAAAGTTTTTATATGTATGACATTAATTTAATGTTTTTAATAAAAATAAAATAGTGAAAACATATTTTATGACAACCATTATAGATATGATTTCTCCAATGGCTTGAGGAGGAATTTCACACCAAAATCTAAGTGATTTTAATTGATTTAAGTTTTATTTGGGACAATTTCAGATCACAGTTTTTTTCTATTTTCAAAAAATTTTATACTTAAAAGCAGCTTTACAAAGCAATAAAAAAGTAATCCCAAACGAAGCCTTAAAATTCAAAAAGCTGCTGATTCAGCACTGATTTGAATGTTTTGTTCGGTATCTGTGATAGATAACTGTTCTAGAACATTGTTTACATTTGATGAGCGAAATTCACATTCTTTGTCAATCATATCTATTACCGAGATCCTCATCATCGCATGCTTGCTTGATCTGGCAGCAAGAGTCGATCACTTTTGGTATGTCAGTCCAATAATTATTTATTTTGGTGAATGAAATGGTATTTGCTAATTGCTATTAATATGCAAGGAATTTATGAAATTATTGACTATGATTCATCTATTTCAACATCTTGATATGGGGAAGGAATGGGAAGATGATGGCTTCCAATTCTTTTAAGAGGATAGATATTCTTCTTCTTTAATCATTCCTTGATCTTTTTCTTCTTACTTAAGCAATGCATTGCATTCTTTGCTTTGCTGTAAGAGATCTTGACCGTCCATGTTGCTTCAGTTCGGCCTAAGATCATAACACAAAATAAAAACTAGAATGATACCTTGACAATGTGCATATTTTGTTTACTCAAAAAATATTAATCCAAAATATAAGTATTGTAGAAGTACTCTGATACAAACTCAAAAAAAAAAAAAAAAAAAAAAAAAAAAACCAGAAGAAATATAGAAAAAATAGTGACTATACTGAGAATTAGGAAATTATAGCTTACCTAAAACTCTATCCATGGTGGGGATTTAGGCAATTGCCGGATGCTCACAACTTCGGATATTTAGGGGGAGAGGGAGTAGCGAAGGCTCCATTGTCTTCTATAATTTTGCTTGATGGCTTAATTTTCAAATATGGAGCTTATTTATAAACTCTTAATAACACACTAATAATCTAATAATAATCTGATACCTAATATATATTAATCACTCATGAAAATTTATTTCTATCACCATCAACCATTCACAACAACCATGCCCTCAAAGTCAAACATACATAAGGTAGCATCACTTCTCTCTCTTTTTGGATGTTTCTACGTGGTCGAGTATTGCAGTGTTGGAGAGCTAGACATTTTGGTATCGGCTTCTTAGTCTACAGTACTTTGAACAAGCGTTGCGATGCTATGGGCTCGAGTGTTGCCGTGCTAGATCACTCAATTTGTTTGCATTTTTTTATATCTTATTCCATTATTTCATTTTAGTACCTCTAAGCCATTCCCCACCCATTCTTAGCATGTCTTGGCTGGGGAAGAGAATGAGAGAAATGAGAGAGGAAGAGAGAGAAAGTTCATCTTGGGACATTTATATCCATCTTCCCTGTTAGCAAAGTTATTCTGTTCGTGGTAGGTAACCTTAACCCTACTTCTATTTTCGTTGATTTTGATTTTTGGGTTTCTCTCTCTCCTAAATTTGATAAAAATGCATTATCTTCCGATCTGACAAACTTTCACAATGTAACTTTTAATATATCATAGATTTATTCATTTTGAACGTTTTGATATATAAGTACATTGAGATATTACTGAGTAATTTTGCACATATTGCATTTCAACTAAAATGATAAGAATAAAGGCATATGAAAAATGAATTAGGACTCCTACACCTAATCTATTAGGCTTGATATAATATGCACAAATTATAGTTCATCTGACAGGACATTCATTCCGACATGAGTATAATGATAAGATGTACGTACACACAGGCATACCAACTATATATGTTATAGTTCATAGTATTACTATGATTTGCATCTATCATACATGATAAGTGCATAATATGTCATTTGTGTGTATTGCAATAAAGGTTGGCTAGAGATTTGATTGATTCAAATTAGTCAAAGACAAGTTATCCTGTATAGGAGAGTGAGTTGACAGGCTTTCATTTAAACAAATGTTTATATATAATCTTAAAAGATGTGAAAAGGGAGACATAAGAGAATTTAATGATATATGATATGATTGATGGAGAGAGATAACTCCTACATGAAGTAACATGACTTATGATTGATAAGACTAATACATGATATATTGATTCATATATTTTTGACCTATAGGACATGATATAACTGATACAAAAAAAAAAAAAGAAAAAGAAATGATCCAAATGTCTTGACTTGCATAAATATGACATGATGTGTGTACATAACATTACTTCATATGATTAGACATGAAATGACATAAGACATGCATTAGATATATGATATGGCATAATATATGAACATGGTAAATTATGAGACTAATACAAGCACATGATACATAATACATGATATATGTTATAAATGATACGAATACATGATACATGATATATATGCATTGACATGATATGAAATACATAGCAAATACATATTGATACACATGAAATGTTATAGAAATGAAATTCAAGATGTTAATGATACATTGATAACTAATAGAATATAAGCATGAAGCATTGATATTAATGTCATATAGATACATACGAATAAATGATACGATCACATTGATTCATATAATAGCATGTCACATGGCATTCCACACAATACACTGGATATAATCGATTCGCGAATTACTGATACTGGTTTGACATATAGATTCTTATTCGCGCATATATAAAAATAGTATAAATGATACTAATAGAAATGTTATATAGGGATTACTCTTCACACTGATCACTACTGTTTATACCAGCATACTACTATTCATATGAATTGATGTTATTCAAACTGACTGTTATATGATCATGCAAATTTGATCTGAATGATAACATGCATATTGTTTCTGATTTTCATGCTTCAATTGCAACTGTAAATTCTGGTGACCTACTGTGATATTAACTCATTATGTGATTTATATGTTTCAATGAAAGGCAAATACATAGGAAAGTGAGGTTGATCCAAAATTATTGGTACATATATTTTATTTGTATTATTTATTCTTTTGTAGCCATGAGTAATTATGATAGACTGATGTAATTGATAACAGTCATGACTATTGTATTAGATTCTTTTGGGACTTGAAATGTATATGTACATGCATGTTTTGATGATAAATGAAATATTATTTCTATAATATTAAATTATGTGTATGTTCTATAATATTAAATTATGTGTATGGATGATATTGGTTGCTTTGGCATTTAATTAGATGATAAAAAAGATAATTCTTTCAAATTAAATATTGGGGTGTCACGCCTTTGACCTCCCTCGCTTGACTAGTGTCTTCCAAATATCGTTGCTCAACTACAAGCCTTCGTCCACTGTCACCCGGCTATAACCCTCCAACCTTCATATCCCGATTATGATCATCCAATCATCGTCGCTCAACTATAGTCCTTCGACCACCATCGCCTGACTATAATCCTCAAACCTCTATCACCTAATTATAATTCTCCTACCCATCGTTGCCTTACTACAACCCTCCAAGCATCATTATCGGATTATGACCCTATGATCATCATCTCCCGATTATGATCCTTCCTACTATTGCCAGATTACAATCATTTGAGCACCATCGCCTGGCTATTGTACTCCAACCATTATTTTTTAACTATGGTTGTTGACCACCATCACCCAACTATAATCTTTTGATTGTTGTCTCATGCTGACACCTGCTGATTTTTTTTCATACTTTTCATCATTTATAATGTCAACACATCATCTTGGTTATAAGATCGAAGCATGTCATCAACATCAACTCTAACTCTCAATGTTAGCACCATAGTTATGCTAAACTCTTTGGTCTCTAATCTCCCTCCTCAAAGGAGCTCGGACAAACAAGTAAACAATCTCTTAAAGATCACCTCATGCCATGAGCTCTTCCAACAATTTCCACCACTTAATATGTTTATTACATTATATCAATGCCTTCTCTTGAGGGAGGACATCAATTGCTAGTGATGATAAACAGTAGTAAAATCATTAATATTGTGATAAGCCCCATATTTTTCCCTTTTTAAGTTTTCACTTTAAATTTTTGGTGCTCTTGCAACTTCTCTTTTATTTATGTGCATGATGAATCTCTATACAATATTAAAATAATAAATTCTGACTCTATAACCGTAAATAATTTGGCCTGCAATAAGCCTTGCAAGCAATAAGCCTTGTTCTTGCATGACTAGAAAAAATTGAGTTTTTTTTTATTTTTTATTTTTTGGGAAAATTACTTCACAGAGTTGCTTATATGACAAGTATTAGGCCGATTAAATCCAATGGTGGTATGCTAAGTGAATAAATAGACATTCGAATGACTGTAATGAGGCACATGAACTAAGGTATTACAATTTTAAAACTTAAGGGGATTCTCCATAGCAAGTTCTTAATACCATTATGTCGACCAAAGATCCTTCGTAGGCTATCTAACACCAATATGAAGATCTTGACAAAGACAAGAGCTCAAAAATTTATGGTGAACAACCAGCATTCTATAACAGCTTTCAAAAAAGCTACTCCTTCACAATAGTTTATCATCACCTTTATAAAAAAATTGTAACATTCCAAACAAATCGTTGTCTCCTTCATAAACAACCTTGATTAAAGATCATTAATCAAACTCAAATTCTGCTCTTTTGTACTCGTATTTTTAAATGCTTATTGCACTCACCACACCACTGCAAAACTTAGGCTCCGTTTGGGACAACTTTCTTCCTACTTTTTAGTACAAAAATTATTTAAACTCGAATTTTTTTGTACTAAAAAAATGCTTTAGAAAGCAGTATTAAAGCTGTCCCAAACGAAATTTTAACCCGCTATATTTATTGGTGCCGCGTTTGAGTATGAGTTTATTTTGAGATGAATCCAACATAAGAATAATTAATTAAAATATATTATCTTGAATAAATCTAATAATTCTAAGATTAATCCCGATCAAAAGCATATTCTTACTAAATTTTTTTTCCCAATTTATTGGTGCCAAGAACGCCATTCCACCTAGGGGTGCAAACGAGTCAAGTCGAGCTCGACTGCCAAATACTGAGCTCGAGCTCGAGCTCGACTCGTCTCATGAAACGAGTCGAGTCGAACAGCTCGTTGAGCTCCTGCATCGTCCGCGAATCCCGCTCGTCGTCCCGAGCTACGTAGACCTCCGTCGACGATCGTCTCGTCGTCGAAGCTGCAAATCCCGCTCGTCGTCTTGAGCTACGTCGACCGCCTGCGAATCGAAGCCCGCTCCCACCTGCGAGTCGAAACCCGCTCCCTCCTGCTAATCGAATCCCACTCCCGCCTGCGAATTGAAGCCCGCTCCCGCCTAAGAATCAAATCCCGCTCCCGCTACGCGAGCTACTCGATGAGCTATCGAGTTGAGCAGCCGAGTGTTCGAACTCGGGCTCGTTAAGCCATCGAGTTCGAAATTGTGTTCAAGCTCGACTCGCGAGCTCGATAAACTCGACTCGTCGAGCCCATTAACGAGTAGAGCCCGAGCCGACTCGACTCGATTGCACCCCTAATTCCACCTACCATATGCTAGAATGAAGAATTTCAAGAGAGCATATCTAAATAAAAGAATAAATAAACATACATCGGATTAGCTATGTTCCATACTTTTTTTATATAAATATTATATTATCATTAATTTATTTAAAAATTGACCATGGATTGCACCTCCTTAACGACACGATATGAAACACATTGACCTTGGACGGATTCATATTCTTATATCAAATTAATAGTGGCAAATTCCCAATCAAACATGTAAAACCAATTGCCCGAATTCATTTAAAAATCATCGCACCTTTCCAACTTACAATCAGAGCTAGTCTTTGTTATAAACCCAATAATAACTGTTGGCCGGCTCTCTTTGCCGTCCATGTTAAATCCCATAGGAGTGGTTGAGGTGAGTTCCCCCTCACCCTAAAACTCTCTTCAATTAAATCACACGCGAAGAATCGAAATCCAACAACGAATTCAACAAAACAAGCATATCATCAAGTTCACGCGTTCTGATTTGAATGAACCGTATACAGAAGAACATCCATAAGTATAAAAAGATCTGATGCAGTGATGCGCATGTAAATAAAAAGAACAAGAAGCGCAACTCATCAAAGCTTAAATTATTCCCATCATCCACGCATTGAGAACCAAAGAAATACACAGCTAATAGTCGTCGTAGTAATCATCCTCCACTTTTTCCGCAACATCATCTTCAACCTTATCCTCCAAGTAATCAACGCCCTCAGCCAAAGCCAAACCACCAAGTACCCCGGCTGCCGCCCCAACGGCCAATCCGGTCCCCATCCCAAACTTCGATTTATTCCCAGATCCCGAAGCCACCTGCCCGTACGCCGGCTGTGAACCTCCGTAAGGGTTTCCTCCCGGTGGCCCTCCGGCGGGAGGTCCTCCGTATGGGTACCCTGCTGGAGGCCCGCCATATGGATACCCCGCCGGAGGCACGGCCGACGGCGGCCCGCCGTAGGGATACCCAGACGGAGGCGCGGTAGGCCCACCGTAAGGGTAACCTGTCGGTGGTGGCGCGTAGCCATATGGATCGCGGGTCTCACGGTTTCCATAGGATTGCCCGTAAGCCGGAGGCGGCTGGGCGTAGGGATCGTAATACCTAGGGGCCTCCTTGACGGAAACGCGGATATCGAGCTTACCATGTGGGCGACCGGAGGGGCGCTTGAGCTTGAGGGTCCGATCGAGCTTCCCGCCGATGCCGGTCTCATCAACAACCTCGGAAAGAGGAAGGCGGGCTGAGCCGACGAGGGGCTTAATACCCTCGTCAGCGTTGGCGTGGACGATGTCGATGTGGAGAGTAGCGTCGCGGAGGGAGATGTTCGGGGGAAGGGGGATTATGAGCTTCTCGTCCCAAACGGGATCGGTGTCATGGTCGATGTCGACTTTCGTCGAACTTTTTGCGGACGAGTCGATCCAGACCACGGCGTAGGGGCGTAGGTCGCCCTTTCTCCAATTCACGTTCTTCAGGTCGCGGGCAGACCGGATCGTCACATCTATTTCGTAGCGCGAACCCATTAATGTTGTCGCCGGTGATCGGATCGGAATTTGATCGGAAGGGAGACAACGAAGGACCTGAGGAGCGCGTGGGTTAGATTTATACAATCGCCGATTTTCGTAAGGATTTGATGGTGGAAATGGGGCTCGGGTTGCGTGATAATTACGGGAAGGGCACCTTGGGTGCTTCGGTTCGCTTCTGGTGGCGGAGGTTTCTAGATTGCTACTGGAAGAACCTTGCTTCGTCCGGAGGTTGTCCTAGGCTTCGTTTTTTTATTTTTATTATTATTATTTTTTAACAGTGAGGTCAATTAATATAAACTCTTGGTTGTCAAGCTTTGAACCTTAGATTTTTTTTATTGATTTTCAAAATTTTCAACCAACAGTTCACGCTGAGTTATATATTGGCCTAATTTCACTCGTTTTGTTTTAAAACATATACGTGCCCTAAGGTGAACTCTTGGTTATCTATATATTATAAATATGCATAAAATATATATTTTATCAATGATAAGAAAAAAATTGTTTAACTGTACCATTCTAATTTCTAAAAAATCTTTTGTTTTTTTGAAAAAAAATAGCTCAATACATTCTTTATAAGAATGTATAAAATGTAAATGATTTGTAAAATCTCAAGATAATATTTGAATTAAAAATATTCTTAACTAAATTTTGGATCATATGATCTCCTATTTAAGCAAACTTTTAGTCAAATTGAACTTCTCAATGAGACGAACATATTGGATCTCAAATGATCCGATTCGACTCCAAAGAAGCTCAAAACAAATGCTTGAATTTTGTTTGAAAACTTTTAAATATTAATTGATGGATCAAATTACATCCAAAAATAATATTCTTATAGTCAAATTGAGTGGTTTGACACTAGACGAATCTAATGAGCCTAAGATCACTTGATTCAAACCATGTCAAGGCATTCAAATGTTTGATAAACAATCTAAGATTTAGTAGAGTGATATGGACCGTACGATGGACTGATATGAATTTTGGCCAAATCTATAAAAAAACCTAGAAATATGGCATCATTATCTACAAAGGGGGAGGTTCAAAAGCTGATATAGCTAAAAGTTCTCTGGCATTTTCTTAACTAAAACCGCCGACGGCCACCTCTAGCAATAGCTATTATAATCTATGGACTTCTATCAAGATCTAACCTTATTGTTGGATTTTAACTACCTACTTGTGGACATTTAAATTCTGTAATCTTAATAAAAAAAATTAAATACTTGTTCTCAAATAATCTCGCCCTCTTCAATTATGAATAAAGGAGGATTCTTGTAATTCATGTTAAATAGTAGATTATTCAATTGGAATATGCCATGATTTTTTTCTTTTCAAGTTTTCCATCTAAAATTTTTTTCATCTCCTATAATTTTTTCCTATGAGTGCTAGATTCTTTCAATAGCTAAGACATTAAATACTAACTCTACCATTGTAATTTTTCGAGCACACAACAATTCTAAAAAAAATTATTAAAATGAATTTCAAAATGTTTGATATTTATTTAAGATTAGTATAATATTAATTCTAATTAATTTCATATATATTATATTATTTTATAATAAATTTAACAATTTTAAGATCTATTTGATTGGAATAAGTCAATTAAAAAAAAATTACAATTTTATTGACTATTTTCCAGCATAAAAATTGTTAGCAGTTCCATGCAAAACATTACGGTTTATTGTAATTATTTTTCTTTTTTATTTTGAAAGGGCCATATTTTAAATTACTACGTCTATTTTAATCCAGCGCTCGAGCAAGTACGCTGCACACCAAAAGTCACCGATTAATAATACCCCACCGGAGGGGTTAGCGAGGGTTACATATCCCGTACAAGTTAAGTAATATGAATAATAATTTTCCTGATATTATTAAGCTAAAAAATATAAACATAAATTAGAATTAAATAAAATTTATGGGATAATTTATGTTTTAAAAATAAATTACCAACTCAATTTGTTCAATACCTTTCTTTAGGTGCTGTAATTTTTTTTAAATTAAAATTTAATGAAAATTAAAAATTTATTTTTATATATTTTCAAATTAAAATAAATTATGAAAATAAAAAAATTTGTAGGTTATTCGAATTTTCTTCTGTTCTCATTTTTCTGTTTCAAGTTGCTCTCATTTCTTTATTTTATTGATTGATTAGACAGCTAGTTTCTTTGTCTAATGTTATAATTTAATAATTTTTAAAATAATTCTTTATTCATAACTCTCTATCAAAAAATAATATAACAAATTAAATTTGAATGATCATTATGTTATTTTGATAAAATTGAAATTATATTTTTAGTACAAATTTCCTATATACAATTGGCAAGCTAAAAAAATATTTTGCGAATATCAAAACAAATTAGTTTTGTTTTATGATCATTATATTTTTAAAATTTTTTTATTAGCTAAAAAATTTACAGAAATTTAATATGACAAAAAACTAATTGGACTATATATATATATATATATATATGAAAGAAGAAAAAAAAAGTAATTTGAATTCTTGAACTGAAAGACGTTCATATTAACAACTTAATTTTAAAGAAGAATTAAATTTATTGTACTTTTACTGTTCAAGGTCACAAAACCGAACGGTTCTCTGGATCCGGACTCTGCACATAATAATCTCTCCCAACAATGGGTGTTTTCTATGAAAAAGCATGGCGGACATGAAATTACCTTTGGAAAAGACTATTTTGCTCCATATTGTAAATTTTATATATATATAATTTAATGAACTCACAATTGATTGGATGACTGTAATGCCTCAATTGCCTCTCTATAATAATCATGATAATTGATATCTCACCAAAAATTCATATAATTAAGCATGAATTTTATCGTAATCAAATCTTCAAGCATTAAATAGCGAGAACTAGAGCTCGTAGGATTATCTAAACTTTGTTTTTAATATATTTATATCGAAAAAACGTGTTTTAATGAAAAAAAAAATCAAAATCAATGATATCAATAACGTTTGACTTGAGTCCAAATAGGTTTAAATCATGCACTTATTAATATAAATGAAAAAAATTTCTGAAGATTTAAGAGATAAAACAGTCTTTCAATCATTGTATGTTTATAATTGAAATGAACATCTCAATGAAACAAATATGATGAGCCTAATATCTATCAATTATAAGATTATTAATTTTAGGAGTCAAAGATTTCTCTCTGTTAAAATTTCTTATGTCAATGTTGACTATCATTTGATGCATATCAGCAAGTGATTTTCAATGTATATTAGTCACTATCGACCCAAAAAATAAATTTGGTGGAACAATTTGACTTCAGAGAGCCTAAGCGGTTAATGCTAAATAATTAGCTAAGGTGTTGAGAACTCATGCATCGAAAACAATAACTACTAAACACTTTGATGATGAATAGTAAGTACTTCACAAATTTTCACTACCTAAGTGCAGAGAAGGCCTTTCAAGGTACACCTAGTAGAATCCAACTTAACCTCTCTCAAAAATTGGCCAAGACAATACTTCACAGTTACCCCTATAAGAACCTCTTCACTTATAATATATTAATCAATAGGGTGAGGCATACTTAGGTAGGAGATATGATAATATTAAAATATATACAACATTCATATATCATAAAAAAATTATATTGATCTGACACGAACTTGAGGTAATTTTGAGCCGGAAGTTTTTAAAATTAAATTTGGGACCATCCAAACTTTGATTTCAGCACATAGTCAAACCAAACATATCATAAAGATGAACCCAACGACACCAAATTCGATCCAATCCGAGCCCAAATAGATCCAAATCGAAGACCCGAAACACATTTGGAAGGTTCTAATAATAAAATGGATTACCGAACAATTTCCAAACATGACATGCTTATAGTCGAATCGAGCGGCTCGACGAGACTAATCCAACGAGCCAATGATCTCCAAATTCTAATGTCATTAAGACACTCAAATACTCAATAAATGGTCTATAATCAAGGGAGTCGATATCGGCCTTCTATTCAAAACACCCCAACATGCCCTTCATCTTTTTGCTATTTACTGGTCATGCCACTTTAAAAAATTATAAATAAACCCCTCATTCTTCACTGAGAAAACTAAAGCAAGGAAGCGAAGGAAGAGAGAAATCTGAGTTCTCTTGCCACCAGATTTTTCCTCATCGACCAACGATCGTCACTGGACTATCTCCGGACTTCTGCCCAGCCACCAGTTGTCACCGTACTTCCGCCTGACCACTAGATGTCGTTGGACTCCTGTCCGATCACCAGCTGTCGCTGAACTTCCTCTTGGCCACCAACTGACTCTGGATTTTCGCTCGTTCACCAAATGCTATTGGATTTTCGTTCGATCCCTGTTCGTAACAGGATTTCAACCTAACGATTGACTGTTGTAAACTTATCATTATCAGTCTCAAGGACGAACCATTCACTTGTAATATATTCAAACATTAGTAGAATCATTTCACTTCAGGGTTTTCCACGTAAAAAATTTATGGTGTTTTTAATATTTCTATTTGTGAGGTGGATACTCGTACAACCCAAGACGCCTAATTTTTTCTACTTTACCGTTGTGAATATTCTAGCCCATAACAAACATAAACAATGATTAGTTCAATTTTAATAAAAAAATATTTTGATTACTGATTAGCTTAATTAAAATAAATAATAATAATAATAATAATAATAATAATAATAATAATAATAATAATAATAATAATAATAAAATATGAGTGATAAGTATATGATAAGTATAACACAAGATTCATGAGTGTATCAAATAGTAATAAGTGAGCAAGTATTAAATAAATTTATAAATGTTAAATCCTACCCACAAGCATTGTTACTTCTAATTGGTGTTAGGATCTCCTCCTCACTTAGGGATTGTTTGGTTGCATGAAAAATGAATGTAGTGTAAAATGAATGCAATGTAAAAAAAATACTTTATAATTATTTGGATGATTATAAAATGAGTGAATCACTTTACTTTTTTTGCCATCAAGCTCAATTGATGTAAAATATCCAAATAAGATAAACGCTATTTATAACCCTTAAAAAATAAAAAGGGATGTAATACATCTATACTACTATATAAAAGTGGTTTGAGATTCCACTCATATGCAATCCTAACCTTCTATTTAATTTATCAAAGATGAATATCAACCTTTCATTTTATTCATATATTTAATTAATTTATTTATTAACTTCATTTATTAATTTAAATGTATGACGTTTTTTTATTTTGTTTACATTAATTACATTTAAGTAAGAACCAATTGATGCATTTAATTATATTTATTTTTATATTCAATTAGGATTAATTAACCTTTCATTTTATTTATTAATTTATTTAACTTATTTATTAACTTTATTTATTCATTTAAATGTATGGCGCTTTTTATTTTGTTTACATTAATTGTATTTAAGTAAGAGTCAATTTATGCATTTAATTATATTAATTTTATATTCAATTAGGACTAATTAATATATTTATTTTTATTATTTCTTAATTAATGCATACTCTAGCAATTAATAATATAATTCATTAATTAATATTCATCATATTTATACTATTATAAAATTGATTTTTAATCATTCTCATATTGAATTCTAGCCCTTAAATTTATGATGAATATTGATCCTAATATTTAAATATATGATTATTATATACAAATTTAAATTAAGTTAAATCTATACTAATACTAATACTAAGTATTATAAATGGAGCTTGAGTTTCCTTCCAAATGAAATCTTAATCTTCCATTTTAATTATTCAAATTAAATCCTAACCTTTCATTTTAACTATTTTTATTATAATTGATTAATAATTGTATTTTTATTTATATGAAATATACTTTTGATCTTCCAAATAATTGATTATGAACCATTTTTTATTTTAATATGTATTTAATTTGCATTAATGAAAAGAGCCGAAACGACAACAGTCACCTGAAAGGTTAAAATTGCAGTATTTTAAGAGCCAAAACGCCAACGATCCACTCAGGCAATCAAGCCGCTCTCTCGATTTCGCACCCATTCGTATTCCTCTTGCTTTGGCTTGGCGTGAAGAAAAGTCTTGAAAGAGTCGGTAAAGGAGCTTCTAGGCTTCTAGGACGTTATTCTTGTTCGTTCAGAAGTCACGACGGGAAGTCACCCTCAAAGCAACAATCTTTTTTTCCCTTGTTTATTCGTCCGATATTATGGGTTGGTCATGGCTGTGAGTAAGCTTCTTCTCAACTTATCCTATTTTGCTTTTAAATGAAAGCTTTCTGTTTTAGAAGGAAAAAAAAAATGAGAGGAAGAAACATCAATGTGGAGTCAAGCAAAGCCCCCAAAAAAAGTGAAGAGCATTAAATTTCTTCGAAGTTTCCTTCAAATATCCAGAATCATCTCAATTTTTTTTTTCTCACTTAATACCGAAAAAGTTGCAGTTTTCTTTAAGCTGAACTCCCAGCAAAGGAAAACTCCTGGAAACTTCTGCAGATAATAAATGAATTACTTTGAAGGTCTGAAATTTGGGGGATAAAAAATTTTAGCTTGCAAATTTGTCATGACCTATGAATATCTATCTTGAAGGAAAGTTTAGAAAAACTGTTTTGGCGATTCTGGGTTTTAGGGAAAGCAGTTGAAGGCTCTTGAAGCTTCTTTCTCAGGTTTAGAAACAATGCTTCAATTTCTTAAATGAGACAAACTAAAGCTAATATTTTAATCATTCAATTTCTCTCTCTCTCTCTCTCTCTCTCTCTCTCTCTCTCTCTCTCTCTTTTAAACATATCATTTTCCTCCTTTTCACAGTTTTTTTAATTCTTTGATTTTTGTGTATATACTAATAATTGATTTAAAATGCTAACAAATTTTGTTACTGGAAGGGATTGCTTTTGTCACATGCTAACAAGGGGATGAAAGTCCATGTATTATCAGATATATGTATTGGCAACGTTCAGGTACACTGTGCTTGTAATTTCTCTTTAAATTTTTGAATATCATAGGTACAAATGTACAATGTCATTTGAGAAAGAATTTTTCTATTATTACTAATACAAAAATCAAGTCATATTTTAATTATTTATTATAAATTTATGTTCATCTTATTTCTTTTAATCTTTTCAAACATTTTATTAAAACTAATGTTTACAATATGTTATGCAGAAATATCTCATTTTCAATATACATACGTGCATCATTCTGATATATATCTCTGAGATTTCGAAGTAAGTTGAATCAAATTTATTTTCATTTATTTTTCTTTAATAAATTATTATATATTTTAACAAAATATAAAAAAATGAAAAATGAAAAAAATATCTACCCAAATCTGAGAACTGTACCAGTGTAAAGCTTTTTGTTTTTTTTTCTACTTAATTTATCACAAAAGATTGCTAATTGTAATTATTGTTTCTTATGTTTCTTTGATTTTTGATATGTCTTACTGATTGTAATTTAGTTAGTTATGTTTTGCACTAAAGCACTATAAATAATCCTCTTCCTTGTTGGACATGAAATATGAAAAAAATGGTCAAATTTTAATTCAATCATAATAACAATCAAATTAAGTAAATATTTAATTGATAATTAAATCCATTAAGCTTATTTATAAATTGATTATTCTTAATATATCTTTACTTATGTTTTGATTACATTTATTATGCCCAAAGGCCTCAGACGTTTCGTCTTTTATTCCATTGCTTTCGCCTTGCAACCATTTCATCACATTTTGGCTTCTTCTTTGTCACTTCAAAATGCCATTAACAGCCGAAATATGAATTTATAGGATTTAAATTATTTGCACATTCTTTATTGTGATTTCTCTCAACTTTCACTCTATCTATTTCAACTTCTCTCTCAAAATTTTATTCTCCATAAAATATTTTTGTGGAATTTGCTTATATGCTATATATCGTTAAACCACATACGTTTCTGCATTCATACTAAAAAATGCTAATTAAAGAAAGTTAACTTTTTAATAAAACCTTTATTGTTATTATACAATATTTTGATATTTTAGTAATTTTTTTGCATAATTTAAATTAAGGTTTTGCTATTTTTTAACACAATTTTGATGCTTATTTATTATAAATTTATGTTCATCTCATTTTTTTACTTTGTAAATTTTTTTTGTTAAAACTAAGATTTAAAATATGTTTTACAAAAACATCTCATTTATAATCTAAATCTCCGCATCATTAAGATATACATCTTCCCATCCTTCCAAAATAATTAAACTGAATCAAATTAATTTGAGTTTCTTTTTCTCCAACAAATTAGCATATCTTCTCTGTTTACTAATCTTTCATTTTGAATATGTAACACAAATAAGTATAAAAATTTAAATAAATATTATGCAGCTATAAGTTATCACAATCAAATAGAAATTCAATTATTGTATTCTTTGCCTATTGTATTTTTCTTTTTGTCATCTCTCTAAAGAATTTTTTTTTTCTTTTCCTTCACAAAACAATTATATTTTAAAAACTTTTTATTATATTGATAGAAAAACTATATATTTTATTTTGATAGAAAAATATTCAAATTTTTGTACTTTTCGGTTGATATGTACCATAGTACACTGTGCTTTAAAATATAATTTTCATTATACATATTATAGGACTATTATATGTATAATCTTAGGGTTGTAGAGTAAGCTATTATACAAATTTGTCCATTTGATTTCATTTGCTTCGAATAAGTTTTTTGAAGAGTCACTAAAGAAGTTTCTTTGCCTTCTTTCGACTTCACATGCTTGTAGTGAAGGAGAGTTTTAGTGAATTAGGTATGGTCTAATCATCTAACATTTCTCTACTACTTGCATTTATACATGAATTTGCATTAATTATTATTTGTAAATTTTTTTTTGCAGGTAATACTCAGACGATCTATTTCCCCTCTTCGATAAATATGAGAAGGTTGATATCTTCATTCCAAGAGACAACAGGTATCTCACAGATCCAACGTCTCCTTCTGAAGCATGGTAAGTTGATGTTCTTGTATATAATGTTCTATAGCAGTGCTACTTTTTTTTTAAAAAAAATTTGCTTGATTGGAAGTAGCAATTTCTATTTGATCTTCTTCTTCTTCTTCTTTTGTTTTGTAATGTTTTTTGTGCAATCTATAATTTTGGTTTAATTGTTAGTTCTTAGTTCTTTGTTTGGTTGAATCAATCTTCTTATTGTTGGATGTATTATTCATTGCATGTAATTATTGTTGTTGATTTAGTATTGTTGGAATTGTTTCTTTCTTCCATCTTAAATGCTTAACACATGAAATCGCTCATGAGATTCTAATGATTTTTTGATTTAGTATTGTTGGGAATTTTTATTTCTTCCATCATAAATGCATAACACAAGAAGATCTGAAGGTTTGTTAATTTGGTTTTGGTGGAAATGTTTCTTTATTTCATCTTAAATGCCTAACACTTAAAAAGTATAAGGAATTTACTTAATTTGAGTGTCCATTTGTATTTGATCTTCTTGTTTTTATTTTTTGAGTTTTGTATTATTTTTTGTATAATATGTTATTTTCTTTTGGTTGTTAGTTCTTACTTTTTTAGTTTTAAATATGTAAAAGAAATCAATCTTCTTATTGTTAGCTGTACTATTATTTGCATGTACTTATTGTTGCGATTTTGTATTATTGAGAACATTTCTTTCTTCCATCTTATATCTCTAATACGGGAAATTTCTCATGAGATAGATTCTTATTCATTGAGTGTATTGGTCACATTCCATATTATATAACAATCTTTAATTTTTTAAATAAATCAAATATGATCTTATCTCTATAGTTGAGATAAGTATGTAGATTCTTATGTCATTTCAATTAGATGTATAATTCATTGCATATTATATAACAATCTTTGAGTTTTTCTTTTATAAATCATATATGATTTCATTTCTATATTTGAGATAAGTACACAAGTTAATAATTGACATTTAAGAACATTCTGATGTTTCATTCGTATTTCTCATTACCGTTTCATTACGCTTTGAATTGCAGAGATGACTATCACTATA
This sequence comes from Dendrobium chrysotoxum, assembly GCA_019925795.1. Taxonomy (NCBI): domain Eukaryota; kingdom Viridiplantae; phylum Streptophyta; class Magnoliopsida; order Asparagales; family Orchidaceae; genus Dendrobium; species Dendrobium chrysotoxum. The sequence goes on from CM034309.1 coordinate 41,691,575, forward strand.
GAGCTCCCTTTTTTCTAGAAAATATTGTAGAGTATTCAAAAATAATCTTACTCGCTGTGGAATCATGTTGAGATGATGCAGAATATCACATTCACTTGCTCTGTTCGGTTAAATAAAAAATCATTGAAAGAGCATGGAATGTCTTCAGGGATGAGGCAGGTCAATGCATGTGTCATTCTCATCATGAAGTCCAAAGCTCTATAAAGGTTAAGCAAGCAAGAAAGATGGTCTCATTTATTGGAGTCCCAAAAGATCTGAAAAAAGAAAATAAAAAAATCAACTCGACTCAAAAGATTTGTTGCCCTTAAACTGAATATAATATTTTTTTTTTATCTCATCAAGGAGAAAGGTAGCAGCAAACACAACATAATAGAAAGAAACAATCTCATGGCAAAGAATATTTAAATCAACACAGGATGGGGAGGAATTTAATAAAGTTTTTAAGTAATTTTTGAATACTCAGAAAAATAGAGTTATTTTTGTAGTTTGTTGATAACATGGACACAATTTTTTTGGCCTTAGGAGTTAATTTGGGAGAGAAGAAGTTCAACCCTGAAACAATTAGTGAGTTTGGGTTCTGATATTTTGGCTGGGTACAAGATGTTCTTGTTATATTTCTCGAGATCTGTGGCTCATGCTCTTGCTTCAGGTTTTGCACTTAATGTTGTCTGGGTTTCTGATGATGATTTGCTACATTCTGGTTTCTATATTCTGTTTGTTGCTGATGATATTGTCCTGGTTGCTGGTGGCAACTCTTATCTGTCTTAATTCAATTTATATGAATTTTATTTGATTGTTGCTAACTATTAGTCATTCTTATTGTGGTCATTCAATATTATTTGTATAATATATAGGTAATGTTCTATGATAGATTAACTTTTTTTTTATTTTGAATAACTAATTCAGTCATCTGATGGTAGAAATGCCTTATGTTACACATAAACCTATTTTTTAAAAATTTTCATTTAATTGTAATAAGTGTATTTCAAAGATAATAGAAGTATAAATCATCATTTTTTATGCAAATATTTTATTTAATGTTGATATAGAATTTAATATCTTTGATATAGCATATCATAAATTATTTTTTAATTTTGTTATATATTTTTATTTTCTTAAATTTTATTCACATGCACATTGTGCACGTGCATTTATACTAGTAGCTTAAAATTCAACTTCTAAGGCAACTTGATACCTTTACGCGTTATGGTTGGAGGAAGCATTTTGCTAAATACTTAATTCTATTAGTATCGTAGAGTCAAAAGGGCCCACCAATACATCATGAGCTCCTTCAACGATTAATCCGCTAAATGCCGGGTGCATTGTGCGAATATATAAATGAAGAAATTGCAGAATCAACCTCCCCACTATGATCAAAGTCGCTTCGACCAAACCATTTATAAAAACAATACAATTTGCTTTATTCCAAATGGAAGTGTTTGCTACGTTTTTAGCATTGCAAAGGACGGATTTACATATTAAAATTAGTATTTTTTTTTAATTTCTATGAATCATAAAGCAAATCCAACGGTGAAGAGCGTAGCTAACTGTTTTTTTACTATGCACTACAAAAGCATAAGATAAATGATGCCCCCCCGCAGAGCTTTGTAGAACTTTATTAGTCGTCTTATTCGTCGTCATTTCTAAAGCATCACTAGTGGCAATTTCGTAGATTCGTTGAAAGTGAATGGCATGAAATATAAATAAAATGCCCAAAACGCGGAATCGAGCTTAGCATATTCGTTCAGCAAAATAACGATCGCTTTACTTTTCACAGGGTTTTATTTTTACATAATACTTCTATTTTTTCTACCTTTCTGATTATTTTTTAAATCTGCATTGCTACTGTAGCAATTAGGGTGTTAGAGGTGGAGGTAATTATTTGTCAATTTAGTTGTGAAAATTTTAAAAAAATAAAGTTATTTAAAATTATTATGAGTAGTGCATTTATTTTTCTCTTTTAAAAAAGATAAAAAATAATATTTTATAATTAAAATAAATAAGATTATACTAACCAGATTTTCTGCAAAAAAAAATGATATTGTGTGTAAGAACATTCATATTGATAAAAAGATAGAGAGTTTATTGTATTAAATTGTGCTTAGAAGTTAGATCTAACACACACATCTATACTACTATATAAAAATGGCTTGGGATTCCACCCAAATGTAATCCTAGCCTTTCATTTAATTTATCAAAGATGAATCTTAATCTTTCATTTTATTTATACATTTAATATATTTCTTAACTTCATTTATTTAATTAAATACATGATGTTTTAATTGCATTTAAGTAAGAGCTAATTATTAAAATGCCAAAAATTTTAATTGCATTTATTTCTATATTCAAATATAATTAATTAATATATTTTTTTTATATTATACATATCTGAGCAATTAATAAAATGTTAAAATTTCATAATTTTAATAATTCATAATTAAAAAAATAAAAGTATACATGAGCAATTAATAAAATGTTAAAATTTCATAATTTTAATAATTTAATTAAAAAATTTTTACATCTATATCTGTACTATCTATACTATTTATACTATTGTTATAAAAGAGCCTTGAGTTTCCTTCCACATGAGATCTTGGCCATCCATTTTATTTTTTTTTAAATTATTTTGTCCCTTTATTATATTATAAATAATTAATAAATTAAAAAAATAATTACTATGTAATTTAATTATAATACCCCTTACACCTCATATAAATTCATTTTAAAAATTTTAACGTGTTTCATTTAACGTAATACTACTATTATACTAAATCTTACTTTTTTAAGATTTCATTTAAACCAATTAATTCTAATGCAATGCGGACCAATTAGTGCTCGTTTGTACGTTCTAATTTCTTTTAAACAAAATAATGTCCTCCTCGGTTACCTATTATTTCGCCTCGTTTCGGTTTGGGCTTTGGCCTTCTCCTCCGGTAGCATCTCCAAGTACCAATTAATGCTAATACGGACCAATTAATGCCCGTTTATATATTCAAATTTCATTTAAACAAATTAATGCCCGTTTAAGCCTCGGTTACCTATTATTTACGATTTGCTCGGTCTTGATTCTTCGGCTTGACCTTCAGTCTTCTTCTCTGGTGGCTTATCCAGTTATTTCGGCCTATTCAACTTCTATAACGGTTCCTCTTCACGGCATCTTAAATTTCCAACCATTCTCGGTGCCGCGCTTGGCGGCGGATAAGTTCGCTCCCCTCCATTCCTCGTCTCACTCTCGGCGCTGCCCCAACACTTTTCTTCTCACATTTTGAAAGGATTTTGCTCTCTCTCTCTCTCTCTCCCCGTCACCCCATAATTTGAAATGATCGGATCAACGGCATATCTTATTATTCAGCACAGCACCGGTTCACGTCAAGGCCTCTTCGTCACGCCTTTTCTCCGCCTCTCCACCGATGCTTCTACCATTCCGCCCTCTCCCTAAAACCCCTTCAGCCATCAACAGCAGCCAAATCAAGAAACCACAACCCCAAAAGAAGGAGAAGATGACGGGGCAACCCATAAGGAATGGAGCTACATAACAAAAGGAGGAGAAGAAGACGAGCAGGCGAGGGTTCTCCGTGCTGCACTCTCTCACATTGTAAGTTCGTTTCTCTTCTGATTTATGTCCCGATTTGGTAGGTTATTGATTGAATGGATTGTCTTTATGGTTTTGCGAATAGCCAAGAACAACCCCTTGTACAGCCTTTAATCCATCCATCTATTTACTTCTGTTCATCTTAACCGTAGGATTATCTTAGATAGGCTATATAATGTAATGCAAGGTTACTGTAGAGAAATGAAGATGCCGCAACTTTCTTCTAGCTTTACATGTTATTCCTCTCTGTTCTTCTTGCTTTGTTTTATGTGCAGGTGACAGATCTCTTCAGCTACAAGTAGGATTTAGCTCAAATAGGATTAAATGTTGTAAATCCAGATTTAGTAAATATTGAAGGGATTAAAACCTAAAAAATAGGTTGACATGACAATTGTTAAATCTCGCTACCTCTTGATATATTGTATGATTTTTTATTTCAGGATTTAGGATTTGTAAGATAAATTTTGAAATGCGTTAAATTCTATGAATGATGTGGTTTAACAAACATCGAGCTCTATGAATAACAAGAGTGCAAAGAGATTTATCAAAATATGGGATTTAAAGTGACAAAAAATTTGTATGGTTGGATTTAAATGAAGTCTTATTTAATCAGATACCAAACAACTATTTGGAGAATAATTATCATTGTGAGCCGTAATGATCACTATGATTGTAATGTATTCCATTCTTTGATAGTTTGATTGATGCAATTACCTATTATTTTTTATTTATTATGCATCAGTGGGAATCAATTCTGTGGCTTGCATAATTCAAATTCAGATTTTCTAGAGGTGCGTCTCTCCATTATTTTAGTCTTGAAATTGACATTATAGCTTGCTCTAGAAATAAATACTATTTTCTTTCTTCTTACCTCTACTTCCAAAATATATGACATTATATTGTTCAATATAATCATTAGATTAATCATTCAGTAGTTTAGATATGGGCAGATATACTATTAAATCAAAATTGTATTGGTAGATACAATATTAAATCAAACATATTTGTGAAAAAATATATTTAGAGTTGCATATTATTTTAACTATACAATTCTAATTTCATCTTATGATTGACATGAATAGAAAGTCGATGTAATTATCACAAAGAAAACTTGGCAAACTCAATTACTTTATTTGAAATTGACTTTAAATATAACTCATCACATGGGGTAATCTTTGTATAAAAATATGAAAATCATGATTTTTATGTCATAAAATTTTAATCATTCAAATTCAAACATATCGTCAGGTTTGATGCATAATCATAATCTACAAAATAACAACCCAAGTATATAAAAAAAATCAAAAAATAGGAATGACATTTGATTTGAGGCTGCTTTGTCTTGTAGACTTGAGAGAAGAAAAAGGCGATAAGTTGTTGATTTGATCTAACTTGGATCGAAAGAGGAAATATTAAACGCTGAAGAGAATGTGTGTTGATGCTTTGATGGTGGGATTTAATTTTGATAATTCAAAATTATTAATTAATATTAGATTAATTATAAACTGAAATGGTAATATTTTACATTAGCTTAGAAATAACTGAATCATAAATAACTTCTTTATAAAAATTCCTTCTTTCTGAATTTTTTTTTTCTGATTGTTTATTACAAAAATTGAAAATCATAGAGCATTTACTATCTAACAATCAATTAAAATTTAATTAAATGAGTTATTTTTGATTCAAATATGTAAACACAACTTATTTTTCTCTCTAAAAATTTAAACGCAAAAAAATTGAAATATTTATTCAAATTTTTCTTGAATGGCTATAAATTATAAAATTTATTATTATAATAATTATTGGAATATTCATTGTGGTATAGTTATACTTGCTTCTCTGTTTAAAAAAGAAAACTAAAATTATAAACTATTTTTTTATTTTTTAAAATTTAAATATAAATCGTTAGGATAAAAAATAAAAATTTTCAAAACTTATCTCATATAAAGAGAATAATGTATCATATTGATTACAATCATGATAAAAAAATCGCAAACAAAGTTTACTCTTATCAAATATATTATATTATTCCTCATTCGTAATTTGATTTTAAAATTGTTTGTAGCAATAAATTTATAAAATGAAATTATTATTTTAAATAAAATATAATGAATAAAAAGTAATTTTCTCTCAAATTTATTCTTAAATTTTTATTTATTTATTATTAATGTTTAAAATTTTATCAAAGTACAATTAAAAAAAGAACTTATAACTTTTAAGAAAATCATTATTAACTAATTAATAGAATTTAATATCAAAATAATTCATGAATGATAGAAAATCCATATCATATAAAACGATCTACCTAATCATATAAAACTTATCATAATGAATATAATTATTTATAATAATATTTTTTTCATTTAAATAATGATTAATGATAATATAATTAAAATATTTATAATATGAATTTTTATTTTAAAATTTTTTGCCATGTGCATTTAATGCACGTGCATTTTTACTAGTGTAATGAAAGGTCACAAGAGACACCACAATTTTTATATGAAAATCTCATTAAAGAAAAAAAATTCATGGGGCACAAATAACACACGCATGTAATAAAAGGTCTCAATTCAAATGATTCAAATAGTATTTATCTTCGGTCACAAATAATATTTTTTTCTATAATTAGGGAATGTGTTGAGATAAAACACTATACATCGTTTAAAATTTTCTTCCTTAAATTTTTTTATTTGTTAGAATGATTATCTTATCTTTTTATTAATTAATATAAAATTTATTATTTAAAAGTTAGACTTTTTTTAATAAAAATAGGTAGGGGTGTCAAAATGGATTTTTGGGTTGGGTTCAGGTCCAACCCGAAACTTATTAGCAACCCGTACACGTGGACAAATGAGATTAGCCTTTTTAATATTTCGCTAACTGCAACTGTACTTTCTTTATAAGTCATTATGTATTTATAACCCCTGTATCCTCCGGTCTCAGTAACAAGAATACTTCTGTAAGAATTACTTCTGCTTGTCTCTGGCTTTTCCAAATCTTCTTCCTCTCTTATTCTACATGGTATCAGACGTTCAGGCCATCCTCCTTTCCCTTCGTATCAAATGCGCAACCTTCTGCCATGGCTTCCACAGCAACCACATCTTCCCCGTATCAGGAGGACAACTCCACCTCCGAAGGCGCTTTCTCCTCTCCCCAAATCCCCTCGTCTCTCAAGTTCTTGATGACCAACGTCAAGAACGTTATCGCGGACAACCACGCTCTCTGGCGATCTCAAGTGCTGAAATTATTTCGGGCCAATGGATTTGAAGGTTTCTTGGATGGATCAAGCATTTGTCCGTCTCAATACATCGACACAGGCGCCGGACAAAAAACACCAAATCCAGCATACAACACCTGGCTCCTACTCGATCAAAACCTCGCCGCTGCCCTCTACTCAATCATCTCTTCCGCAATCCTGCCATACGTTCTCTCGGTCGACCATTGCACCGAAATCTGGACTACGCTCAACAGCCGGCTTCAATCCTCTACAAGATCAAGAATCATTCAATTAAAGAATGAACTACACTTCTTGTCCATGAAAGAAAACTCAATGACCCAATATCTACTGGATGTCAAATCGAAGGTCGATGCACTAGCAGCAACCGGAGCACCGGTCGACGTCGAAGACGTCATACACTACACCCTTAATGGTTTACCAAACACATATCAGGCATTCAAGACAACCATTTGCACAAATCTCCGCTCGGTCAGCCTCGATGAGCTCTACACCCTTCTTTGCAGTGAAGAGCTCAACCTTGCACATGAAACAACCAAAGAACTCCAATCCCTTCACATTGCTGGCAACCACACCGCTGGCCGAGGAAGAGGTCGCGGACTAACACCTCACTCACGTGGTCGCACCAATGGCCGTCAGTCAAATCCCACAACTACAAATCGTGGCGGCAAACCAAATCGACCATCCATCACTTGCCAAATCTGCGGCAAGTTCGGTCACTCAGCCATTAAGTGCTGGCACCGTCACGACGAACAATACCACACAGAACCCACGACTGCTCTGTTCTCCTCGCCGTCCCAATCCAACTCACATGAATGGTTTCTTGACAGTGGCGCATCCACGCACTTAACCTCTAATCCTAACCAATTACACCAACCTCAAAACTACACCGGATTTAGCCAAGTCGTCCTTGGAAACAGTCACCAACTTCCGATCCACACCATGGTTAAAGGGCTCCTCCCCACACCCACAGGTAGCCTCAAACTAACAAATCTTAATATTGTCCCTAATCTTTCCTTTAATTTTCTATCGGTTCACAAACTAACATCGGATAACGACTGTGTGATTATCTTTTCTCCTCATGGCTACGAAATCAAGGATCGGAAGACCCAACGCCTTCTTCTCACAGGTCCTGCTACTAACGGCCTATATCCCTTTCACATCCAGCAACAAACAAATCCTCAAACAGATCATCTCTCTCTTCTCTCAATTCAACAAGTTCCAGATCTCTGGCATCGTCGTCTGGGTCACCCTTCCGCTCAAACATTGGCCACGATCTCCAAGCACAACAACAACATTCCCTTAGCAACAAAACCATTCATGTGTAATTCTTGTCAAATGGCCAAGAGCCATCGCCTACCTACACTAAAATCTCAAACTGTAACAACCGTTTCTTTTTCTTTAGTTCATTCGGACGTTTGGGGTCCTTCCCCCATTATATCCACTCAAGGATTTCGCTACTACGTATCATTTATAGATGACTTCTCCAAATTTACATGGATTTATCCTCTCGTTCAAAAATCTGAAGTTTTTACGAAATTTCTTGAATTTCAAAAATTTGTAGAACGCCAATTCAATCGCAAGATTCATATTCTTCGCACCGACAATGGCGGCGAATATATCAATAATAAATTCAGAACTCATTGCCGCTACACAGGCATCCTTCATCAATCTACTTGTCCTCACTCACCAGCTCAGAATGGTGTCGCCGAACGTAAGCACCGGCATCTAATCGAAACCGCCAGCACTCTTCTCCTCCAAGCATTTCTCCCTCAACATCTATGGGTCGACACTCTCCTCACTGCGAACCATCTAATAAACTGTCTACCATCTCCAAACACTCACAACAAATCACCATTTGAAATCCTCTACAGAAAATGACCCAATTATACCCAACTCCGTGTATTCGGCTGCCTATGCTATCCTTGGCTCAAGTCATATACCTCCAACAAACTATCTCCCCTCTCCCACCCATGCGTCTTCCTAGGCTACGCCACATCCCAAAAAGGTTACAAATGCTTGGACCCTATTTCTAACAAAATCTACACATCTTGTCATGTCATCTTCAACGAAAATATCTTTCCTTATTCCAGCCAACCGCACCACAAACCAGCTCATCACTCTTCACACTTCTCTACACCACCCCTTCTGCTGGTTCCCACTAGCACTATACCCTCCTCCATACTCCAGAATTCTACTTCAGACGTTACTACCATCACTACACCTCCTTTCCAACCCATCTCACAAGAAACAAATCTCCCAACCTCTCATCATCATGATCACATGCCCAGATCCGACGTCCAGAACATCCCATCCGAGCCCACCACATCTTCCAACATCCCCAATCACCGAACCCAGACACAAACTCAATCTCAGCCCATACCGGCACATCCCATGATTACTAGACTCAAAAGTGGACATTCAAAACCCAAACAAATATTTGATCTAGCCCACATTCTTCAAAACAGTGAACCAAATACTTACACTCAGGCAGCTAAATCAGAACAATGGCGTATGGCTATGTCTCAAGAATTCCAAGCTCTTCAGGCTCAAGGCACCTGGGAACTTGTTCCTCCCAACACATCTTACAACGTCCTAGGCTCTAAATGGACATTCCGAATTAAATATAATTCAGACGGCTCCATCGCCCGCCACAAAGCTCGCCTAGTCGCCAAAGGGTACAATCAAGAACACGGCATCGATTACACAGAAACATTTAGTCCAGTCGCCAAAATGCCAATAATCCGGGTTCTCATACTCCTCGCTCTCCATCACAACTGGACCATCCATCAACTTGATGTCTCAAATGCCTTTCTCCATGGCAATCTCTCCGACACCGTCTACATACAGCAACCATCGGGATTCCAAGACTCCACTTATCCCAACTATGTCTGCAAGCTAAAGAAAGCTCTCTACGGGCTGAAACAATCGCCTCGGGAGTGGTATGCCACACTCTCCAACCACCTGCTCAACTACGACTTCCAAATAAGTGCATCTGATCCCTCCCTCCTAACCTACAAATTTGGGCCAACCCGAATCTACATCCTCATCTACGTCGATGACATACTCCTTACAGGTAACTCTCCAACCGAAATCAATAAGTTGCTCTCTAATCTTCATGACAATTTTCAAATGCGGAACCTTGGGTCACTATCTCAATTTCTGGGCATTCAAGCAAATAAAACTCCATCCGGAATTCTTCTACATCAAACACTATATGCCAAGAAGATTATCGAGCGCGCCGGCATGGGGCAATCCAAACCAGTCTCCACCCCTATTCCATGCAAAACTACCATCACAACCAAATCCCAAGAATCGTATGCCAATCCTCAACTGTACAGATAGATCATTGGATCATTACAATACCTTACATTAACTAGACCCGATATTCAATTTGCTGTTCAACAACTTTGCCAACACATGCAAAATCTGCTCAATACTCACCACGAATCTCTCAAACGGCTTCTCCGCTACATACAAGGAACATCCTCCACATGTATTCCACTAAACCACACTAATCTAACCATACGAGGCTACGTCGATGCAGATTGGGCAAGCAATAATCAAGATCGCAAGTCCATCTCCGGATACTGTAACTTTTTAGGGAACTCACTAATCTCTTGGCAAGTCAAGAAACAAAATACAATAGCCCGGTCCTCCACGGAGGCAGAGTACCGCGCCCTTGCCGCCGAAGCTTCAGAAATATTATGGCTCAGACGTCTCCTTGAAGACTTTCATACACCACAAAATGCACCCACCATGGTCTACCGCAACAACACATCGGCTATAGCCCTTGCCAACAACCCCGTCTCCCACGCACGTACAAAGCATATCGAGGTCGACTGCCATTTCATCTGGGATTGAATCAAGAAAAACAACATCTCCGTCCATCACATATGTACGACAGATCAACTTGCCGATCTCTTCACCAAAGCCCTGCCAACTCAACGGTTCGTGCCCGATCAAGATAACTTTTTGATGATATATTAATATTCTTATTAGGGGTGTCAATATTTGACAGAAAACCTGACTCAAACCCAACCCAAAAATTCTGGGTTAGCGTCAACCCATTTGAGAAATAGGCCGGGTTCATGTTTAACAAACGACCCATTTTAAAAATAGGGTCAGGTTCGGGTTGATCTGGAAACCCATTAATGACCCAGATTGACTCAAGCTGACCGCGCCTGCCTGCCCGCGTCACATCTGCTCGCCAATAGCGTCTGCCTGCCCCGTGATCGTGGACACATCTGCTCGCCAATAAATGGAAAGATATTTTCATTTATTTTGGAACTAGAATGGCAAGTCGGTGATCGTGGACACAGTAACAGCAACAGCGTCATTATTTGTCAGCGGGCAGACTCGTCACTATTTTTAAAATGGGTCGTTTGTTAAACATGAACCCGGCCTATTTCTCAAATGGGTTGACGCTAACCCAGAATTTTTGGGTTGGGTTTGAATCAGGTTTTCAGGTCGTGTCAAATATTGACACCCCTAATAAGAATATTGATATATCATCAAAAAAGTTATCTTGATCGGGCACGAATCTTGATTCAATCCCAGATGAAATGGCACAAAGTTTGAAAAGAGGCACAAAATTAGCCCAAATGGATAAAAAGGACAAAGTGTGCCAATTATATGAAAAGATGCGCAATGTTCACCAAATTGAAAAAATGGTACAAAATTAGTCCAAATTGACAAGATGCACAAAGTGTGCCACAAATAATTGAAAAGATGCGCAATGTCGCCAATTGATCTTTCCTTTATCAGGTTCTTAGTCCCACAAATCTATATAATCAACATTGATCTTCACTATTGAATTAGAACACTAGTAATTTTATTCCGTCGTTTCTGCAATCGTTATTGTTACATAATTTGTCTATTTCAAACAGTGAAACAGATCAAATTTTTCTTATCCTGGTTATTCTGTAATTTAAAAATCTTTTGCATGTGATCTTAATTTTGCTGTTTGCAATTAATTTAACATCATTTTAATCATCAACTACCTTGATTGCTTTCCTTTTTGTTGTTGTCAAAAGGAGTTTGTTTGATGGCAGATTGTTGTATTTACCTCAACTAAGTAATATTTACCTGTTTACGAATTTACAAAATTCAATACATACAACATTATATATTACAAAAAAATGATGCATAATTCATTTATGCATAAAACTTACCTGTTGGTGGTGTTGGAAAATTAAATCTAGGATCTATCACAGCATGTTAAAAAATACAAGCATCGTTAGCAGAACCTTCCCATCTAGCCGCGACAAACATAAAGCACATGTTGAAATCACAACTAGCCATTATATTTTGAGTTATTTTATGATGTTGTCCTATGGATGGAATTTGATCTTCCATAAGAATGTGTGCGTCAACGTGAGTTCCATCAATTACCCTGATGCAATCTCTAAAATATGGCATATACATCATATCCTTACGAATCTGTACTGGAATATTCTGAAAGTGCTTATCTTCTGGTGAAATAATGTCCAATGATAATCGAGCTAATGCTTCAATTCCAATAGAGAAATATCTACTAACTATTTCTGTAGAATGCTAGAATCTTCCAGATGTTGCTCGAGTAGATTCATTCTGACCTAAAATGAATAATGTAATTGCAAGTACTTCTTTAATATACGTCCTACGTGATCCATGTATCCCGTATTTTGATTCAAGTAAACTGACCAAGTCGTTGAAAATGATCTGTGACATTCTAAAAATATTATGAAATCTAACTGGATGGCCAAAAAGTAACTCATAGGTCCATTTATCTCCAATTGGGCAGATGTCATTCATGGTTTCTTATTTATGTATAGTGAGTAGTAATCGTACATTACAAAGTTCAAAGCTAGCAAGACATTATTAAATTGTCCATTGTTCTCGTAATCTGAAACAACTTCGTCTTCAAACTCATCACTTGAACAATTCTCATTCTCCTCATACATTGCTTCTCTGTTTCAATTAACAAATTAGTAATTAGTTAAACTTAGCCAAAATGGAATTAGCTCGTACAATTTTGAATGTAATTAACTACGAGGGCTTGCGCTCGTAGGAGCTTTAGAACCCATATCAATCTTCAAAAATTAATTAATTTCCTTTGAGAAAATCAAAATTAATGATGATCATTATTGTCATATTCAAATAATTAATAGTAAACGATACCTTCTTTTTTTGGAAAAATATATCATCTTACTATCACGACTTTGATTATGAAATTAATGATTCTTCATCCAGATTAATATAATCAAATACTCGATAGAACGTTATTTTGACCCTTCGGAGTCATATGTAGTTCTCCCCTAAATTGCATCAAATTTCCAATATCCTCGGGTATTATTTCCAAGTCTTTTGGAGCCCATATGTATAATAAGCGTAGGCTTCTCGATGCTTTGAATATTTTAATAAGTGCATTGCAAAGATCCTGATTAGAAGCATAATGGAACAAGAAAAGAGAATGCAAATATTTAAACCGCCCAATTTTTTTTATGATGTCTATAGTTTCAACAAACAAGTGTCGAAGAGTCATAGGAATTATAGAATACTATCCTCAACTCTTAAATATTCTTGTATGGAAACTGATTATGCTAATTCATGTAGCAAATCATGCATCTTGTAGTATGGAGAATTTCTTTGAAAATATATTCCGTACTCAAACTTTTCAAAGAAATATTTTTTAACCAAAACATCAAAATACCTTTTTCCGATATCCTCCATAGTAATTCCTTGAGACGGCGGAATGAAACCCAATGCAATCCACATTCGGACTAAATCACCTTTATCAAACGAATGATCTTGTGGGAACATACAACAAAATGCAAAACAATTTCGTAGATAATTTGGCAGAACTATATAGCTTAGTCTTAAGATGGAATTGATAGAATTCTGACCCAATAAATTGCTTTCTAGAACTGTCCTCCAATGCCTTTCATCCAAGCTGTCCTTCAGAACATCACCAATGACTTTAGCTGCCAATGCAGATCCTAAAAGCTTTTTAACAATCTCTCCAGCAATGGCTCTTAATTTTTTATGATCATCAGGGTGGTTCTCTACACCAGCAAATGCGTGCGAGTTGAGGAGCTGCAAACACACATCTTCCTGTAGGCCCTCTAATTTAACTATTTCTCCTCCTTTTTAATTACTTTTGCAAACATCAGTGCAATTGAGTCCGTTCAAGCTGTTACCAGAATCTTACTACCAAAACCCCCAGAAGCTAGAGGGGCGAGCACATCCTCCCATTTGCTTTTATCCTTCTCCTCATCCTCCTTCCAAATATCATCCAGCACAAGTAAGAACTTTTTGGAATCACCTCCTTCTTAAGTTTCCCTTGAAGCGCATCAAGTGAATCCAAATTAGGCATTTCCATTTTAAGAGATTCCAACATATCAACAATGACTCTTTCACATCAAAGTTGTTGGAAACACAAACCCACATTTTAAGATCAAATTCCTTTGTTATTTCATCTTCATAAACATGTTGCAAGAGAGTTGTCTTTCCCATACCACCATGGCCCACTATAGATAGAAGAGACATGTTTCTGTACAAATCAGTTCCCCGAGGCTCATTTGATGGATTCCTCAGCCACTCCATAACAAGCTCCTTATCCTTGCCCCGCCCAATGAGATCATTTTTAGGCAAGGATCCCGTTTCACGCGCTCTGTACAGCTCAAGCTGCTGCTCCTGATGCTCCTGCTTTGCGTCTTTTACAAGATAAAGGAAAGAATCAACATTAGTTGAAACTCTATAAAGTTTCTGCACAGCGTCCTACAGTCGCTTCAAGTTGGGATCAATTTTGAGAGCACGTTCGCCATACTTGACAAGTCTTTTCTTCATGGATTTCATGATGGAACACACCCTTCTCAGCTTCTTATTTTTAGTCAGCTGTTTTTCAAGTTCCATGTACTCCAGCTCATCCAACAAGTCATCCGCATCATCAATGGCATCTCGTAGCTGCCATAACCATCTGTTAAGAGGTGGATTTTGGTCTGTGATCTGCTCTTGTCTAGAAGCAAAGTGGATGACAACTTGGATCTTGGGGAGATTCTCTTGCAGCCTTGCTAGCGCCTCCTCTGTGCGTTTCTGCCATGTGACTTGATCTTTCAGGTAACGCAAGCCAGCGCTAATGAGCTTCTCGATAATTGGATCAAGAAACATACCCGCCATGGCAACGACGATCGATGTAGAGTAGAACAACTGAAGAGTAAGGAAAAAGGGAGATTGGAAGTGATGCAGATTAGATAGTCTACCGGCTCACTACGATATCCTGCTGGTTAAGATAAGGAAAATCCTTACATCCTTCGTCTCAACCGTTCCTTTGAAATCCGACGACCTAGCGGAGACGTCAACAGCGCCAAAGGAATTTCAGCCGGAAAGGGTCAAATGTGGCGTCGCATAAACGATAAAACTTAGGCTTCGTTTGGGACAGCCTTTTTATCGCTTTATAAAACAGTTTTTTAGTTTAAAAATTAAAATTTTTATGCTAGATAGCTGCTTTAAGAAACAGTAAGAAAACTGTCCCAAATAAAACCTTAATGTCAAGTCAAGCAGATGCACACTAAGGTTTCATTTGAGTAGTTTTTTTTACTGCTTTCTAACTAAAATTTTTATTTTTTGGAAAAAAATCATTTAAAAAGAAATTCTTGTACTTAAAAATTATTTTTAAAAATAGTAAAAACGTGGTGTGAAGCAATGCTTAAGCTGACGGATAATCATTAGTTGACTACTTTCTAAATCTGTCTTCAAATATAAACATTTTTTGAAAAAAAAATGTTTTATTTAAAAAAATAATTATATAAAACCTAATTTTTGGAATGCCTTGAAGCTTCAAGATTGAATATTTTTCATCATGAGACTAAATTGTTCTTATTCAAATGTTCAATTTAATATTTAGACACATATTTCCACAATGATGAATTGTCATGGATTTAACCACTCCATTTAATATTTAATGAGACTTCATTCTTCATCTTGTTTGCTTCCTCATTGCTTTGTATTTTTTAATGAGAGTTGCATTATGATGGTAATGATTGATTATTATGAACCCTAAATTAAATCAAAATTATGAAATATATGCACTTCTAAGATCACTTCTAAGATTATAATTGAAGAATGTGCCTACATATCATATCTTGATGGATTATTAGGTTTAAACAAGGAGTGGGGATTGTGCAAAAAAAATCATTCTCCAAACTGTTAATTGAATTTCAACCGCTTGATTCACAAATTGGAGAGATATGAGATGATAAAGATTATAAATTTTATTTCAAAAATGAGGCCAACAAAGTAAAGAATTATCTATTGCTAAGAATATTATTGTGGGTCATGATAATGAGTTATTGCGCTTCATTAGTGATTTTATTCATAACATATTCAAATCCAACATAGAAGAATGATAGAGAAATAGCTTTTACATATTGTGAAAGGTATCCTTTTCATGTCGTTTAATAGTCTAAATTAATCTTTTGGATGAGTTTGATTCAACTGAGTTTAAAATTTCATCACAATTAAGTTGGTTTTTATTTGGCATCAACGTAACATCATGCAAGTAAATGAAAATAATAATAATAAAAAAGATTTATTGAATATTTTTTTTTGCTTTTGCTGGCAAGCTTCCTTATCTTCCAATGAATTGATGACATTAAAGTCCAAAGGACAAAAATAAGTCAAACGATTACTCCCAATTCTAAGTTTAGAAGGAAGTTCTCGAGCTAGGGTTTTTACTTCTCCACTCTAGCTGTTTTGCGCCGCCTCATTTTTCCTTCCCCTCCGGCTCTGCCAGAGGCTCCCTCCCCCTCTCTCCTCCATGGAAATGTTCTTACTCCCCTCTGACTTTCCTCCTCTCGTCTCCTCTGCTGGTGCCCTCCACAACACAACTGGGCAGTAGTTTTTGCTCCCGACGAACTAGCTTCTAGTGACCTCCACCTTTCCCATTTCACATAGGAACCGAAAATTATTCCTTTTTTCGATGACAGATTGAACAAAGGTGTTGAAGACTGGGCCTTTGTCTGGTCGGTTACTCCATTGGTCGTAGGCCATATTATGAGGCGTTGCTTGTCGCCATCAAGAAAACTTGGACTCTCAAAGGTTCGATTAAGCTGTTATCACTCAACGATGGATTTTTTCTGTTTAGTTTTTCCTACTCTAAAGATCTGGAAATGGCATGGTCTAGAGGTGTATGGTTCCTCCTTGGTAAGCCTTTTGTTCTGCAAAAATGGCATCCTAAGTTTAAGTCGAAGAGAGAAAATTTCACTTCAGTCCCTAGTTGGATAAAAATCCATGATCTTCCACTAGCTTGTTGGAATTCGGAGGGGATCTCAAGAATTACGAGTAAGTAGGTGTGCCTCTTGCCGCTGACTCTCTTACTGCTCAAAAGACTCGCCTCACTTTTGCGAGAGTGTGTGTTCTTGTGGATAGTAAGGCGACATATCCGACGGAAATATTGGTCTCTCTTTACGGAGATGTTGTCGGATTAAAGGTTCAGTACGAATGGAGACCTACTCCATGTGAGCACTATAGGTCACTTGTTCATTATTCTGCTTTATGTCCCTCTACACCTCAAACTGAAGAGTCTGGTAATCCTTCCACCACTGCTACAACGGCTCGCCCACCCAGAGGCAAAAGTTTTAGTCGTAATCCTAGGAATCGACATCCCTCTGATGCGCCTGTTAGTAAAACCAATACAACCAGTAGCCCCACGCAAGCATCGCCCACAAGGAATCCCCCCACTTCTGTCTCAAATCCTCCTCTCCCAACTACCAACCCGCACCTAGCAGTTACCAACAATTCCATTGGTCAGCCTCTTCACTATCAACTCCACTCCCCTCCACCTCAGCTACATCTCACGAATCAATCCTCTGATTCAGTGATTAATTATCCCCTTGTTAACACTGATGCCCAAGATACTGTGCACAATATTGTTCCCAACCTCAATTCCCCCATGGTAGGGGATACTTCTTTTTCAATAAGTGCTTCACAAAGCCAAATTACGGCATCGCCCCCTGGTTTCATCTCACCAAACAAGTTTGTAGTCCTTCAAACACATTCGGAGCACATTAAACCTCATGACTCTTCAGTCTGTGATGAATTGGTTATGAAATCCCATCAGACCTAGCAAACTGCTCAACAGAATTACAACCTTGTCACGACCAAAAAATCAGCTAGGGGGAAGCATGCCAAAAAGCCCCCCCTCTATTTCTTAATGTTATTACCGTCCATTGCAGATGGAACATCAGGGGGTATAAACAGCCTGATAAAGTTTTGTGTTGTAAACGATTGTCTGAGTCGTTTAATCTGGATATGCTTTGTATATTGGAGACTAGGATTCATTCTGCATCTCTCCAGAATCCTTTTTTTGAAAGATCACACTCAGTTTTTCCCAATGAAAATAGCTGTAACAACTTTGGTTAATCTTCTTCAGGGCGTATATAGGTTAAATGGAATCCCAATAAGATTAACTTTCTCCCAGCTCACATTACTCCTCAGCTCATTTTAGGTTTTGTCATGATTGCCTCCTTCCCCTCCTTCCCCCCATTCCAACTCACAGTTATATATGCCTCTAATAGCAGTGCTGAAAGAAAAGATCTTTGGACTCATATTACTCAGATTGCTCCACCTCAAGATGTTCCTTGGATTCTAATGGGGGACTTTAACTGCTGTCGTTACAAATCTGAAAAATTGGGGGGCTTGGCTCTCTCTCAATGTTCTTTAGTGGACTTTAATTCCATGATTTTTGATAATTGTTTAATGGATCTTCAATCAGTGGGCTGCACTTACACATGGTTTAATCAACGATTTGACAATTCAATTCACATTAAACTAGACATGGTGCTTATCAATAATGCCTGGATGAACTCCTACCCTAGCTCTTATTACTCCATTCAAAGTCCATCCTGCTCAGATCACTTTCCCATGGTTTTGCA
Source organism: Dendrobium chrysotoxum (assembly GCA_019925795.1). Taxonomy (NCBI): domain Eukaryota; kingdom Viridiplantae; phylum Streptophyta; class Magnoliopsida; order Asparagales; family Orchidaceae; genus Dendrobium; species Dendrobium chrysotoxum. The sequence continues at coordinate 41,710,320 of CM034309.1, forward strand.
CTTTAGAGTAGCCCAACACTCTCACCACAGATTTCTCTTCAAAAATTACTGGACAGATATTTAAAAATATTGGACTTTACTTTTAGATGCTTTTACTAAGCCTTCTAATAGGAACCCAATGTCTCATTTTTTTCATATTCTTAAACAGTTAAAGAGTGATATTAAATTGGAGGCCTAGGCTCACTCCTTTAAGATCAAGTCTCACCTTGATGAGTTACACAATCAGCAAATGGATTGTATGGGGAAGATACATGCTAATCCAAATGATAGTATCCTTAATGCCTCACAGAAAGATATTAATCACAAACTTTCTGAATTCTCAAGTATTCTTGCTTCCTGGATTATTCAAAGAGAAAAAGTTAAATGGCTTAAATATGGAGAGGAAGATCTTAAATTTCTATATGCAAAAATAAGAAGTAAACATGGTAGCAGTAAGGCGGCTGTCAACTTGCTTGCCACCTCTCACAACTCTGATAGAAATGATGTGATTAATTCTATCATTCAGCACTTTCAAGCTATATACAATCCTACACCTCCTTCCAACTTGGATGTTAGTTTGTTTCCCATTGGTGCAGCATTTCCTGCTAACTTCACCACTCACATCACTCAATTTGTCTCTGATGAGGAGATTAGAAAGGCGGTTTTTTTGGGAACTTCCTCCTCAACCCCAGGTTCGGAAGGGTTTAACTTCCACTTTTATAAATCTGGATGGCATATTATTGGTCCTATGGTTTACAAAGCTGTGAGATCTTTCTTCTCGAAAGGGTATCTTCCTAGTGGTGTTAAAGCAACGACACTTGCCCTTATCCCTAAAAACAAAAATGCAGAGTCTTTCTCTAATTTTAGGCCTATAGCTCTGTGCAACACATTCTACAAAATTATAGCCAAGGTTATTGCCAACAGAATTAAGCTTATCATGCCTATGATTGTCAGAGATAATCAATCGGGTTTTATCAAGTCTAGGGTGTCTACGAACCATGTCTTGCTTGCTAATGAAGTTCTTACCCTTGCTCGCAAAAGGAGTGGCATTAAGTATTTTTATGCCAAATTAGATATTTGTAAAGCTTTTGACACTGTTTCTAGGGAATTTTTTATTGCTAGATTAATCCAAAAAAGGATTCCCTAATATTTTTTTGAGTTGGATCAAAGCTTGTATAATCGATGTGAACTTCTCTATCGTGATTAATGGTGCCCTTGAGGGATATTTCTTTTCTTCTGCTGGCCTAAGGCAAGGATGTCCCCTCAGCCCTTATCTTTTTTGTTTGGTTATGGATGCTTTCTCTACTCTGTTAGATGAAGGGGGCTTCAAAGGGATCTCTTTGGATGGATTCACTCTTTCACATCTTCTTTATGTTGATGATGTGCTTGTTTTTGATGAAGCTACTATAGAGAATTACAACAAATTGACAAACATCCTTAATTCTTTTGCAAATGCCACTAGCCTACATGTTAACTTAGACAAATGCTCTGTTATGTTGCCTAGGAACTTGACTAATCTGGAAGCTATTTGTCAAGCGCTTTCAATCCAGATTATCAATCCAAAAATTTCTTACTTGGGGATCCCATTGTCCTTTAATAGACTAAAAGTAGTAGATTTTATGCCTCTTATGGATAGTGCCTCTAAAAAGTTGTCTAGCTGGAAAGCTAATCTTCTATTGCTTGCTGGCCCGTTTGTAATTCCTGAAATACACCATTGTGAACACTATCGCTTATTGGATACGTGGAGCTATTTTACCAAAATATGTCATTAAATTATTCAAGAAAGCTTACTCTAAGTTCCTATTTTTTGGGGATTCGGCTGCTAGTAAAAAACACATGGTTTTATGGGACACAGTTTGCAAGCCTAAGCAAAATGGGGGATTGGGTCTTTCTTCATTGCTTGCTATCCAATTTGCTTTCAACTGTTCAGTTATTCTCAGGATGTACAACAAAGATTCTCCTCTATCTACTTGGCTTACAAGTAGATATATTTCCACATGGCAACCCGTCCCTTGCTACGCTTCAAATTTTTGGAAAGCTGTGTGTAACACGGCTGTTGCTGCTAAGGCCAATTTCCACTTTAGAGTTACTCCCCAAGCACCTATCTCTTTACACTGGGATCACTGGTATCATAATGGCAAATTAGAGGAATCATTTGAAGGGCACTTATTGCTTAATGCCACCCATTCTGATGCTCTTCTTAGGAGTTTCATTTCGGGAAGGGTATAGGCTCTTCCTGAACATATGCCTCCTTCTTTTTGCAATGATATTAATGGGATTCCTATTCTTGAAAGCACAAACTCTTGTTTAATTTGGGGGAATCGAGACAACAGCAAATTCGGAAATTATATTAATGAGTATTACTCTCATTTGACTAGGTACATCTGGTATAATCTGGTTTGGCATTCCAAGCATGCATTGAGATACTCGTGTTATACATGGCTTGCTATTGTTGGGGGTTTAAAAATTGCTGATGCTTTGCAAAAAAGAAACATTACCGTTCCGTTAACATGCAGTCTGTGTCATGAGCACCCTGAAAGCGTATCACACATATTTTTTGAATGCTTTTATTCCTTTGTTGTTATAGCTGAACTCATGCCTTTCTCTAAGAGCCTTCTTCTTAGACCTACGATTCTACATCTCTGTGAGTGGATTGACGGAGAATTTAATGCTCAGTAGCAGGTAAAAAATCTTTATCTACTATTTACGTGTTGGTCTATCTACTTTATTTGGAAAGAAAGGAATAGTAGGAGATTTGAGAATAATATGAATAGCTGCACCACTACTTCTATTAGCATCAAAAGAGCCATGTTTGAGAAAGTCATCAAGTGGAAATTATCCACTAATATCATGGACTTGTTCTAAATGGGCCTGAATCCACCAATTTGGTAGCTGCTTCTTCTTCCTGATGTTGTATCTACATTCATGTGCCACTCTAGATGCTACAATTTTTTTTTGGATGTAACCATATCTGGGATGCCTCAAGAATGTATTTCGGTTTGGTGACTTTATGTATTTGCCTGCTGGTGACTATGCCTTAGCCTTGGACAATGATGATGCTCCTATTGCAGGCTCCCCTTGGATGGTCTTCGGGCAACCAGGGGTTTGATCTTCTCTCTGATATATTGGATTTATCTCCTGAGTCTAGGCTTAATTTGGCCGTGGGAGCTCTATTTTTTGAGAATCTGACTCCTTATTTTGGTTTTTTGCTGCTTCTCCTATTTATGTGCAGGTTTTTTGTGCTTAGCTGAGCTTGCTCCTTTTTGATGGGGCTTTATTTTACTTGTAATCATCGTTCTTATTTCTTTCAATATATGGGCTAAGCCCAAATTTTCCAAAAAAAAAAAAAGTTTAAAGGATGTCACAGGAAGAAAGCCTTAGCTGTCTTCCACTTAATATTCTTGCTTTTTCACAAAGCTCCGACAGCACGTCACATGCACAAATAAAGGAAATATTACATCCTTAATCTTAACTGTTCCTTTGAAATCCTATGGCCTAGCAGAGATCTCAACAGTGCCAAGGAATTCCAGCTGGAGATGGCCAAATGTGGCGTCCCATAAATGATAAAACTTAAACGTCAAGTCAAGCAAACGCACACTGAGATTTCGTTTGGACAGTCTTTTTACTGCTTCGGTGCGTCTTACCTAAAGCAGTTTTTACTTTTTTAGTGAAAAAAAATTCATTTAAAAAATTTTTTGTTCTGAAAAAATTATTTTTAAAAAATAATGAAACAGCTATGTCAAATAAAGCCTAAGCGGCGGAATAATCATAAGTTGATTGCTTTCTAAATAAGTCTTTAAATATAACTTTTTTTAAAAATAAAAATATTTTATTAAAAAAACATTATAGAAAACCTAATTTTTGGAATGACTTGAAGATTTAAGATTGAATATTTTTTATCATGAGAATAAATTTCTCTTATTCAAATATTCAGTTTAATATTTAAATGCACATTTACACAGTAAATTATCATAGATTTAACCACACGAGTTAATGAGCCTGTGCTTGAATTGCAATTGCAAATGTGAATCTAAATATGAAACTGAATATTTAAATAAGAGGAATTTCCCTATCTTGTAATGAATTGATGACATGAAAGTCCAAAGGACGTGACATGCAGAAAGACTTAGGTTTCATTTGGGACGGCTTTCTTCTTGCTTCTTAAAACAACTGTTTAGTACAAAAATTAAAATTTTTGTACTAAAAAATTACTTTCCAAATAAGGCCTTAATATTCTTGCTTTCTTCACAAAGCTACAAAAGCACGTCACATGCACAAATATAGCTTTGTATGCCACTTCCTAATGTAAATTCACATGCTACTCTCCTAAATTTATTTTACTTTAATGGCATCAATTCATTTGACTTTAATGACATTGATGATGACTCTTCAATTCATTTATTTATAGAAGATACCATGTGAGAGAAAAAACAGCCAATTCATTTAGCTGATAATGGTCAAATGTGGCATCGCATAAATGATAAAACTTAAGGTCAAGTCAAGTAAATGCATATTTGGACAATTTTTATAGTGCTCCCTAGTTCCTACCTAATGTAGTTTTTACTTTTTAGTGAAAATTTTTTTAGTAAAATTTCAACACAATTAAGTTGGTTTTTATTTGATAAGCAGAAGCTCAAGTTTTCAATGTAACATCAAGCGAGAGAATGAAAATAATAATTGATATATCATCAAAAAAATTATCTTGATCGAGCACAAATCTTGAGGCAAAATCAAGTTGGAAACTTCCAAAATTAAACCTTGAATCATTTGAACTTTGATTTCAGCAAACTTATAGTCGAACTGAACGTCTCAAAAATACAAACCCAACGATACCAAATTCGACACAATCCGAAGTCAAATGAGTCCAAATCGAAGACTCAAAGCATCTTTAAAAGGTCTAAACCATAATTTGGATTAACAAATGGATTCCAAATGTTACAGATTTATAGTCAAATCGAGTGGCTCGATGAGATGAATCCAACGAGCCTAAGATCATCAAATTCTGATATTATTAAGATAATTAAATGCCCAATAAACAGTTCATAATTAAGGGAATCAACATTGGCTGTCCATTCAAACCACTCCCAACTTGCCCTTGATCTTCCTCTTACTTATTGGCCATGCCACTCTCCAAAAACTATAAATAGACCCATCATTCCTCATGAAAAAAAGGGAAGCAAGGAGGGACCCAAGGAGAGAAGGAAGGAAGATAAATTAAGATTCTCTTGCCACCAGACTCCTCCTCGACCACCATAGGACTTCCGCCCGGCCACGGCCCATCGCCGGACTTCCACTCGGCCACTGACGGACGTCAGACTTTTGCCCAACGCCGAATTTACATCGAAAGAAGAGAGGGAAACTAGAGTTCTCTTGCCACCATACTTCACCTCGACCACCACTAAACTTCTACCTGGCCAACAATAATCGCCAGACTTTTATCGGATCTCCGTCAGGCCCATAACTTTCGTCGTCGTTACACAAGGTCACCAATTGACACTAGACTTTTGCCTGGCCATCAACTAACGCCGGATTTCCACCCGGCTTCCAATTATTATTGGACTTCCATCCGATAATGATTTTTCTGACCATTTTATTTGCACTTTTAGTAGTGATAGTATAATTGTCATTATTTGAAAATATAAATTTATTATAGAAAAAGAAAGGTGACCATAAAAATAATAAATTTATATTTGTCATCGGTCATTATTTTTGTTTTTTTTAATGAATTTGAAACTCTTTAATGGTGGTGCTGTGGACCTCCGAAAGGACACCGCTCAGTGGGGGAACAGAATGCAGAGGGTACGACCGTACTATCCCGGAGGATAAAACGATCGCAGGCCTCTGTGCTCTTCGCAAGCAGGCCAATGGGAGGACAGATTAGATCATACATATGATTAACCATTGAGGACAGCGGCTCTCACCTACGCACCTCGATGGGTAATAATATGTATAACCTGATCAGAATAAAGGGTTTCCCCCACTCTATACATCAACTCGAATAGGATTTATTTGATGGTGGAATTCAATTTCCAATGGGTACAAGCCCCCATGGTTAATTACATCTCAAGCTGGGGCCCGAGAAGACTCTCGATTAAAGATTATACATTATACTTTCAAATGGGATTGACACATAGGGAGGAGACTAGGAAGTCCTACTTAAAGGATAAGAAGGGGTTCAACTGGGCTTAGTCAACATACACGGCTCACATCAATATCCAGAGGGACTAAGGTAGTGAGAAGAAACTAGAGAAAAGAAATAAACAATACACTCAGGGTATGTAAGAGAGAAGGATGGAGGTGGCGTCATCCATGTGACGTGGATAAACAAGATTTATAGCCTCTAAAGGATAGAGGACTTACCCATCGATGAGTCATACTACGAGACATCGATAGTAGTAGCCTTGAACCATAGATCTAGTGGGTTTAGTGTTCTATACACAACACTAACACCCATATCCTAGCTATTGCATTGCAGAACCTGGACTAACCCCAACATGGATTAGGGAGCCAGCTAACCACCTAGTCAATTTAAAATCATAAGTCCAGTCATTTGTATGAAAGATCGGTAGGAATGTTTAAAGTTTTTGAGAAGTGGGATCAATATCTAGAGATTGTCCTAAGTGGTCCCTTACTTATGTTGGGTGAAAATGCTAAAGGAGATGTAATTAAAGTTTAGACTCTTTTAAATTAGTTTTTAATGTAATGCATGCTGATCGACTCGATTAAATACTTGAAATGTATATGAAGCAGTTTTAAAAAGGCTTAAAAATAAGTTTTATTCTAGAGTGCATAGACTCTCCTTGACAGATCTGCACCCTAATAGGTCAGGTAGTCTGCCAGAACTCGCAGGCAGAGAGCGGCCTAACAAATGGAAAGAAGATGCAACAATTATACTATGAGAACTCCCAGGATCCTAGACTTACTTCTTAAGAATGTTAGAGTTTCTATGTTATCCTTAAAAATTTATTAAATGTAAGTAGAAAAATTTTAAGCATACCCTCACGAACCTCCAATCGAATTCAGGCTAAAACAAAACTCGACATACAATCGCCAAGAAACTAAGAAAAGTAGATAATCCTACAGACAATCAATTTAAATCAAGCACACTATATAATTAAATTAATCAAATAAATGTCCATAGGTCTACTGCCTTTTATTACAAATCAGGGTCTGCAAAAAAGTAAAGTGGCCGGGCACCACTGACAATAATCTAGATTTCTAATCCTAGAACAGACGCAAGTGACTTTGAGTGGGATACCCTTTGTCTTTAAGTTCTTAGTCTTCTCCTCCTCGTGCTCCTTGGATTTGTCGTAGCTGGATATCCAAATGGGAAGGAAACTCTCCCCCGTAGGGGAGGTTATTATTTTCACTTTGGATAGTGAAGTAATCCAAATTTGGACTCTCAAATAGAAAGGGACTATCCCCCTAAGAGGTATTCTTTCCACTTTGAAATCCAAGCTTTGGATCTATGTATCTCAACTCAAATGTGTACTTTCACAACTCTTAATAATATTATAAATGAATTACAATAATATGAAATAAAAATTCTAGACTCTCCTGTAAGGTTATCCTAAGCAGTTAAATAAAATAGGACATCCCAAGCAGTTATAAATATATAGAAATAAAATACTCATGCCAGCCACACTTGGCCATGCTCTTATTTACTTGGGGTTTAGCAGTTGGAGCACCTGTAGCAATTACATTTATGATTTATTTATTTTTAGCCCCTTTTATTACTCTGCATAAGCACGGACACCTGCAAAAACCTTAGTGAGTAACCAGAACGATCCTAACCTAAGGGTAATCTAGTCGCTCATCACATCAATCCATATAGTACAATAAAAGTAAGCAAACACATCATTCAATTTTCAATCACAGCATGCAGTGAAAACCCAGAAACTCGGCACACAGCAGTAAAGTAAACACCGACCTAGCCTAGAGCTAGAAGTGGCACCCTAGCAAATAATTCTATGTGTGTTTAAAAGGCTGTGTAGCTGAGGTAGATCCTAGGCTGGGTAATTAGTTGGAGTTATTTAGTGTTCGAGTTTGTTTAAGGTTTGAGGGAAAGGTTTAGGTTTGAGTTTAAATATTAATGCATTAAAGATTAAATCAGATATATTTTGATGGTTAGGTGATTACTACCTTTATTTTTCACCGAGGCCATGAAGTTTATTTCATCTTTCTTAGGACTAAGTTAATAGCCTCGTAGGACTGGGTTACCTAGTAGCAATCGAGGTTGATTAAGTTAATTTAGTTGGTTAGAGATTAAAAGAGAAAGGTGTATTAAATGCTTTGTTATCAGGTTAAGGTGTTAAATTAAGGCATAGGATAATGTTTGGTGAAATTTAAGTTAGATTAACAGATTTAGAAGGTCCAAGGTCGCTCTACCTACTGAGTTAAGGGGGTTCAAAAGGTCACTCCTATAAATAAGTTATGTTAGGGGTTTTTAATATTTTTATTAAATATTAGACCTTACAAGGAGTAATTAGGCTTTGAGTTTGCTAGATTTAGATTTTCTGCGCAAAGTTATGATTTTTAGAAGTTTCAGGTCATTAATGAATTATTTAAATTGTTTAATTAAATGCTATTTTAGGAGTTTTGATCCAAATCAGCTCCAAACCTCTTGGAATCACCTCCAAAGGTCAAGAATGACCCAAGAAAGAGTTCCCAAGTGTTTGGGGAAAATTTTGAATTTTACTAATTTTTAATTATTTAATTTAATTTAAAAAAGTAATTTTTAATCAAAATTAAATTAAGGTTCAGATTAAAGTCCAATTAAAGGGGTTTTAATTTTTTAGATTAAGGACTGAATTCTTAAGAGTTTGATATATTATGTGTAATTTTTGGATTTAATTTGAATTTATTATAATTTTTTGGAGTTATTGGGTCCTAATTAAAGGACAAATTAGGGTTTATTAATTAAGGGGTTTAAAGGGCCCTAAAAATTCCTAAAAAATTCTGGGAGGCTTAGGATGCCACTAAGTTTAAGTGTGGAAAGTTTCATGTCAATCAAAGATCTATTCTAGCTCATAGAATTTCTTTAAGTTCACCAGACGGGTCCTTAATTATTATCCTTAGGGTGTCATTATGTTGAATAGGTTTAAATCACGTTTTGGACTTACCCTTGGGATAATATAGAGGAATATGCATAAACAAACATGACACACCAAGTCTTTAGATCTAGGAGGGCCTAAACTAGGTGCTTATGCGTCCTACACATGTAAAAGACAATAAAAAGAAGACTAAGCGAGCTTAACGGTGTGATTAGTAAATGATTGAGACACTATCATCCACTAATCCACCTCCCCATGAATGTTATTCATAAGCCTAGCCTATGTTTAAAATCTCATAATATGGATCTCTCAAAATTGGGGATTTAGTTATATGTAGTTTCAAAATAACTTTAAAATACATATATATATACTCATGAGAGATCCACTGGTCACCTTGACGACGTTTTAAAATAGTTTGAAAAATAATTTTTTAGTTTTAAAAATAATTAATATATTAATTATTTACATATTATTTAAATAATCAACTAATTCAATAATACAGAAATAAACCGGAAAAATAGATTTTTGGTTCCCAAAAATATTTTAAATGAAACTATATATTTTTCTGAAAAATACAAGATATTGTATGCAAAAATCCGATTTAAAATGAAATAGTTATGAATTTTTGAAGTTTAAATGATTAAAAGGCAATTTCTTTTAAATAATTTAAAATGATAAGTATTTAAAAAAATTGTTAAATTAAGATAAATTAAGAATTAAAGTCTGTTAAATTTTAGAATAATTTCAAAATAACAATTATATAATTATTAAAAGTATTTATTTTGGATTTGATTAATTATTGGTTAAATATAAGTTTCAAATATAAATTTACTTAAAGTAATAACATTTAACATAATTTTAAAATTAAACTATTAATAGTTTCGGATATTTAAAATAATTTCCAAAATAATAAAGATATAATTATTATAAAATATTATTATATATTTAATTTAAGGCTAATTATTAATAACATATATATATATATATATATATTACATAAGTAATGATACATTAATATATATAATAATTACTCTAAATAATTAAGTATTTTATGAAGCTTTAGATTAATATATTAAATCATTTTTTTTAAATAATCAAATACTATTTTAAAATAAAAATTTTATTTTAAAATAACCTATTTTAATAATTAATAATTAATAATTGATTTAAAAAATAACTAAAATTTAATAATTAATATAATAATAAAAATACATAATTATTTTTAATCAAAAAATAGTTTTAAATTAAAGAGAACGAAAATACGATCGATTCGGTATATTATACGTATTTTGTTTGCTTAATAAATTATTTATAATAATTATTAGAAGTTTTTGTAATTAAAATAGTTTAAAAAAAGAAATTTAAAATTAATATTTATATATAACGGCGTCGGCTCTCGGCTCGCCACACGGTGGGCTCCCAATGGATCTGCGGTCTGCGGCGGCGGCACCCAATCATGGGCAATGATTGGCGCCGCCGCTAATCATTACCGCATGATTGTTAAAGCCGTGGGACCCACATGCTATTTACTTAAACGAGTCAGCAAAGCTGCGGGTCGTTGGATCTTCCGCCGTTTCAAATGAACGTTTATGATCTAGCCGAACGATCAACCAGCAGGAGATCGAACCACGGGGCGGATCCAGAAGGAAATATGACGGGATCTAGACCATTGATCGCATGATCAACGGTCCAAGGCCCGTCCTATGCATACAGACCTGGATCCGAAACCCTAAAATGAAAATCACTTCGTTCGCTCGATACACGCAATGGAACTTTAATGAAATTTCAAACATAGATAATAGACATGAAGAGCATTCATGTGGGTGGCTTAAAATGAGCTTTATGAGAAGCCATTTAGATCTATGTGTATTGAACTAGGGTTTGTGATTTTACCTAATCCACACGGTGGATTCAAGAGATCTTGGGCTTATTGCACTTGTAGACTGTCCACGCTCCAAGTTGTAGAAGAAATTGCGTTCTAAAATGCAGTGGATCGACAATGATTTGCTTTGGAAGTTTCCTAGCCTCAGTTCTTCGGAGATCTCGCCGCCGGCGTGCGTTTAACGGTGGATTTTGCTCGTGGGAGGTGGAGGGAATCTAGGAGAACTCCCACCCAAAGTCTCATGGCTCAAGGTGGCCTGGAGAGAGAGGAGTCCAAAAGTCCCCTCAAAGAACCCTAATCTCCTCTATTTAAAGCCCTAAATTTATGCTCAATGGTTGGGATTGAATCTAGATCTAATTAGGAGGGAACCTAAGGTATATTGGCCGTGGTTTGATTGAAACATCAATAGGGAAGGTATTGGATGCAATAAATAGGTTTAAATGGGCCTAAATGGGTCAAATTGACCCATTAAGACTTGGGTAAGGATGAGTAGATTTGATTTGAAACCAAGTGAAAGGGCTTTAGGTCAATTTGGGTCAACCCAAGTTGACCTGGTCAACCAAGTTGACCTGGTCAACCATGTTGACCAAGGGCTTGGGTCTGGGCTCAGCAGATTAGGTTTGACCCATTGAATTGATTGGGAGAGGTCTTGGGGTCTAACTTGGTCAATTTGACCAGGGTTTAGTGAAAACAAGGTCAACAGGTCCAAGTAACATGTGCTAGCTTGAGTAAGTTTTAACTAGCTCTTGAGCCGATCTCAACTAAATTCAAGCTATTTATGTGTATCAGCTCATTTTACCAACTTATTAGATGCTTTAAAGAAATTTAGAGAATCAGTTGGTGTGTTATTGGATTGAATTATTGACTTCATTAGTCATTTGAAAAGAAAAAAAATGCTTATTTACAAATGCAGTGATGAAATAATAGCACGATGGTGTTTTTTTAAAGAATATGTTGATAAATTTACAGGAGAAACATTTAAAATAGTATAGACTCTTGGAAATAAATAGTACGTAATCAAATTGATTATCCAAAACAATATTATTTTTCTTCTTACTGTTTATAATCTCATTATAATACCTATTGACACTATTTTTTCCCATAATAATCACAATCATAAACAGGTCATTCATTTTAAATATTAGGAACAAAAACTAATAAATCATCAATCATTTATATCCTTTTTAAACTTCATTTTGGATTATTTTTTGAACTGCTTTTAAAAGCAACTTCTTAATACAATTAAGAGTAGTTTTCCTTTTTTATCTCATCAAAATAATGAGTTCAAATTGTAGCTATTGGTGCAATGACAATAAAATTTTTAGATGAGAGCCGTTGCTTCAACTTCCACTTCCACTTCTTCCAGATGTTCAAATTCCTAAACCCTAAATCCTAAAGCAGATTTATGCTGCTGATTGATCAAATGAGCGCTTTAGATCCATTTCAGCTTGGTGAATTGTCCATTGCATATCCTCAAGTTTCTGTCAATTATTAAATCAATGAAGATGAAGAGAAAGTAGAGATGATTAAAAGACACTTAATTGAGAGTATAAATGTACCTTTACTATATCATTGTACTGTCTTGTAATTGAATCAAAGTATGGATCTACACCTTGATATTCCCTCAGACGTGTAACCTCATAAGAGGAGAGTATCAGAAACAGAGGAAAAGCAATTAGCATATAACATTTATATGACTCAAAACTTACGAGGGCAAACTTATCAAATAAAGAAACCATACCGCATTATTATAAGCAATTGATGCTTCCTCAGTTGCCTCAACAAGATACTTTCTGTAAGGGATGAAAAAAATTATGACGGAATTTAATAGTCATTAAAATTTCCTGTGATGAAAATTATCATCAGCTTATCGAATCCTATGAAGAGCTGGCACAGGCTCCTTTGTATAAGTATCAAGCAAGAGAATATGCTCTAGAACCCTATGAATAATTGCAGTAGCATGAAAATTACAACAGAGCAACAGAATCAAATACTTTTTGTTATAATAATATCCTAAATATGCTAGCAACTAAATTTATGCTAAAATAAAAAATTATATAAATTTCTAACCAAACACTTTTTGTCTGCAATCAAGTGCCATGTTTTCTTGTGCTTTCTTTGAAGCAAAAAATTAGGTGGGATGGGAATCATTATTTCAAATTATTATAATCTATAAATTTCACCTTATATACGGTCGGATTGCCCTTTGATTCTAAAAGGCTGAGATAGATTATTCTATTTAAAGGTTAATTCATTGAAAGCTGGTCAAAAGGAAGTCATGATGAATTTTAGGAAATAAAAGTATAAAAATGCAATAATGGCATGGACCATGACAAGTCATCATAATATGGGGATCAAATATTGTTTTGAATTTAACACACTACAAATAACACATAGATAAAAGAGAATGAGAAGAATTTATAAATGATTGCAATTTTGTAAATGTAGTAGTCTGTTCTCTCCATTCCTCCCTTATAGATCTACAGCCATTTGCATCAAACATTCATACTTGGGAATAACTGGTGTCACAACAGAGCTCACCCCTCTCCTGAAATACCAACTTTTGAAAAAGAACTTGTTGACCTTGAGTCTAAAAAGAACTTGTTGACCTTGAGTCTAACTTCCTATCCTCCATCCCTCATCCACATCTTCATACTCTTATTCATCACCTTGCACACTCAGAAAAATATAAGAGCTTCAATTTTTCTAATTTGGCCAAGCATGAAATCCTAAATATCCCCTCTCCTTGGCCAACCTTGCATGCAAGTCTGATTCTACATATACTCACCTAGTTGGGCCTAAACAGTCTTTTAGAATAGACAACAATAGTCAATTATTTCTCTTGCACAAGACCCTTTTCTTAAAAGTTTTGTAGGAAACTTTGTCCTTAAACTTGCCAAAGCTTTAAATAAGTGCACTTGAGCTTCATAGCCCACTATTTTGGAAGTTTTGTATGATGGTTTCTAGTTTAAGGTTTCGTTTCATATCTGCAAATCGGTTTTCAAGTATTTCTCTTGAGAATTATTTTAGCTAGGCAACTTAGTATGCATAGTGCTACTCATTTTATCACTCTCTTCTTATTACAATGCATTTCCTTCTATTTCTTCCAATACCATATCCACTAAAGTTATTTATGAAAGAGGTTCTTCTTTAAGAATGGAAACATTGAGTTTTAGGTTTATACTCAGCTCATGCAAATGGTTGCAGGTTGATTCCATGGCTTGAAAGAAGGGAGAAATGTGTGGTCTGTTCTTTGTCGGTACATAATCCAAGAATTAAAGGATAAACTCTCAATGAAGAGCTTGGAGAGTGGATGTAAGCTTGATTGAGGAGAATGAATAAATACATCTCCTCCCTCGTCTTCCATTTTAGCAAAAGAAACCAACAAAAATCAAACAATTAAACCAAAAATGGTATATAAAATTAAGATTTCCTTCAACAATTCTATAACAGAGTTGAAGGGTTTTACAAGATGGAGTTCCGAATATGCGGATTTGGAGAGATAGGATCCATGGGGGCAACACAATGGTGCATAAGTGGATGCAACTAATTTAATTACTACATTTTTTTAAAATTATTATTTAAATATTAATTAAAGCTTCATTTTGGATAATTTTCTTATTAATTTATAAAGTATTTTTCTAGTACAAAAATTTCAAATTCAAAAAATTTTTATATTAAAAAATTACTTTATAAAATAATAGAAAAGCTATCCCAAATAAAGCCGAAATTTCATAAATACATAAAAAAATTTATCTCGAATGAATCCTAATTCTAATCATTAAGGTCATAAAATACTATTATGACTGATTACAATTTTATGACAATCTTATTTTACGTATATAATAATAATATGAATTTCATCAACTATAATACATTACAATCTGATTTTATAAATAATAAATTAAAAAAATTCCTTCGTTCATCATCCATCCAATAATTGTTAACAAATAACATCAGAGATATTTTGATCAATGTGCATGATAACAATGGAGAAGCATAGAGAGAAAGAGAGGCTGGGTGGCACTCATCACCTAAAACTTCGTTTGAGACAACTTTTTATTATTTTTTAAAGCAACTTTTTAGTATAAAATTTTTAATTTTAAAAAAAATTCTACTAAAAAACTGCTTATCCCAAAAGAAGCCTTGAATAAATTCCAGTCGGAGATTATTTGATTTGTCGGAGTTCGGCTGTGGGCAAAGCGAACTTTCGATGTTGTGATAAGATTGAATGAGTCATAACTTGCTTTATTCTTGAAGAAATGTCTGCTTCTGCAGATGTTTTGTCTTTTGCTGCATAGAGAATTGTTTGAAAAATTTGGAGAGGATCGCCATGGCTGACAAGTAGGATGTTGCATCTGGGAAGAGAATATCACTGTTGATATTAATGGTGAAAACAGGAAAGAAGAAGAGCAAGAAAATATAAACAGTGTGAATTAGCATCCTAAAATAAAAAATCACATATGACTTGGTTTTGAAATTGGAGGGGCTTTTGCTTTTTTTTTGGCCGACAACAGTTCCTTATTATTTTATTTCTTAAAAATAATTTTTTTAAAAACAAAATTTGAAAAAAATAAAAATAAAATAGAAAAGTCCATACAATTTGAATAAAAAACATTTTTTGCTGACTATTTTTCTTACCACAAAGGCTATACTTCCATAAATGAAAAAAAAATCTTTGAGAACAAAAATATAATAAATTTTTTAAAATGCCCTCAATAAAATAACTTAAAAAATTGTATATCTTTTGTTGGTATGCCCATGAACTTGAGTGGGGAGCTCTTTGCTAACTTTTAAGTTTCAACCCTTGCTAGAATCTGTATTATGAAGGTTGATCCACAACTAAGTCTGTGTAGTGCGCTTTTTTTGTTTGGCAAAAAATTGGCTCCATAGGTTAATAATTTGAAGTCCCACCGAAAGAGATGTAGATATTTGTTTTTTCCTAATAAGAAATTAACAATTGCACACTGAATAGCTTGGGTCTTTGGCAATGAGGATGCATATAAGTTACGTTTTAAATGCTTAGAATATAATCCTTTGCGAAAGAAAAGTATATATCATTATCCATTTGAATATTAAGAATGGGAAGAAACATCTTAATAATAAGAGAAATTTTTGTTAAAATGAAGAAAAAGCACCCTTGATATGCTGCCTCCAATGCTGTCAAAGCAATCGAAAGTCTAGAACAAACATCTGCAACACTTTCTCCACCTTCAACTGATGTAAAAGGATCCTTCTCATCAAGGACCCATATATCTGCATACTGTTAACCAATGTTTATAAATTAGATATTTAATGGAAAGAGAACCAGGCAAATTATATTACTATCATCTGCGGCAATGAATTCTTATATGGTTCCTGGATTTGCGAGGACGAACCTCACATGATGACTCATTAAACAAGTATTTAATGTCAGAGTGTGATCACAGATAATTTCCTCCAACCTAAGTCATCCTAAAATAATTAAACAAAAATAAAAAGTGCATTTTAACATATTATGCTCGAAAATGAGTATTTGGCGTCAAAAGTACTCAATAATATTTTCCTCCAATGGCAATTTGTAGTTCGATGGATTGGGCTGATTTGTTATCTTTTTAAAATACCATAAAATATGTTGCTCACAGCTTAAACACACACATATATACATCCAAAATGTTGTGAACTATCTTGAAGTAGCAAATTTTCTAATTCCTAAATGATATTTACTGCAAACCCAAACCCAAACCATATTTATACAGTTGTGCATGCATGAACTACTTTGAAGGTGCAAAATCATGCGGCTCTCAACATGCAAAAATAGGACATATACATGATTTGTACGTAATAGGGTGTACCCGGTGTACAAAGCTCCCACAAATACAAGGTCTGAGGTTGAGTTGAAGTACAGAGTCCTATCATTGCATTTGTAAATAGGCTATTTTGATCGCTAGAATGAGTGACTTCCTTATGCTAGAGCCAACTTAACCATTGCTTCAGATTTGCCCTCATATTGGAGACAAAGTATATAAGAATATTGCCCTAATTGAAGCTTTGATTAAAGCAAATTTTATTGGAACGTTTGTATCAGACTGACCAGGCAATCTTGTCGCCTGCGCTTTCCCCCAAGCTTGTATGAACATCCAAATACATATCTACATGTGCCCCAAGCTTTGCCACACTGTTTTAATAAGTATTCACACGGCAAGTTGCTAGTTTTGTGATTTTTAGCTTTGTTTTTTTCCTTGATAATGGACCTTTAATCATTAAAACTTTGTTGTTAAGAACATATAAGAATATTTCTAAGTAGGATAGCCTCAATTTAGCTCAATCATTAATGCTTGTGATGTACAAGATGTACCCTTTATATATCTTTCAATGACACTTTGCGCATGAGAAAATTCATTATAAAGTCTCATCCCAATTTAGGCCAATCCTTTATACTTGCGATGTACAAGATGTACCCATTATATATCTTTCAATAATGCTTTGAGCTTGTGAAAATTCATTGTAACTTTAATTCTTACATTCATGCATCTTCATGAAAAAGAACCACAAATCCATAATTTTCCCTGAAAAAATTACCTTTCAGTACCCATAAAATAAGCTATTATTTTCATCTTCAAAATTTAATTTTCACAAAACTCTATTAGCTCTATTGTCCTTAAAAATAAATTGGAGAGCAAAATAGTAAAATCTTCATATATATATATATATATATATATATATATCAAAGATAAACATAAGATAAGAATATTTGTTCTTTCAAATATTTTTCCCACTTTTATCTTACTAATTGATGTAGAGTGAGGAGTCAAAAATTTAAACATGGAGAAACATGCAAACCATAATGTGCTTACCTTATCATGTGAAAGAAGCTCAAATAGTGGTCCAAAGAAACGTTCCCGAAGTTCTGTCATCGCCTATTCAAATAGGATGTCTCCTAATCAGTTTTATTAATAACTAACAAGTTACAATTGAAACTATTGTGTAAAGCATATGGTACATATAAATATAAGATTTTATAAGGAAAACAAAGCATTCATATTCAAAACTGGTAAGTAATTTGATCCAAGTAGAACAAACAATGTCCTGCAAATAGAAACCCAATTTTAGGTTTAAAGGAGGAAGGAGTATGTTCTGTAGAAAAAATAACAACACATGGAAGAACTGGATGGGTCATTCATAAAATTTTCAATTAAAATGTTGTTCTTTCCATGGGTAATGACATTGATGAAATAAGAAACGTTTTATAGTAAAGTTTCCACTTCAAAATGAAGAGGATTGGCATATCTTTCTTGCTGTAATGCACTGTCCATATGACATTCAAAAATTAATTCCAATATTGATGAAATAAAATCCAACAGCTCCGCAACGCACACTGCGACAAAAAAAAAACTATATTTTCAAGAAGAAAACAAAATTCCAAAAACACCAACATACCTTACATTGGCAACTTTTAAATGAGATACCCAACACATCAGCAACTATTTTCGCTGTATGAGTAGTTCTTGAAAATGGAGAATAACATATTTGAACCATTTCTATGGGGATATTTCTTGCCTTGAGTTCCTGCAGTGAAAAAATAAAAAAAGTTCAGGAAAATCAAGTCAAGTATAGAAAGCCCTCTTTTGTTTGAATATGCAAAGTAGTTGCAAATTCCAAAGGTATAGCTTAACAAAAACTAATAGTTTCCATTATTGAATAATAGGAGCCATCACTTGAGCTCAACCTTCTGTGAGTTCCTTTATCAATGATATTTGTTTGAGCCTAAACATGCCAATTCAAACTTTAATGATACATATTAGTCCGCTTCAATCATTTCATCCTACTCATACAGAGAATGCTTTTAAATCTACTTGATTACATCAACACTCATATTGCGTTGCTAAGCTGGAGGAGAATTCTTTAATCACATGTAGAGGAACTTCCGTGTAACTCCAAGAAAATAATCCAGATTCTCCCTACCTTGATTGATTCTTATTAGTTAAATCAAGTGCTGGGCAACATAAGAAAACTATTCAATTCTAAGGAGTGAAAAAATAATAAAAGGAGATCAATGCATAAAAACACATGAATTTTATATAAGTTCACCAAATTGATAATTACGCCATCACAGAAAATATTACAAATTATTTTATTGGATTACAACCCTAATTTCTAAGATGCAAACATAAGATGGTGCCCCCCTTTATAAAAAAATCTAGGGTAGCTAGGCTACAATAAAATTTTTAAAATTCTCTGAATAAACAAGTGTAAATATGGGATACCTTTTATGGAGTATGCCATCAAAAAACCAAGAGATATCACCCCTTCTCTCTCAACCCATGCAATGACCTTATCATGAAAATCAACTCTCGATTAAGTCCACTTAGTCCATTTTCTTCATAAGGCAAAAACTATGAGGGATTTAAAATACCCCAAAACTTATGTTTCCCTTGCATTTAGAAGTCTCCCAAATTAGGTGATTTCGAAATCGTATTTCGCACCTGCTTGTGATTCTTGCTTGTTGCCGCTTGCCTCCATCACTTGTTGCAACAAAAATCAACCGCCAGCCTCTGCCACTGCTTCCCCCCATCATTAGCTGTTGATTATGCCCCCCTCGTCTACATTGTAATGTATTGAAGTGTATCGTGAAAAATACAAAATATTTCAATACATCTAATGTGCATCTAACCAAATAACTTCTGCATTTCTAAAATACATGTACGTATTTAAAAATATTAACCAAAGAATCCAACTGATAAATTGTTTCAGAATATTTTGTGCCATGTGTAAGGCAAGTCTGTTAAATTAGAACTATATGTTGTGACCAATTGTTTACATTGCAAGCAATATGGAGTTATAAACAAACGTAACATATATTCTATGGCATGGACGTCTAGGAAGAGAAGAGAAGAGTGTTTGTGTAATGGTGCACAACCTTAAAAGATTGAGTTTTCCCGAGTTATGTTTAATATAAAATTTCCTTTTTTTTTAGTTATTCCCAACAATGACTATATATATGATTCCAATCCTTATTCATATGTTATTCAATGACAATAGATATGCTTCCTCTCTAAATTACCAATCCTATCATATTTCTAAACATGATTTTGAAACCCTTTCCTAAAACCTTATATGTACTAGAAGCAGGATTGATCAAAGCTAATGTTGTTTAGTAGAGCAGTCGATCCTCCACAAGGTATCTTAGAAAAAAAAAATACACAAAAAAGGTGGGGACATCTGACAAGAAAATATAGGAAAGGAAAAAATAATGGAGAGGTTCAAATGGGTGGGGGAGAGGAAAGAGAGAGAGGATAAATAATAAAGAAAATGGGCACAAGAGATAGGTTAAAAAAGCGTGCAAAAGGTAAAAATAAAAAATAATGAGAAGGAAGATTCAAGTTGGAGGAAAAGATGAACAATCTCTCAAAAATTGTTAAGAAGAAGGTATTATCTAGGAGTAAATGAATGATAACTTATGGTATAAAATAAAAGGTTGAATGAAACTACAAAATAGTCTACTCTTTTTTTGTGAAAATGGTTAGAGCACATAAGTCACCTTCCACTATCATCTCCACCAAATGCTTTATCAATCAACAATGTTAGAGACTTGTCCCAATAGACATAAGTATCATCTCACACAAGTAAATAAGTTTTTGAATCGTCAATTGAGTTTATGCAAAAGTGTGATTAAATAAATAGTGAATATGAAAAAAAGATTTGAGAAAAAATCCATATGAAATTTTATATAAGGATTTGTATTAAGAGGGCATATTAAAGAGCAACCTAAATTTTAACCATCATAACTGTGTTTTATGGTTTATATCAAGGGTTATGCTAATTAATGAAAAAATAAATTAGAAAATTTTGTACCTACATGCTCTTAGAAAAAAAAATAATTTAACAAGTGACATGATACCATGAAACTATATTCTTTTTTAGGCCAACCAACTTGCATAGGTTGCAAGTCATATGAACTCATTAACACATGCAACACTTAGACCATGCTATGCAAGGTATTGTCCATTTTAGTCTAATTCTTCACATGCCAAACTAAACCTCATGATTTCATTGTATAACTTCCTAAGGGTCACTCATTTCAAGAGCGCTCCATTACGAGCAAGCATAATTGAGGAGTTCCTAAGAGAAATTCACAAATGAAACTAAAAGGCAGCTTGCTTATTATAACATAAATCTTTACTTATATAGCCAGTACCCTTCCGCCCCATTTGATGTGACACTTGATTCATTCATGCCCTTCCCTTTTAAGAAAGCTCCCCTCACCAATGGCGGATCCAGGGGGACCCAGCAAGGGCACATGCCCCCCTCAAAAAAAAAAAAAAAGGCTGAACATATGGGAATGCAATCGTAGGGACTTCTTGGCTTGCATGAAAACTATTGTACCATTATGGCCACCAATGAATAAAGCATGTTATGTTGAAGCCTACCTATAGTTCCAGCAGTCCAATCAAGAGCATGACAGTGAACCAATCAATATCCATGACATCGCATACAAATCTATAAAAATAATAAATAAAAAAGTGTAGTTATAACTGTAGGGTTCTTTCACTATTTCAATGTTAATTTTAAAATTAAATCATTACAATTATTAGTATCATATATTTTATAAATAAATAAATTTTATATAAATTTTAAAATAAATATAAATTTCAGAAAAGTCTAAATAATAACTTTATTTTTTACATTTTAATATATCATAATCGTTATTTATTTGATTTACAAATAATTTATAAAATTGGATACATTAATCATTATTTGTATTAGTTTTTTTTGGCTTTAAAATTGCCTATGCTGAACCAAGTCCAGATGAAAAAGTTGAGAGAAAATTTGTAAAAATAAATTTAGACTCTCGTTGAAAATTTTTTTTGGCTTCGCCACTGCCCCGCACCCTCCCCTTCTTTGGATGACCCTCTATGGATTTGGATGACACAATATGCCCATCCACCAACTGTAAATTCTGTAAAATGACTTTAGTTAATTAACAGTTTTGTTTGCATATAGAGATGAGCAATGACCTAGTTCTTCTCTTAATCATTAATCCAATCATGTTTCAAATCATGCATTTAGAAAAATCAACTACAATTATGAAAAATTCTTGAGTAATGTAGAGAAATTTAACAAATTCTTTCTAAGTATGAAGATACATATATGATGAAGAGAAATATTGAGACATTCATGTAACATATCGAACACACTTTCATTGATCAAATGAGGAGTTAATGCGAATAACTGAATCCCATATTTTTTTGTGACATGGAACTTTTTGCAAGTAGAAGGAGAATAGCAATCTTATTTTTCTCAAGTTAAGTAACCAGTTTTCACTTGAGATGATACCTTATCCAACAATTCGCCAGCCAATTTTGCTTGTTGTATACCCTTAGGAGCAAGTCCAAATTCCTCGAGTGTGCCATTTGCCTGCAAAATGCTTGCATATTCTTTTGAATACTTGGAAACATGAAATATGTTCAAATTAACTGCATTTATTTTGCACAAAATTTAAGAAGAAAAAAAAAATAAATTGATTTAATATAAGCACAGGATTCTGCAGCAAATCAAATACAAAAAAAAAAAAAAAATTGTAAGATTCGACATGTTATAGTTATTTACATCCATTTTACAGCAAACTAATAAAATGATAAACCAAGCCATATGATTTACTTTATCCCTAAGAAATTGGCCCTAACCAAGATTTATTTCACGAATAGAAAAGATAAAATCTATGATGTAACTGTTAAAAATAAATAATAAAGAAAACTTCGTGGACAATACTTGTGCACTGAACAAGTCGGAAGAAAATTCAAAATATGTATAAAAAATAGACTGTGCTCTGATCGACTTCCTTGATAAGGCAGTTTTCCTAAGGATTTCATATCCTATCATCACTAATCATGATTTGCCCCCAAATATGAGTTGTTTCCTCTTTTTAATCCGAGGAAGACAGATACAGAAAGAGATAGAGATTTACCATTGATTTTTTTTTCCCATCATAGGGTTAGAGATTTACCATTGATGAGACAATAAGACCATTCTCGTTAGGGATGCTCTTGCCGTGCCTCAGAATCCAGTAACTATTGCGAAGAAACGGCAACGTCTCTCCCATTTCTCCTCCCGGATTGGAGTAGAAGAATAAGGGAAACAATTGTGGGGCTGTTTGGATGCAGGATTTAGGCCGGATTTGAGGTGAGGCGGATTTGAGCTAAATCCCGCCAAGCGGCTAAAAAAGCAAAATCAAATCTCACGTTAAATGGAAGCAGCAGTTGACGGAAAAATACCTCTTTTTTGGTAAATCCAGGACTTACCAAATCGTTCGGTTTGGCGGATTTACGGGATTTGGCCGAAGAAGCGCGCGAAAGGGAGAAAGTTACCTTCACAGCGAACGAGCTCCGGTCGTTGCTTCCGATCAAAATTTCGCAACTTCCGATCCAACAGCAAGGAATGTCGCCGAAGGAGCGAAGTCGAACAACGACGAAGGAGCCGAAGAGACGGACTCATGCAAAACTCTGCGAAGCAACGAAGCCGAACAACAAGGACGAAATAGAGAAGGAAAAACAAACCCTAGATTGTTGGTTAACTTAATTAATATAATTTAAAATATTAATAATTAAGTAAAACTAATTTGATAATACTTAAATAATTAATTATATATTTAGTAGGATTATTAGTTAAATATTTAGTTATTTCAAAATAATTAATATGATTAAATATAATTTCAAATAGAAATAATTACTATATAATATTATAAATAATAACTAAATAATTAATTAGTATTAGAATATTAATTAGTATTAACAAAACTTTGATGTATTTCATTTGAACATAGTATTAGAATATTAGAATTTTAATTAGTATTAATAAAACTTTAATGAGTGGATTTATTCTTAGAGATATGATACGAAACGAGCATATATATGAAAAGGTTAGAGTAGCTCCAGTGGCAGATAAGATTAGTGGGTCGACTTAGATGGTTTGGTCATATAAAATGACGGCCTTCTCATGACCCGATTAGGAGAGTAACTGTATTAGATTTGACTCATATTAAGAAAGGCAGAGGTATACCTAAAAAAATTTGGTTGGAAAATATTAGAAACACTACAAGAAAAATGCTGAATACTGGCAGAAAACATTCACTGGAATTTCCCATGGATTTTTTGACGGTACACTCGAAATTCCTGACTATCAATCTGCAGGGCTTTCCGGCAGGAAAAATCTGCCAGTTATTATGTGAAGTATTATTTTTTTCCTGCGTATTAGCCATTCGAAAAATTTATTTAATCACTAGCTAAATTTTTCGTTGGACAATCCGTTGGAAAAGGCCATATTTTGCCCCACTCCGTCTTCCTCCTTCATTTGCACACACTTGGTCCCAAAACTAAGGGTTTCGTCTGCTTTGCCCACCGTAGTCAATCCAGGCCAATATTTTTCCCTATTTCTTTCTATATCTTCAATATTTAAAAGGTAAAACTAGTCCTCTCTGCTCATTTTTAATTTTAGGTATTTTTAACTATTAGATTTCTCTATATTTGTCTAGTTCATACGAAATTTGGAACTTCAAATATCCTCAAGAATGACTTTAAACTACATAGTAGTGCATATCTCTTGAGTTTAATGCACAATTTCTCATTACATAATTTAGAAAATACTTGATATGGTTGCAAATGAATTGAAGATAGCCGAGCATGAGCTTGGTCGATCTTTTACTCACTCAGAGAAGCAATGTTCGAGCTCGATATTAGTATATGTGATGATGTTCAATATTAGTTCATTTAAAATTTATGGTAATTTAAGTTTGGTTTAAGCTTGACTTATATTCAATTCAGATTATGATTACTAACCACCTAATTTTGGCAAATAAATGAGATTATTGAGCCAATTGATGAGCTATACTATCGAATTGTTTGTTGACTAATTAAAAGAGCCTTAGATAGCCTTTTTAATGAGTAAAACTTTGAACGAGCCTATTAATACATAAAATTATTTAGCAAATTGTTAGTTAATCGAACGAGTCTTAGTGAGCCTACTAATGAAGAACCTAGCAAGCTTAAAAAAGAGATTTTAATTGAACAAGCTTCTAAATAAACAAGCATCTCAACAAAAATTAATAAAATTTTGAGTTTGGTTGCAAGTAGGATTTAACTCAAGAACAATTTAGTAGATTTTGTAAATCCAAATTTACTAAATTCTATATAAGTTTAATCAATAATGAAAATAGATAAAAGCCATTTCTTAGCATATTTCCTTATCAAAAAATTTTTAGGAAGTTTAAACTTTAGTTTAGTTAACAAATATGAATTTATTAGATATGTGTTATCTCAGTGCATTTATGTTAAAAAATTGGAAGAACATGCATGTAATATTAAATTATTATATGTTCATCGATTAGTTTTTGTAAGTGTTCTTATTTTTATGGTTATTTAGCCAAAGTCCAAATGAATATTCGAGAGGAAAGGTGTTGGATGTATAACAGAATATTTTCGGACGAAAAATATTGACATATGAATTTATTAAGGGAGTTGTGTATTTCATTCCCGTAACATGTCAACTACCTTCATTTAAGTCAGACAGAATGTTCAAATATCCATGCTCAAAACACAAAAATCAAGCTTATCTTAAACCTGATGAGATTAAGCTAGATTTATGTAGTAGGGGATTTATCCTAGGATATTAGTATTAGACCTCACATGGGGAGTTCGAGCTGCATACAGATACTCATTGTGGTCCCTCCACAACTTCAAGAATAGTAGATGAAGATCAAATTAATAGAACGTATGAGGAACTTATTTTTGATGCAACGGGTCCGAATTTAAGAGGACACTTGGATGAGCCGCCTAACACAGAAACAAAAAAATTCTAAGAATTATTAAAAGTTGCTCAAAAACCATTTTGGTGTGGTTGCACTACTCATTCTGAGTTATTGCTTGCTATTAGGATGCTTAGTATAAAAATTGAATATAATATTTCTCAAGAGTGCTTCAATGACTTCATCAGCCTGGTTAAAGAAATAGTCCTCTGGATAATTTAATTATAATAGATTTGTATCAGACAAAGAAATTAGAATCTAAGTTGGGTCTTACAGCTATGAAAATTGATTATTATATAAATTGTTATATGTTGTACTACAAAAATGGTGCAATTGAAATTAGTTGTCATAGCGCACCTTGATATAAACAAAAATATGAGAAAAAAAGATGTTCTATATTCTAAGTTGTTTTATTTATCAATTATTCCTAGACTTCAATGATTGTGTACACCAGTGAGCTCTGCAAGTCATATAAGATGGCACAAGGAGAAGTTAGCTCATACTAATGTTCTTTCTCATCCATTTGATGT
Source organism: Dendrobium chrysotoxum (assembly GCA_019925795.1). Classification (NCBI taxonomy): domain Eukaryota; kingdom Viridiplantae; phylum Streptophyta; class Magnoliopsida; order Asparagales; family Orchidaceae; genus Dendrobium; species Dendrobium chrysotoxum. Next base: position 41,736,543 of record CM034309.1, read on the forward strand.
TGAAGCATGGAAGCACTTCTATATGACACATCATTCATTTACTGGTGAGGTTGTAACATAAGATTAGAATTATGTACTGATGATTTCACTTCATATAATCAGTTAGCTTCACCATACTCTTGTTGGCCTGTTATACTAATGATGTACAACCTTTTACTAGAGATATGCAGACTACACCTTACATATTTTTGTTGCTTATAATATCCGAACCATATAATCCAAAGAAAAAATTGATATTTTTTTTACAACATCTAATTGATAATCTCATGTTTTTTGTGGGAAGAAGGTGTGTTAACATTTGATATCTTAACTAAATAAAATTTTATCCTAAAGTTACATTATTGTGGACCATTGTTGATTTGTAGCTTATGGTATGCTATATGGTTGGAGCATAGCGAGAAAGTTAGCTTGCCCTTATTGTATGGAGAATATTAAAGCCTTTACACTAAAATATGGAGGTAAGAATTCATGGTTTGATTGTCATAATATGTTCTTATCTTTGGATCATCCATTTAGAAGAAATAAGCAAGCATTATTAAGAAACAGAGTTAAGAGATCAACTCCTCCACCCAGATTAAATGGTACAAAGATATAAGAAATACTTCCTAACATACTAACAATAGTTAAATACCTTGGCTATGATGAACATCATGATTGGACAAAAAAATTATATTATGGATATTATCATACTAGAGTACAAATTTGATAAGGTATAATCTAGATGTCATGCACATTGAGAAGAATATATTCGATAATATTTTTAATACATTCATGGATGTTAAAAGTAAAACTAAAGATAATGTGAAGGCTAGAATGGATATTAAAGAGTACTATAAGAGGAAACATCTTGAACTTATAATGAATAACGATTGAAGAATATTGAAGCCAAAAGCCCCTTTCTCATTCACACTAGAATAAAGAAGATCAGTATGCCATTGGTTTCAAAGTATGAAAATGCCTGATGGATATGGATTTAACTTAAGCCGATGTGTCAATATTACATCTGAAAGATTATTTGGATTGAAAAGTCATGATTGTCACATTATCATGGAAGTTTTTCTTCCAATCATATTATGTTTCTTACTGGATTACATATCAATCATATTATTTTTCTTACCGAATTACACATCAAATCCCTTGATTAAGCTTAGTATATTCTTCAGAAACCTATGTTCATCAAAACTAAGTGAAGATGTTATACGTAAGAATGAGAAAAATATACCACTCATTCTCTACAAGCTAGAAAATTTTTTTTCTCATTTTTTAAATTCTATGGAACATCTCCCCGTGCACCTCCTGTATGAACTAGAGTTGGAGGTCCAATGCAATATCATTGGATGTATCCATTTGAAAGTATGATATGTGTTCACTTCTTTGCATATTAAGTTATTTCAACATGACTAATTATCCTATTAATTTAACAAATATTTGGACAAGTTAAAAAGATATATTAAGAATAAAGCACACCCTGAAGGATTAATATGTGAGGCATATTTGGCTCGGGAAACTACTATTTTTGCTTGTATTATTTTGAGTCTCTGTTGGTGTTGAAAAGCGGGTTTTGAAAATTTTAGTTTTCTTTGAGAATTTTAAAATTGATGTTGAATTTTTAATTCTAAGATCAAACATCCCATTGGAAGAAATATACCACCTTGGAAGGTGGAGATAAAATTTCAGGATGGGGTGAATGAATAGTAAAATATTTTGATGTATATGATTTTAGTTGTTTTTGCTGGTTATTATTTATATTGATGATTTATAAAATCTCTAATATATTCTTAAAATAATAAATAAATAATTCTTTCAAATTTAATTCTACGATGTTACATCACAGCTAGAGGGTGGCTGCTCTCACGAAGGAGATATAGGAGATATGATAAATACACACAAACATACTGACACAACAGACTGAGATGCAGATAGAGCTATAATCATATCTAAGCCAAAATTGAAAGAAGGATAAGAAGCCTGAATCTGAGGGGAGCAAAGGGATTGAAAAATGATTAGAATAGTTTCTTATATGTATTGAGAAATTTTATCAATACTTTTTTAAAGTTGTTACTGTTGTTTGGAGACTTCATTATGAATGTCTGCAAGGAGGACAAGGTTGTGACATTTTTGTTGTTAAGTTGAACATGTTTTCTTTACGACGATTATATTTGATAGTTTGTCGATTTTATATTCTGAACGATTTGAAATATGTTAATATTAGTCATTGTTGTAGTATTGATTATGTTAATTGTGTTGGAATATATTTGTATTAATTGTTGTAGCATCTAATGTATTATGTGAATTGTATCTATGAAATAAAGTGCTGAATTTTTTTTTAAACATGTTATAGGTTTTCGGCAAAATTTCCATCAGAAACACTCAATATGAACCAACAAGCTAAAGAAGGGGCGAACAAAAAATTGCCAGAATTTTTCGGCGGTATACCACCAGTAAAATCATAAAAAAATACCGACGGGATTTCCTCCAATCCGCCGCTAATTCGTCACTTAATGGGACCATTTTTCAGTTACTGGATCCACCATGAAGCCGTCAAAAATTTGTCTGTAAACTTTATTGGCAAAAAATCCTGATGTATTTTATTTTTTTAAGCGTATTTTATCGTTGTAATTTATTTTGTTGGTAAGCCGTCGAAAATTCTTAAACCCTCCAAAAAAAACCAAATTTTCGCTAGAAATATTTGCCAAAAATGAGTAATTTTCCTATAGTGAAATGACCTTTATTTATTAGATTTGAATGATAATTTGACTCTTAACAGGACACAATGAAGAAGAAGGATTCATGTAGCCGACCCTATGTAGTGAGATACAGGCTTGATGTTGTTGTTGTTGTAATATTTGTAGTAGTGCATGTCTCGTAATCTTTTTAGTTATTTTTTATCAAACCATTTCCATAATCAACTTCTTTGAAATAATTTTTGCATTGAATGAAAATGAGATGACTACCAAAAGATTGAAGAATGTTTCTAAACAACCAACACGCCTATCACTTGACATATGACTTTTATTTAAATGATTACGTCATGTTGGTCATTTTATTTTTGTAAAAATCAAAATATTAATCACACATCATCTTTTATTAATTTGGAATTCTTCATAATTTTTTGAACTCATTGGTTTTAGCATTTTGTAGGGTTATTTTTGTCATTGTATTTGTTCTATTATTGATTGGTTTTGCACTAAATGATCAGAAAGGCATGCAGATGATGTACTTAGACGATTACTGCTATATTTTAAAGCTTGGGGTCTTCTTTGTAGGTACATTTTTATCACTTATAAATATCACTTTAGGAATCATTTACTATTTATTTGTGAGCTTTGTTGAAAAGTGCAAACAATTTTTGATTATGTTTTCTTTGGCAAAATCTGATTTTTTAGAATTTTAATTTTAAAGTTGAACACACAATTATGAATGATATATTACCTCAAAAGATAAAAATATCATTCTCTAATGGTTTCAGATTATAAAAAGGCAAATTTTATCCTGACTATCATAGTTAAATTCAAGACAGAATTATATATGACTCCGAAAAATCAAAATGATATTCGATTGAGTGTTTAGTTATGATAATTTAGATATACCATCATTAATTTTATATTCTAAATCATAATGATAAATGAAATATCTTTCTGAGGAAAGAAAATATAATTTATCATCAATCATTTGAATATGATGATAATGATCGATTTTAATTTTTTTATGTTCTCAAAGAGAATAATTTTCTTTTCCCCATTTTATTTAGGAACTAAGTAGGATGGGATTTTACCTTTCTGGGGTCTTGAATATTCTACAAAGGTAAGCCTTCATATTTAATAACATCGTAGGAATTTTTTATTTCCTATGAATAATCTCGATTAAAATAATGGTAGAAATTTTATTTTCAGATTTTCAAGGAGTGATATGAAAGGAGTGAGATTGAAATTTCAATAGGGATTGGAGCAAATTTGAACAGTTATTTTAGAGGCCAAAGGATGAAAACTATGAGTTATTTTGGGATTATGAAATAATTCAGAAACATCCCAATCTATCCTATGTGCAGGGCTTTACATTGTTGTTTAAAGAATGATTTAATTTAAGTTGTCATTTTATTAGAAAGTTAGGATTAAATTCCCAATGTTGGGGACTTATGATTTTGGATCCACCCCGGATCCTAAGCCTAAGTTGGGCACTAAATGATAGTGACCCGAACCTAACTAATTAAATGCAAATCTGGGTTTACCTCGGCTTGGATTAGAGTGCCAGCTAAACCGTCTAGGCCCTTTAAAATCATGAATCTGGTCTTTATGAAAGATGGGTATGGGGTTATTTAAGTTTTTGAGAAATTAGGGCTAAAGTCTAGAGAATATCCTAATTAGCCCCTTTATTTATGCAAGGTGATTATGCTCAAATACAATTAAAATTTTATTAATTTAATTAGGTTTTTATGCAATGCATGAACTTTCTAATCGACCTTTGTATATATGCAAAAATCACATATCATAAACATTAAAATTTTAGGCTTAGAAAATATATTTTTTTCCTAGAGATGCACAACATCCCTTAGACATAACTGTACCCTAATAGGTTAGGTGGTCTGCCACAACCCATAGGCAAGAAGGTGCCTAACAAGGTGAGAAGGGAATATGAATGCATGAGAACTCCTAGGCGTTCTCGGGCTTACTTCTTAGAGATCGCTTATCTTTCTATGCGAGCCTAAAATTTTTTATTTAATTACAAGTAGAAAATTTTTTTTTCATCATCCTTATGAGCCTAATCGCGCTTTTCCAGGCTAAAACAAATTAAGCATGCAAGAAAAAACCAAAAAAGTCAGGCAATTTCTAAAGCACAAACAATGTAAACACATCATCAAATATATAGAATATTTAAAGTGCATGTGGCAAGTGCACTTAATTCACAACCTAGGGTCTATAGAAATTAAAAATGGTATGGCACCACTGACAACAACTAGATTCTAATCATACAGAATGGCGCAAGTATTTAAAATGAGATATTTTTTTGGTCTTCACTTCTTTAGCTCTCTTCTTTGGGCTCCTTGGATTCATTAGGTCCTGGTATCCAAATGAAAAGAACTCCTTCTCGAAGGGGTGTTTCTTTTCTCTTTGGATTTCAACAAACATGAATTTGGATCTCTAAATGAAAGGAAACTCTCCCCTAAGGGATGTTACCTTTATCTTTGGATTTGAAATTGGTTATCAAATACCCCGTTTTAAATTTAACTTTCACAACTCTTGGAAATTTAAACACATATTAAAAATTCAAAATGACTCAATACACATTGCATGTTATCCTAAGCAGTTATATTAAAACAAGAAAATCATCCCAAGTAGTTATATAATTTTATTTGCTCTCATTTGAGCCAATCCTAATCTCTTGATCATGCTCTTTTTATTTTTAGGAGGCTTAGCAATACATGCAGAAAATTTATTAGTTAAATTTTAATTTAGCCCCCTTTTTACAGCCCTACTAAGCATCGCCACATGTAAAATTTTTTTTTGAGCATCCAGATCGTCCTAACGTAGGAAAATCTATCGCCCATCATATCAATTCACAAAAAAATATAACAAAAATATTACATCAAAATATCACAAGGCGTATCAAACCATAATAACCAACATATAAGGAAAATAGTGTAAAGTCCACAAAAAATCTACATCACACTATAAGCAAATATGAAGGAACAACAACCTAGCCTAAAACTAGAGTTGATTGTCCTAATAAATTATCTACAATATGTGCAACAGGCTGTGTGGTTTGAGCATGTCCTAAATGAGATTACTATTTGATGTTTTCTAATGTTTTACTTTATTTATTTTTAGGCTGAGGAGATTTTGGTTTGAATTTAAATATTAGTGTCTTAATATTTATTTTAGGATGAATTTTATCTGTTAAATGATCACTATATTTATTTACACTAGGGATGTGAGGTTTATTTTCATCATCCTTGGGGCTAAGTCAATAGTCTCGTAGGCCCGGGTTACCTAGTAGTAACCAATATTGCTGGAAAAGTTTAATTGGTTTGGATTAGGGGTTGATTACCTTTAATGAGTTTATTTTGGATTTAATTGGTTAGATTAGTGATTTGCTAGAATTTGGTTAATTTATTTAATTTTTATATTTTTTTCAAATATTTTAATGTATTAATTAAAAGATCTATTTTATAACTTTTTGATTTATAATATTTTTTGGAATTATCTTATTTTTTATAAATATTAAATAAAATGACACTAAGTTTGCTGGATTTAAAATTTTTTATAATTAGTTATGATTTTTTAAAGTTAAGGTGTGTTTTTGGACTAAGGTTGACCAAAGAGTTGACTTTTTTTATTTTTGTGACTTTTGAAATTGGATAGTTTTTACAAATACTAGATTAAATTATGAGTTCAATGACCTTCGGCTTATTCAATATGGAGTTTTCTTGAATTAGTTATAATATTTTAAAGTTTGGATATTTAATTGTCTAATTAGGAAAGTTTTGCGATTTTGGTTCCAAATCCACCCTAAACCAATTGCAACCTCCCCCAAATTCCACTACTGACTCTTAAAGGTTATTCCAAGTGTTTGGAATTATTTTGGAAATTTTATTTATTTTTAATTAATTAATTAATTAGTGATTTTCCTTTATTATTAATTTTAAATTAGTTTAATTCCAAATCAAGGGGACTTTTAACTTTTTATAATTATATATTAAATTATGAATAATTAGAATTTCATTTTGTATTTTTAGGATTTAAATTAAATTAATTATGAATTAATTAAAATCCTAGGTCATTTTTAAGGATAAATCTTGGGCTGCTTAGATAGTGGACCAAATGGATTCCAAATTCAATGAAATTTGTACCATGAGATCACCTAATCCCATAGTCCAAATCCATCAAATTTGGTTCCATGGCAAACCCTCTATGGTGGCCAACTAGGTCGCCTAAGGTAAACACAAGTTCACCTTTGGGGAATTTTAAAAGGCTATCTAAACCTAGGTGGGGGCCAAAATCAGTGGCCATATACTCCCTAGACTAAGCATTAATAGCACATAAGCAACCAAACCCTAAATCTCATTCGATAGGTCATCAAGCTTAATTTAAACTTAAAGGCCAATTAATGATCCGTGAGTTTGGATTAAGCAAATTATGCCTTAATGATTCCAAAAAGAGGGGAAAATTTTTGGACATGTCATACCCAAGATTAATTTCCCAAAGTCTCAAACCATGGTGAGTTAATTTGATGTTAATATTACAAAAATACCCCTAGGGTTCTATCTAAAATAACATAAGTTTCATGCATGATCATGGTTTGAAACTTTTGGGATTTTGTAGGTCTCTTTAAGACCTTTCCAATGAGCCTAAGATCAGCCTATTTGGACAAGTATGTGAGGAGTTATGATTTTTAAAATTCTTCACAAATTTTTAGTGAAAGTTAATCCGGAACTACACTGTTAGCGTGTTTTTTAGGCGCGGTGCCGCGCGATTGACCATGCATTAACACGACATTAACCATAGTCATCAGATCAATGATTGGACGATTAGATTTAACACACATCAAGACCGTAGGATCGAATTCGCACCATTGATCGTGATCAACGGTCATGATTTTATCTTCGACCTCCCGTTCGCATTTCAAACCTTAGAGCTTCTCTAGTGTGATTCAAGAGATCTCGCCGATGAACTCTCACTAAATTTTATAGAGAGGATCAGGGGGTTAGAAACCTTCAATCTAACAGTTAAAATTTGGTGGTTTGAAGGTTTCTTTCATACTTTCCCAGACTGCCTAGCTAAGGAGTTCAAGAATGGGATTTTACCTCAGGCAAGGCTCTAACTATTGTTGTCTTGTATCAAGAAGTTTTAGGGGATAAAGAGGAGGGATTCTTTTTCAGATGTCATGGCTGGAGGAGCACTGGAGGTAAGACTTTAAGCAGAGGCCTAAAAGACTTTGCCAGAGTTTGCTCGAGGTCACTCTAGAGAAGGCTAGGATACTAGGGAAGCTAAAGGAAGGCTTGCACCGCTTTGTGGAGTGTTTTCGAAATGTTGGAATTGAATGAGGGGGATTAAGCTGGGATGCCCTATTCCAACCTCTTCCGATGGCTTTGGATGACTAGGATAATCCCTAAGGGGCTCTGGATGATTGCTAGCTAGAGGGTACATCTACACAGATCCTCTTGAGCTCAAAGGAGGTGAGCTTAGGCTGAAAAGTAGCTGGGCTTGGCTTATGTGAGAAGGGGACCACGTGTGATCAGTTTCATTTGCCCTGGCTGCCATCGACCACCATTTGGGCCGGGCTGAAGTGGAAAGAAGCCTAAGGAGTTGGTGAGCTCAAGAGTGAGCTCAATTGGACAGGAAGAGACCCAATTTCCTAACATGGCTCGGGTTGATCCAAACCTAGATGGGTCATTTTGGGTCCTGACCTAGGTTGAGCTAGGGGCTGGGGTGACAATGGGAAGTACATAGGTTCATGGGCTATCCAATGTGATAGGAAATTGGGTTTGATTTGGTCTTGGTTGAGATTTAGCTCAAGTCAAAGTGGTTTTGAACACTTTGGGGTAGCTTAAGTTAGCCTAAGTTGACCTAAGTGCTGGGCCAGTTAGGGCATATATATTGGGTCATGGAGGACCCAATGGAACCCTTGGTTGGGTTTGATTTTCCTTAAGTTGGGTTTTGGCTAACCCAAGTGGACCTAAGTGTTAGGCCTTTAAGGGGACCCTTAGGGACCTAATAGGTCACCTAGGGCCCTAGGTTGGCTTGGCAATGCATTGACCAATAGATTTGAGCTAAGTTCAAGCGTATGTACATTTGGTCAAACTTGGTTGAGTTGGTTAACCAAGTTGGCCTAGAGTTTAGGGTTGGGTCCAATAGGTTTGGATTGATGATTTGAGGCCAATTGAGGTGGTCTCATGCCATAGAGAGGTCATTTGGTTTGAAAAGCCCATTTAAAGCCTTAAGGGACACTTTAGTCAACCAGGTCAAACCAAAATTTGAGTTTGGATTCAATACACTTCTAGTGATGTTTATGATGCATTAGAAGAAGTTCCATGGCTTAGTTTAATTGAGCCATATTGGAGTTTAGAGAGAACATCAATTTTCCCCTTAAGGGGCATTTTGATCAAGTGGGCCCATGGTTAACTCTGGGTTAACTAGGGTCCACCAAAGTGTAGCTTTGTGGTTAAAATGTCATAAGTTATGAACATGTCCAGGGGTTTTGGGGAAGGTCCCAAGGTCAAATTCCACAAGGTAGAAGGTCCAAGGCATAGGCTGTAAATATTTGAAGGTTTTACAGCCTTTGTATTTCAATTGTGTTTTTGGGGTTAGAGGTCTCAAATTTGGAGGGTTGACCCTAGAGACATGCCTAATTAATATGCAATTGAAAAATCATGAATCTAAGATCATTATGTTTGGTTTTGAGTTGATTGAAAAATCACACACAAAGGTTATAGGACATGGGCTTTTGACCTTGAGTTTTGGTTTGGAATTTTGGATTTGACATACAAAGATGAGGTCAACACTATGTGGCATTTCAAAAACTAAAATGTTCATAGCCATATGATCCTATACATAACCAGGGGATTGCTTTAGGACAGCCCCACTCCTCGAATTGAAAATCCAATCTTGGTGCACGAGGATACATACTAAACATTTTGTAAGAAAATTTTTTAGTTTGTAAAAAATTAGAATAATATCAACACAACCAAAATTGAGTAATTTTTGAAGCACTTGGTAGCAACAGTTTTAACTGCTACTAAACTATAAACCCATTCAACTATAATCTCCAGCACTCAATCATGCCATTTGTCCCTCTTGTGCCCTAACTCAAGTGAATCCCAGTCATCCTGCTCTTGCCTCCATCTCCCAAGCCTGCCTCTTTCTTCCCATACCCAAGCTCGCCCTCTCCCTAATCCCGCGATTTATCCCTCCCGAGCCCTAACTCACACGGAAGCACTAAGCTCAAGCCATGGAAGCCAAGATCTCAGTAGATTGGAAAGGCTGCCCTTGCAAACCAAACAAGCATGGATCATGCGAGTTATTGTCTTTGTTCTAGGTTTCTCTTATATATTTCTATCTTTTTTATCTTCCTTCCAAAAAGATTTTAATAAAACTTTAGCTTTGTTAACTTACTGGATTTAATTTGGATTTCTCTATAAATTTTACTTCTATAGGCATTGATCTCATCGCTTTTTGATAAGAAATTTATCCAATGAGATTATTGCTTAATTTGTGAAGGTCTTCGTATAGGCTGTTATAAAGTGAAGTATTCATATTTTACTTTCTTTTTTGCTTTCATTACTATATTTTTCTTCTTCGCATGTTGACTCGAGCTATTTGGTTAAGATGACGCATACAATGTCATGCTCCCTTCTTTTATTCAATCAAGCCTTCTTTGTTCACTGGTTGTGAATAAATTTTAGTTGTGTAGATGCATGTTAATGGAAGAATTTCTCAATCTCTTAATGTATAGAACATTTTTCGCACTTGCAAATAAAGATATGAATTTCACTTGAAGGAAGTCCCTTCAATTTGAGTATTAGGAAGAAGCCTCTTTATTCCCCTTTCTATATAATTATGGTGTTTTTTTTGGGTCATTTTGTTTCAGGTGGTTAGATATTTGAATCTCAAGATTAGTGCTATCTTACCCTTCAATCTCTCAATTGAACAATCAAGCATTTTATAATTTTTTAATGTTAAGACTACTAATTTCTTCATTTTATTGCATGATATGCTAAAACTATTTTGCAAATCTACAAAAGTCATTGTTAGTAAACTCATTGTAATCATTAAAAATAAACTCAAATTATCATCAGCAAGCTTCATTACTGCATCACATATATAATGAAGATTTTTATGATAAATGACCAGGTTGTGCCAGATGTATCTTTCACGCCAAAGTTCTTCAAAGCACAAATCAAGGGAATTTTTGGATTTAGTAGGTTATGTATCTTTCACGCCAATGTTCTTCAAAGCATAAATTTTGTTGCAGGTCATTATGTGGTGTATCCAATATTAGTGGGTTATGTAATTAAGGGCATTTTTGGATTTTACTGTATTTCTAGCTACCTTACTTTTTATTTACAAAGAGGTAGGTACTATCTTTTTGATGTACTCAAGATAGTTAGTTTTTGGATGTGGAAGATAATGCTACTACTCTTTATATCTCTATGTATGTCAGTTTCACTTCCTATGTATTGGTGAGGCGTCAAAAAATTTTTGGCTTGTGGTGTGGAACTATTTGACTTGTCTCTTTGGAGTTGTCCCAAATGAAAACTTCATTCAGAAAGTTGGTGATGTTTATGTTGATGCTGATTGTAATGATGAAGGTTTCATGAGCCATGGTTGTGTAAATGACTATTTCACTTCTCTCGGAGTTGTCCCAATGAAGACTTCATTCGTAGAGTTTGTGTTTAGATCTTTAGCTTATCTAGCCAAATAAAAAGCTATTTACGAACATAAAGCATAGTTGTAAAGTTAGAACTAGCAACTTAGTTTATGAATAACAACAATGTAGTTTATGAACTTTAAGTACTTTTGTATTTGAATGTAGATTTATGATTTGTTAAATCTCATATCTTGAGTCCTTGCTTTATGGAGCTGCTCATTTGGTACTAAGTGCAATTTTTTTATACTTTGCAACAAATATTTTTCCAAATAATGCCTTCTATGTTCCTGGCAAAGCATGTGCTATTGCATCTTTAAGCTAACAACAATACTAGTAAAATTAAAGACGATACACTCAATCATTTCTGGTTTCAATTATTTAGTTTTTTTATTATCTGATCAAAATGAGGGTATGCTTATGAGCCAACAACCATATGAAGTGCATAATTACAAGATTTTTATGATGATTATTTTTAGGTGTTTTATATTAGAAGTTGAAATGATTCTTAGGATTTTTGGAAAAAAAAATATTTTCATTGTTTGTTAAATCAAAACTTATTTTATTATGACTAGTTATTAGTTTTGATTAGCATAAGAAATTATAAGTTAACAAAGAGGATATTTTTGGTGAGGATATTCTGACTAAATTTCGATAAAATAAAAAAAAAATCAATAAAATCACTTTCGTAAGAAAATTTAACATTAAATTTATGCTCTACTATGATTATTTGTTTGTATAAATAATATCAAGTAATGTCATTGATATGGTCAATTAAAAAAATTTATGTACCTTTTGTGTTGGTTATAACCGCCACAAATTTGGACAATAGTGGCAGTTATAACCGCCACAAAGGCCCTTTTCTCGTCGGTTGCAAAACAACTGCGAAATGGCTTTGCAGCAGAAAGCAAATACAACGGACCTTCTTCAGTTTTGAAACCATTGCAAATATTTTTGTGGTGGTTTTAACCCATGGGAAAAGATATTTTAAGTGCTGCGAAAGGTTTTTTTTTTTACTAGTGATCTTTATAAATCTGTCTATAAAATTGAAATTATTTATTGCTTGTGTTAGCTTTTAAATTCTTTAAATAATCACTGTATAGGAACTATATGTGATGTTTAATTTGTGATAAAATATTTTGTGTTGCGAAAGTTTTTTTTTTTTTTTTGTTAGGTCCCAACACCATCATTAAGAAAATGCTAATGAGATAATATGTGTCAACAAAATCAAGAAAATTTTAAAGAAGAATATATTTATATATAAAGGGAGCACTAAGTGATACATAAATAAAATTGAGTACATACATCAAGTGATACAAACTGGTTAATGCTGACATTGCATTCTTCACATTTCATATATATTAAACAAATAAGATAAGAAGAAAGATGTTTGCTTATGTATTTTGAATTTTTCCTTAAAGCAGTTGGATATCAGGAATGTGAGCAATCCTGTGCCAATCGGAGCCTCCATCCTCTCGATAGCGCTCCTTTAACTCTGGATGACATTCCCCAATTATTAGATGTTTCAAAGAGGGAGGAAGGTTCGGTAATTCCCGAAGCATAGGAACGCCATAAATAGCTAGATCCTGAAGTGAAGATAAGCTTTCCAAGAAGGGAGAGACTGTAAGGACGCGAGAAATAACAATTCCAGCTTACAAAGAGATGACCTAACTTTCAGAAGCCACTGCTCCGCCTCATTTGGAAATGAAACCAGCTCATCATTATCTATAATACTCAGCCTTTTTAAGGAGGCGATACTTCTCAATGGCTCCATTAGCAACACTGATGGATCACTTATATAGAGATCGCTGAGGATGAGATGGCAATTATTAGTGGTCTCCACTTCCCGATATCTTCCGAGAGAGATCAGATTGCGGCAATTTCTAATTGTCAAGTATCTTAGTGCTGCAAGTCTTGCTATTTCATCAGCCAGAGTAAGAGATGTAATGTTAGGACAGTACAAGACCTCTAATGTTTCAAGGCGAATAGAATTTGAAATGCTACAACAATTCAAAGTCTTCCACCACATAAGTCGTATCTTCAAGCTCTTGAGCTTAGAAGGCAAAGAGGGCAACTCTTTCAACTTCGGGCAGCCAAATAGCTTCAGTTCAATTAAGCAAGGAAACAAATATCCATCTTCAGCAGCTACTCCTGCCTCAAACCAATCCTCTAATGCTTCTAATCCGTTAATATATAACACCTCTAGCAATGGAAAGGCACGGTATTTATCATTCCCATTAAATTTACTTTCAAGCCATTTTACTTTCGGCATGTTTTCAAGTGTCAGTGACTTGAGGAAGGGGAGTTGCCCAAAAGGTGGAAGAGTTTCCCACTCCAAGCAATATGACAATTTGATTATCTCTAGATTGATGATCGGATTGGCATTGTTCATCCATATTGCAGACCTTTCACCCATGTATCTCTTTATGCACAGATTCCTTAGACATTTTGGTGGCTGAAGGTTGTCAAACACGTTCTCATCTAAATCGATGTTCCTCGAATTAGTATTACTCCAACATAAGGTTAAATCTGTGAGCCTCCTCTTGGCCCATAATTTGGCACTACAAGCCTCCTCGGCATCCTTAACATTTTCAAGGCAATTGATTCCTAATTTGCAAAGATCATTCATATTCTCCAGCTCCCCAATTCTATAACCACCCACATCTCTAAGATCAAACATATTCAGTTCTTGAAGAGACTTTAACTTCCCAATCCCACATATCGATAAAATATAATTTTTGGACAAGTCCAGATAACGCAAGTTAGAAAGGTTATTAATGTCACTTGGTAAAAAATCATCAACTTTATGTCGTCTTAGATCCAATGTGCTAGCATAAATTATGCATTGCAAGTGAAAGATATTAATTAGAAATCTTGGCAGCATAGTCAAACCATAACCATCAATCTTTAAGTATCGAAGATGTATCAAATTTCCAATCTCCTCAGGTATTATTTTCAAGTTTTCTGGAGTACATATATATAATAAGCGTAGGCTTCTCGATACTTTGAGTATTTCATTAAGTGCATTGCAAAGATCTTGAGAAAAAGCTTTAATGAACAAGAAAAGAGAACACAAATGTTTAAACTTACCCATCTTTTTTATGATGTCAAAATTTGTAGTTCCAACAGACAAGTGTCGAAGAGTCCTAGAAATCATAGAAGGCAACTTTGTACCATCCTCAACTCTTAAACATTCATGTATGGAAACTGTTTGTGTCAATTCATGTATTAAATCATGCATCTTGTAGTATCCTCCCAAATGTTCAAACTTATCAAAGAAAGATTTTTTAACCAAAACATCAAAATACCTTCCTCCAGTATCCTCCATACTCCATTCTTGATCATGAGGTTGCTGAATGAAACCCAATGCAATCCACATTTTGACTAAATCATCTTTACCAAACCCATAATCTTGTGGAAATATAGAACAAAACGCGAAACAATTTTGTAGATGTTTTGGGAGGAACATATAACTCAATCTTAAAATGGGAAAGATGCCATCTTGGCCAAATTCTGCACTTACAAAACCACTATTTAAAACATTTGTCCAATGCATTTCATCCAAGTTGCCATTCAGAACACCGCCAATGACCTTTGCTGCCAATGAAGATCCTAAAAGCTTTTTAACTATCTCTCCAGCAATGGATGTTAATCTTTTATAATCATTAGGATTCTCTACATCAGCAAATGCATGAGAGTTGAGGAGCTACAAACACTGATCTTTCTCCAAGCCCTCTAATCTAAATATTTCCGTCTTCTTTTCAATCACCTTTGCAATCGTCAAAGCAACTGAGTCCATTCGAGTTGTTACCAAAATCCTACTACCAAAACTCCCATAAGCCAAAGGGACGAGCACCTTTTCCCATTTACTTTCATCCTGCTTCTCATCATTCTCCCAAATGTCATCCAGCACAAGTAAGAACTTTTTGGACATCATCTCAGTCCGAAGACTGTTTTGAAGTGCATCAAGTGTGTCCAAACGAGGCCTCTCCTTCTTAAGAGATTCCAACATATCTGCAATGACTTTTTTCACATCAAAGTTGTTGGAAACGCAAACCCACATTTTAAGATCAAATTCCTTTGTCATTTCATCTTCATAAACATGTTGCAAGAGAGTTGTCTTCCCCATACCACCATGGCCCACTATAGATAGAAGAGAAACTCTGTACAAATCAGTTCCATTAACAAGAGCTTGATGTTCCTCATGTGATGGCATTCTCAACCACTGCATAACAAACTCCTTATCCTTGCCCCGCCCAATGAGATCATTTGTAGGCAAGGATCCTATTTCACGTGCTTTGTAGAAATCAACCTCCTGCTCCTTCTGTTCCTGCTTTGCGCTGTCTAAAAGATGAAGGAAAGTAGTAACATCAGCCGAAACTTTATCAAGTTTCTGCACAGCCTCCTCCAGTCGCTTCAAGTTGGGATCCCTTTTCAGAAACCGTTCGCCAATTTTGAGAATTTTACGAGGACTTTCAAATAGGAAGCTCGTGAACTTTCTTTTCTGATCATATTAGTTAGTAATAGATTATCAAATAAATAAATAAATATATTCGCAAGCAGAATCAAATAGGAAGCACGCAGTGGCAGAACGCACCTTTGTTTCTTCCGTGTTTTTGGGGAGCTTTTGTTTATGCTTCATGTACTCGAACTCATCGAGCACATCGTTTGCCTCATCAATAGCATCTCGCAGCTGCCATATCCATGTGTTGAGAGTGAAGAGAGCTGCTCTTAGGGATTAACCTGCAGCAAAGATTAACCAAAGGAAGTAGAAGAAGAAACAGAGATATGGCATAGCAGAAAGCTTCGTTCCTTTCCATAGTACTGTAGCTATATATATATACATCTTGCTCATAATTACTTAATAAAGTAGAAAGCAACATGAACGGTCCAAATGGAATCATTAGAGACCAACGGTGGATACAAAATGAGAAGGCGTTCTTAGCAGAGCCAGAAGAATGTTCCAAGCAGAGCGGCAGCACATGGAGCATGTATTAGCAGGTTTGCTTAACACCTCCCCGCAAGCTAATGGAGGGTTATGAAATAGTTAGCTTGTCACGTAAAGTAGCAAACCTTGGAATAGAAAGTGATTTGGTAAATACATCAGCTAGTTGATCTTGAGTGTGAATGTGAGAGATTTGTAAGACCTGATTCTTGATACATTCTCTAACAAAATGAAAATCGATCTCTATATGTTTAGTTCTAGCATGAAACACAGGATTGGTAGCAAGAGCCATAGCAGAAATATTATCGCAAAACAGAACTGTAGGCGGTGAGGTAGAGATATGGAATTCTTGTAAAAAGTGACGAAGCCATATGAGATCTGTGGCGGCTGTGGCAAGTGCCCGATACTCGGCCTCAGTGGAAGAGCGAGCAACAGTATTCTGCTTCTTTACATGCCAAGAGATTAAGGTTTGTCCAAGGAAGGCACAATAGCCAGAAGTGGATTTACGGTTGGTTGGGTCACTAGCCCAATCAGAATCCGAATAAGCAGTTAACTCAAGAGAACCACGAAGAATAGGAAGACCAAAAAACAGTGTACCTTTTATGTAACGAAGGAGACGTTTTAGTAATTTGAAGTCATCTTCAAGTGGCTGGTGCATGTGTTGACAAAGCTTGTTAATTGCATAAGCGATGTCGGGCCTTGTAATTGTTAAGTATTGTAGGGATCCAACCAAATGGCGAAAAAGCTGAGTTTGAACTGAAGATAACGGAACAGCTGAAATAGACAAAACTTTTGTAGGAATAGGTGAAGAAATCGGCTTGCAATCCGACATGCCCAGACGATTTAATAGCTCAACAGCATACTTTGATTGAGATAAATGAATGCCATCCAAAGTATAAAGGACTTGCATACCAAGAAAGTAAGAGATTCGGCCCAAATTCTTCATATGAAACTGATTTGAGAGATAAGATAAGAGCTGCTAAATAGTTGGATCATGATTCCCGGTGACAAGAATGTCATCTACATAAACCAAAATGCAGATAAAAATAGAATTCTTGTGATATAACAGAAGAGATGGATCAGCCGTACTATGATTGAAGCCATAGTTCAGGAGATACATTGAAAACGTTTCAAACCACTTCCGAGGCGATTGCTTTAAACCATAAATGGACTTTTGTAAAAGGCAAACAAAATCTGGATATAGAGGATCTACAAAGCCTTGAGGCTGAGACATAAAAACTGTTTCAGTAAGCTTACCATGAAGGAAAGCAATAGAAACATCGAGCTGCAGAACTGGCCAGTTGGAAGACACAGCAGCTTTAAGTAATATTCTGATAGTAGGGAGTTTGGCCACCGGGCTAAACGTGTCTTCGTAATCCACACCATATTGTTGATGACAACCTTGCACGACAAGACAAGCTTTATGCCTAGCGATAAAACCATCATAATTTAATTTTGTCTTGTAGATCCATTTACATCCCAAAACATTTTGATTAGGATGAGAAGGAACAAGTTTCCACGTTCCTTGTTTTTGAAGTGCTTCAAACTCTTGAGACATAACATGCCGCCAAACACGATTTTTAATTGCTTGAGAATAGCAGGTTGGATCTGACGGAATCGTGATGTTACTCATACTGATAATATGTTTAGGTTTTAAAGAACCTGTTTTGAATCGTGTAAGCATGGGATGGTGTGCTGATTCAATAGTAGAGGGAATTATTTGCTGAGTAGAGGAATCAGCAATAGAAAGAGGAACCTGAGAGGAAGAATGAGAGGTATTAGAAGGAATTTGTGTGGAAGTAACTGGGAATTCGGAGGGAGATGAGATAGCATCAGGTGGAGTTTTTTGTAGAAGTTTGAATCATGGTGGGCCTGGAAAGGGCCCCCAATGCAACAAACTATCTCCCCTCTCGGAGAGTTCTTATTTGGTGATAGCTATAGTCAAGTCTGGCACCTTCAAACTAAATGATGCTGGTGGAAAGATGCTCCCGTGAACTTGGAACGCAGGAAAGCTTCGCAAGTATTATCAGTAGGAGTTTATAGTACTGCTTATCTTGTATCATGTATTTTCTCTCAAGTTATTTTGTAGTCCCCGTACGTATCCCTTCTATATTGAGTATAGTGTAACTCTAAAATCATAAAGTCATACTAGAAAATTATTGTATTATCTTACATAATATAATAATGTGTTGTTTGCTCCTATATGATATTATTTCCTTCTTAAAAAAAGATAAAAATGATAATAAAAAAACTAATGATGAATCTAATCTCTTTATCCATGATTTAAAAAATACACAATCTTCATTATATTTCAATCACTAGATGATCAATCTCAGAGGGATTTGATTCGACCTCTTCCATATAGGTTAATATTATCAAGCAATGCTTTGATTAATAATCTTATATAGGTTAAACATTATAGGAGGATGTTTCTCATATTTTCTCAAGCTAAATGAGCCAACTAATATATTTCTCATCATCCAAATTAAAATGAAATAAAATAAATTTCATATATATATGAGAAAGAAAAGAAAGAACATCAATAACTTCTTGATATATCACAAAACATATCACATACATCTTATAACAAAACTAACTCCTGATACATGAAATAATCACTAAAAAGTATAAAGTGATACAACTATCAACAAAGAAATACTACAGAATCTCAACATCATCATCCTATAAGATAAAAACCTTATGCAACTCACTCTCAATCTCATCACCATCAGAGTCATCAAAAGCCTAGCTACATGTCAACCCCTCAACTTCAGCTCTAGTCTTGTGCTGCACTAGACGGGCGCCTTTCAAAAAATCTTGAATGAAGCCTTTCTCCATACGCTCCAGCTCCAAGGCTTTCACCTCCACATTATATATGTGATCAAGAACTTCCTGAACATGATCCTAAACTATTATCTTGAAGGTAACAGACTTATTGAATTCTTCTATGACTCTGGAAGGCGGCAATTTTGATTTGAACTTGACTTCTTTCTTAGATAATAAACTCTGGAGTCTTTTGTTCTCATCTTCAAGGGTTGTTATCTTCTCTTCAAGGATCTTCTAATCTTTCATATGTTAATTGATATTCATCTGTGCATCCACCAACTCAATATGGATGTGATCTATTTATTGATTTTGCAAAGAGATTGAAGTTGCCATAGTAACCAATTCTGTTCTACACTCTGCTAGTTGCTCCTCCATTATCTTCATCTCCTAGATCTTGCCATCATACTTCCTCTTATACTCTTCTTAAAGATACTTAACATTTACAAACTCATTATTTTAGTCATTCAAGATTTTTTTTTAATTCAATTTCAAGACCCATATATTGAAGCAACTAAAATAATAAAAAAGAGTTTGTAAGGGGATATATCCTTATAAAAATGTAAGAAGAAAAATAAAAAAGAAATGGAAACTCACCAGCTCATCATCTCATCGACATCAAATATATTGATGTTTTAAAACATATTTTGGAATGTGTAACTTGGATGGAGAATAATTGTGACATTTGTCAGTAACTGTCAAAATCTCCTCCACCCTTTTCTTTTTGGATGATGCCTATGGATCACCATCATTTCCTAATCGTTTAGGGAGAACCTTTGAAGTGTGAACAGCTACCTCCGGGATTTTGACTAACTTCTTTAACATATGTGCATGGGATAACCTTGCCTAAATAGATAGTCCCACCTTGAACAAATACTCCTCATCTATATATTTGCTCAAATAGCATACCTCATAGTAAAGGTTGTCTACATCAAAAAGGTTGAGCATCTTTAGTAGATTTTCTGCTCCAAAAAGAAAGGGAATGAGTAAATCCTTCACCTCTTCCTATTTTTTCAACAGATTCTAATAATTCTACATGATGAAGAATCCACTAGCCCAAATCTTTGAAGGGTCTCGAGTGCGAATATCCAGCCATTTAGATCTAAAAGTGATATAACCATATGTATCACAAATAAGTCACCCCATTCAAGAAAGACACTATAGGGACAACACTGAATCATGATCTCTAAAAGATATGATTAATCCCATTATAATCGATATGGCTTTACAAGATAAGTGGGACAAACTCACTCAACATGCTACTGAAATATCAGTTAACTCTAAGGAAGATGGAAATCGTAGCCCTGCTCGCAAACTAAACTCATAGATAATTAAAAATATTGGAGGAGGAGAACATGAACGATCTAATTTTCAGGCACCTTCACCATAAGATCATTAGATAAATGAAACTTGTTCTTAAAAAGGATCAAGGAGTCGCTAGTTATGATGGAGGCAATATAGTCAACCTTGGCCACATTGTGAGATTTCTTCAGACCTTCATTTTGGGTAACAGAACGATCTCTTTAAGCTACTACACTAAAATGAGGCACTGAATTTAGATAGGGGATGCCACCTATAAAAAATAATGGAAAGCCACTAGAGTAAGAAAAAAAAAGGGGAAGACCGAAAACTTTAACTTCTACACAAGAAATGAACACTTATACTTGATAGGGGATGCCACCAATCCAAGATAGTGAAAGGCCTCAACTGTAAAAAAGTTAGAGGGAGAAGGGAGAAGAGGAAGAGAAGCAATTTCCCCTTTGCCCCAAGGGGGTAATTATAGGAGCAAATGGGGGGGAAAAGAGGCTTCTAGGAAAATTTTTAAATTTTTTGAAATTTTTAAAATTTTTTTTGTAATGTTTATGAATATTTTGGAATAATTAAAATTTTTAATTATTTTTCAATAATAATAATAATAATAATAATATATAATATATAATATATATATAATACAAAATTATAATAGTTATTATATATATTATATAAATATGTATATTTATTTTTTATTTTTTATTTTTTTGTTTTAAAAAATAATTCTTAGCCACGGCTGCAGCTGGCTTGCCAATCGGTCCATCACAGCCAAGAGTAGCAAGCCAAACCGCGCAGGCAAGCGCCGACAACCATGCAGGAAGGCATGGCACTCGAAAAGTCGGGCAGGCAGGTGTGTTGGCAGTCGGGCAGCGACGCACAAGCAACTGGGTAGGCGCACGGCGGAGCGGCAAATTTGGACATTTTTTGAGTCCTCGAGACTATTTTTTGACGTACCAGACTCAATTTTGACACTTTTAAAGCCAATTGGGCCCTTTATGCTCAAGATCTTGTTATTCTGGAGTTTCAAATCGTGTCAAACATGCCCCTAAAGTTGTGATACATATTTTCAGACTTCTGAAGCTTTAACGTCTGAAAATAATGGTGCAACTGATATATCTAGAAGTAAAATTGAGTTGAAAGCTTTCGAAATTAAATCTGTGACCATTCAAACTCTAATTTAAGCAAACTTACAATCGAACTGAACGTCTCAAAAATACAAACCCAACGACATCAAATTTGACTCAATCAAAGCCCAAATGGGTTCAAAGTTTAAACCAAAAATTAGATGACCAAATGATTTCCGAATTTGGCATGCTTATAGTAGAATCGAGCGACTCGATGAGATGAATCTAATGAGCCTAAGATTGCCAAATTTTGATATCATTAAGACATTGAAATGCATAGAAAATGGTCCATGATCAAGAGGATCAATATCGATCGTCCATTTAAACCACTCTCAACTTACCTTTGATCTCCCTCCTATATAGTAGTCATGCCACTCTCAAAAAATTAAATAGACTTCTCATTTCTCATGAAAGGGGACCCCAACAAGGAAAGAAGAAAGAGAAAGAAATTATAATTCTCTCGCCAACAGACTCCTACTCGACAATCATCGGACCACTAACTGTCGTCGGACTATTGTCGGACTTCTGCCCGACCACCGATTTACACCGGAACTCTGCCTGGCCATCGATTTACTCCGAATTTCCACCCAGCCACCGGTTGACGCCAAACTTCTACCCGACCACCGACTGTCATCGGATTTCTATCCCAACCACCAAGCATTGCCGAATTTTTATCTGATCACCGCTCGTCAATATATTTCAACCCAACAGTTGACTACTGCAATCTAATTGTCCTTAATTTTAAGGATGAACCAATTATTTGTAATCTATTCAAATTCTAATGGGATCATTTCAACTGGGCATGACCCCGTGATTTTTTCCTATTTCAGGGTTTTCGAAGTAAAAAATAATAGTTTTTCTTTTTTCTCTATTTGTATGTTGGATACTCGTACAACGTTAAGATGTAAGATTTTTCATACTTTTTCGCTGCGAATACTCTAGCCCACAATAGTGTTATTAGCATCTCCTTTGGCCTAAGTTCTAAACTCTTTTTAAGTTGTCACCAAGATATATTAAAAATAATAATAATAAAAGCACATATCAAATAAATATAAAAGTATAAAACAATTGCCTGCGTTAAATAAATACATAATACATATAATCTAATTTACATTATAATTAATTTTTTATCTTCTAAAAAAATAAAATAGATTAAAATTATAAAAAAAACATTTTAAAATAATTTTTATTTTTTAAAGCCTTTACTCAAATATTTCTTTCAAAAATAAATGTTCTTTAAAAAATAATTTTAGAAAGGATTAATTTGATCTATATTTAAAAAATAAAATGACCAAATTAATAATTTTATATAGTCGACTACTATTTTGATTCTTCCAAAAATTAGGGGTCCAATTCAATCATTTTCTCATATTTTAAGTATTTAACATCTATATCTTACACAACTCATTTTGATTTTTTGATTAGTACCTTTAGCTAACAATTAAGAGTTTTTGGATTCGAAGTTTATATATGTGATGTGTGTATAAAGTTGCCTTTAATTGACTCAAAAATTTAAAAAAATTATATCTTTATAATTATTTATAATTAACACATTTATTTTCCCTATAAAAAGGTGCTTAAACCAAACCCACAAAACCTACCAACTAACCTAATGGAGTCGAAGCGGGTGGGCATTATGGGTGCGGGTATTAGCGGTCTAGTCACATGCAAGTACCTGCTCCAAAAAGATTTTCGGTCGGTGGTCTTCGAGGCCGGTCGGTCCATTGGTGGGGTGTGGGCGAGCCCGCTCAGTTCGACCAGATTACAGACCCTTGTCGAACTTTACCAGTTCACCGACTTTCCGTGGCTGAAATCGGTGACCGGGGCGTCGAACCACAAGCAAGTGATGGAGTATTTGGAAGCTTATGCTCGCCGGTTTGAAGTTATAAGGCATGTGAGGTTCAGGGAGAAGGTGGTGGGTTTGGAATATGTTGGACCGGACTAGGACGAGATGGAGGCTTGGGATTTGTGAGGTGGAATTGGTGATGGGTTCATCGGAGCTGGGCGTCGAGTCTAGCATGTCACCGTGGTGAAGGAAAACGGAGTTAAAGAGGTAATTTTAACTCAAAGTAGGATTTAGTAAAGGAAAAAAAAAATTATAAGATCAAAAAGTGTCTAAAAGACTAAAATAAATCTCAAAATTCTTTGATTAACTTTTGCAGGTATCTCATAGTTAATTAAAAATCTTGTGATGATTAAATTTTTTATAGAATATTATGAATCTTTAAAAAATTGGCCAATAATAATTTTTATTTTAGAATATATTGATTTAGGCTTTGTGTGAGATGATGCTATAAATGCTTTTTAAAGCAATTTTTTAGTACAAAATTAAAACTTTGGTACTTAAAAGCTGCTTTAAAAGACAGTAAGAAAGCCGTCCCAAACAAAGCCCTAAGCTTAGCAATTATGAATTTAAAAATTTTGTAATTTAGGCTTTGTTTGGGACAGCTTTCTTACTGTTTCTTAAAACAACTTTTTAGTACAAAAGTAAAATTTTTGTATTAAAAATTGCTTTAAGAAGCAGACAAAGCACTAAGATTAGCAATTATGAATTTAAAATTTTGTAATTTATTTTGAGATAAATAATAAAAATAGATTTATTTTTTAATTTATTCTAATTAAACTTTTCATGTCAATCAAGATTTAGGTTTCGTTTGTGACAATTTTTTTACTGCTTTTTAAAATAACTTTGTACAAAATATTTAATTTTTTTACTAGAAAGGTGCTTTAAAAAACAAGAAAAAAATCATCCCAAACAAAGCCTTAGTAAATCTTGATATTTAAATTCTGAAAATTATTTGACATGAAAACTATTAGATTTTGGTAAATTTTGATAATTATTTGGTTGTTTATTTTTAGATTTAAGATTGTTGCGGACTTGAATATACGCGGCGATAGAGTTAAAAGCTTTCGTCTCAGCGTTGTACGGATATTCAGCACACAAAAAGAAGATAAAAGAGCACTAGAATTTTCACGTAGAAAACCCTGGAAAGGGAAAAAAACCACGGGGCCACGCCCGGTTGAAAGAATTTCACTAGTGTTTGCTCGAGTTACACGTAGCTGACTCGTCCTCAAAATTCAGAACGATCAGATTACGATAATCAACTCTTTAGTTAAACTTCAGTTACACTGGATGTTAGAAATCCGACGACACTAGGTGGCCAGTAAGAAATCCCGCGTCACTTGGAAGTCAAGCAAAACTCTGGCGTCACTTGGAAAATCGAACAGAATTCTGGTGTCACTTGGAAGTCAGGCAGAACTCCAGCGCCACTTGAAAAATCGGACAGAATTCCGGCATAACTTGGAAGTCAGGCGGAACTCCAGCGTCACTTGGAAAATCGAACAGAATTCCGGCGTCCCTTGGAAGTCAAGCGGAACTCCGGCGGTGGTCAAGGAGGAGTTTCTTCCCTCCTTTTCTTCTCTTCTTCTTCTCTTCCTCTTCTTCTCTTCCTCTTGACTTGGTCCCCTCTTAAGAGAAATGAGGGGCTATTTATAGTTTTTTGTGGATGTCATGACTCATAAATAGGAGGAGGATCAAGGGCAAAGGTGGAGTGGTTTGGATGGACGGCCGATATTGAATCCCTTGATTATGGACCGTTTGTCAGACATTTGAAGGTCTTAATGATATTAGAATTTGATGTTCTTAGGCTCGTTGGATTCGCCTCTTCGAGCCGCTCAATTCGACTATAAGCATGTCCTATTTGGAAACCATTTGGAAATCCAAATTATGGATTGAACCTTTCAAATGTGCTTCGGGTCTTTGATTTGGATTCATTTGGGCTCAGATTGAGTCGAATTTGGTGTCGTTGGGTTCATATTTTTGAGATGTTAAGTTCGACTATAAGTTTGCTGAAATCAGAGTTTATATGGTCTCAGATTTAATTTTTGAAGCTTTCAACTTGCTTTTTGCCTCGAGATTCGTGCCCGTTCAAGATAATTTTTTGATGATATATCAGATGCCCCCTCTATTTTTGGACGTCGAAGCTCCATAAGTCCAAAAATATGCATTATAATTTTTGGAGAATTTTTCATGTGATATGAAACTCGAAAATAATTCGATCTTGTGCGTAGAGAGCCCGAATGGCTTTGAAAGTTCCGAAATTGAGTTCGGAACGTTGAAAAATGGTCTCGGAGACCCCAAAAACGTCCAATTTGGCTTGTCTGGGCCAAAAATTGGGCCCGAATTTACGTAGGCAACCAAACCGACCAAACCAGCCAGCCGGCCGCTAGTGGCAAGGGACCGCGCGCCTGGCCTGACTTCCCCGCGCCGCGGCCCACCTAGGCTCGCTCCACGGCTCGCCTGCGACCCACCTGGGGCGGCTCCACCGCTCACCCGGGCCGGCCTGGGCCCACGCTGCCACCCGCGTTGTTCCGTGCGGTTTGGCGCTGGCGGTCGCTCCATTCCGCCAGTAAATAGCGGTTAACCGCCAGCTATTTTAGCTTTTTATTTTTTTTTAATTAAAAAATTACAGAAAATTTGAAAAAATTCTAAAAAATTTCAGAAAATTCCATAAAACTCCGAAAACTTCTCTATTCCTCCAAAAAAACTATAAATAGCCTCCTAGGGCCAGGGGAAAACTTGCACCTTCTCTTCTTCTCCTTCTGGCTTTCTGACAGTTGAGGCTTTCCGCTGTTTTTCAGTAGGTGGCTTTCCCTACTTGACTCAGCGCCCCTCCTCTTGTACAGAAGTTAGAAATTTCTCTTCTTTCTCCCCTATTTTTCTTCTTTCTTTAGAGGCTTTCAGCTATTTTTTGTAAGTGATTTTCCCTACTCGAATTCAGCGCTCCTCATAGCAGTTAAAATTTTTGCAGTCGTTCATTTTCCTTCTCCTCTCTCATTCTAATTTTCTTATAGTTGAGGTATTCCCCTATTTTTTGTAGGCGGCATCCCCTAGTAAAATTCAGGGCCCCTCTCCTTGTGTAGAAGTTAGAATTTTTACAGTCGTTCCTTGTTTCTTCTACTACGGTCTTCTTCTTACATTTGAGGCATTCTACTATTATAGATAGGTGGCATTCCCCTATCAAGCTTCGGTGCCCTTCTCTTGTGTAGAACTATACTTTTTGCATGCGAGGGTGATTTGAGGAGATCTGGTGGTAATAAAATTCGGGAGTAAAACAAGAAGTGATTAATAAACGGGGAGAATTTCGACACTATTTGAGCATGAGTCCTTCAGCGATGGACAATCGAATGGAAGTCCGTTGGAAGTCAACGGCCGAGTAGAGAGCTGAAGGAAAGTGGTGGAGGGTGTACTGCTAATAACGATCGAGCGAGAAGTCGATGATGGTTGATATGAAGTAAAGGACCACCGATAGATATCCGACGAAGGGCTGATGATTGCGGGTGTCCAGTGGCATTGTGCTAGGTCAATATGCATTCATACTGAAGTATGCCAACATCAGATATGACTGAATCAAGGGGCCGAAGCAGTGTGCTATGTTAACATTCTGGCAACACACTAAGACTATCAACTGAGTGGAGGCCTGATGATGATCAAGTTATGTCCTTTCTTTGAAGGAGAAGTTGTAGGAGATGCTTATGTGTAGTAAAGCAGAAGTCACTTAAATCCACCAAGGATATTTGACTATTTTAAAGTTACTTGTTGCTTGATGATAGTAGCTTGTACGGATGATGTCAATATACTTTTTAATTTTAACTTCTAGTGAGAATAAATGTACACCTGAATCTAAATTTATGTAACTTCATTGATATTATATATGAAGTTGAGAACTTGTCCCCTGGAGGGAGCTGAAATGTTATTACCTCTTTGAGACATGCTTTGATATATTACCCCCAAACTTTTTGAAGCATTTTCAGTCTGAGTGAATGTGAGAGATATTCTCCTAGGATGTTTAACATATCTGAGATTATTAGTCAAAGCTTTTGCTGGATGACGTTAACCTGCATAGAAGAGGTCAGATCAAATCCCACTAGGATTGATCTTCCAGTGATTGAGATACTAGACATCCTCCTAGGATATTTGACCTATCCGAGGTTGTATGTCAGAGCTTTGCTCGATGAAGTTAACCTATATGAAAGAGGTTGAGAGAATCCACCAAAGATGTATGACCTATCCGAGGTTGTATGTTAGAGCTCTGCTCGATGACGTTAACCTATATGGAAGAGGTCGAGAGAATCCACCAAAGATGTATGACCTATCCGAGATTGTATGTCAAAGCGTTGCTCGATGACATTAACATATATGGAGGAGGTCGGATCAAATCCCCCTGGAATTGATTATTCAGTAATTGAGGCACAATAAAGATTATGTATTTCTCAAATCATGGATAAAGATCTTATACTCATTGGTAGTTTTTTATTGTTATTTTTATTCTTTTTAAAGAATGAGACAATATCAGAACTGGACGAACAACACATTATATTACTGTAAGATAATATAATAGTTCCCTAGTATAATATAAGAGATACATATAGGGACAACACATCATTTAACTTGGAAAATATTAAAGGCATTAGGGGGACACCCCATTTATTATAGAAGAGATACACAAGACAAGTAATATTACTAACACAAAGGTCCAAGTTGCATTGTTATTCAATCTCATCAACCATTTGAATATTATTCAATGGTTATCTTTCTTGTTGTTGATTTTTCCCCCCAGTGAAATGAGCCTCATCTCGAGTAGGTGAATTTTGAATGAACTATCGAAGGTAGCCTTGTCGGATAAGTCTTTCAATTTCATTTTTGAGCGACTTACAAGATTCAGTGGAGTGCCCACGACTATGGTGAAAATAACAGTATTGATCCTGATTTTCGATATTTATCTTCAAAGGATTAGGCCACTTGATATTTTCTTGATCGCGAATGGCCATCAGTACATTGGTTTGAGATGCATTAAGAGGTGTATACTCTTTTTCTTGTTGAAACTCATATCGTGGCAATGGAGGCAGGTTATTCTTCCCTTGTTTCTTTTGCGGCGAGAATGGGTTATCCATTATAGGAGCATTTTTATGCTTTCCAGAAGGTTGCTCAAATTGCTTCCTATGAACATTGATGGCCTCGTCTGCTGATATTTGTGCCTCCACACGATGGATTAGGTCAATATATGAGGGAATCATGTCTCACATAAGTGCCGAGTAAAAGGGACCGGGACGAAGGCCTCCCAGAAAAACTCCTCTCAGCAATTCGGGATCCACTCCTGGAATTTGCCGAGCCTCAGTGGAAAATCATTGGAAATATTTATTAAGTGATTCTCCTTCATTCTGGCAAATCCCAGAGAGGTGAGAAGAATCCTTAGTAATTCTCCGATTGGCAACAAATTATTCAATGAACACTTTGGCAAATTTAACGAAGGTGGGGATAGTTCCTGGTGGAAGTGAATAGAACCACGTTCGAGCTTACCCTTTGAGGGTGATAGAAAAAACCTGGTAGAGGAGAATATCAGAGGCTCGTTGAATGTGCATGATGGTTCTATAGTGATCGATATACTCGTATGGGTCAGATGTCCCATCATAAGGATCGATGTTTGGTAGTTTGAACCCTGTCGGAATGGGTTGTTGGAGGATGGCTTCAGCCAGGGGTGAGGACTCCTAGAAGTTCCACTGACGAAGAGATTGTCTTGCACCTCCCGCGAGAAACTCTTCTTGAACCAATCTTCATAGTTCATGCCGTAGGATGTTGTGAGGAATACCATTAATGTGTGGTGCAGCTAAGTCCTCAGGGATGTCCGGAGGAATACGAGGTTGTTGACCTGCACGTGAAGGATGGGTAGAGCTTGCTGTGTCAGCAAGTTCATTGTCTTGATGCATCGGAGGAGGCATCCTTGACGGAGGGAAAGGAATCTCGACATGAAGTTGTTCTGGTGGAACCTCTCCGACCCGGGGTGGATCTCAAGGGAGAATGATCTCTTTCTGTGGAGCTAGTGTCGGTTGTCTGGTCTCTCATAGGAGTTGAAGGATCTTGTTCTGAGACTCCTCCATCTTTGAATACGATCTTCTAGGGATGGTCCTGATGTCCCTTCTCTAGCAGCATTTTGCCCCCCAGGATAAAAAGAGGTAGATACTTGATGTCCCAGATTTATAGACTGATTCCTGGATTGATGTGAGTTGGAGTGAGGAGAAGTTCCCAAGATACAATTACTACATCCGTTGACCATTACAGTAACACTTAGAATTATGGGATAGTATTTCCCACAGACGGCGCCAAACTGTTGCGGACTCGAATATATGCGGTGATAGAGTTAAAAAGCTTTCATCTCAGTATTATACGGATATTCAGCACACAAACAGAAGATAAAGGAGCACTAGAATTTTTACGTGGAAAACCCTAGAAAGGGAAAAGACCACGGGGCCACGCCCAGTTGAAAGAATTTCACTAGTGTTTGCTCGGGTTACACGTAGCTGATTCGTTCTCAAAATTCAGAACGATCAGATTACAATAATCAACTCTTTGGTTAAATTTCAGTTACACTGGATGTTAGAAATCCGGCGACACTAGGTGGCCAATAAGAAATTCGGCATCACTTGGAAGTCAAGCAGAACTCCAGCGTCCCTTAGAAAATAGAACAGAATTTCGGTGTCACTTGGAAGTCAGGCGGAACTCCAGCGCCACTCGGAAAATCGGACAGAATTCTGGCGTCACTTGGAAGTCAGGCGGAACTCCAGCGTCACTTGGAAAATCGGACAGAATTTCGGCGTCACTTGGAAGTCAGGCGGAACTCCAGCGTCACTTAGAAAATCGAACAGAATTCTGACGTTACTTGAAGTCAGGTGGAACTCCGGCGGTGGTCAAGGAGGAGTTTTTTCCCTCCTTTTCTTCTCTTCTTCTTCTCTTCATCTTCTTCTCTTCCTCTTGACTTGGTCCCCTCTTAAGAGAAATGAGGGGCTATTTATAGTTTTTTATGGATGGCATGACTCGTAAATAGGAGGAGGATCAAGGGCAAATGTGGAGTGGTTTGGATGGACGGCCGATATTAAATCCCTTGATCGTGGACCGTTTGTCAGACATTTGAAGGTCTTAATGATATTAGAATTTGACGATCTTAGACTCGTTGGATTCGTCTCTTCAAGCCGCTCAATTCGACTATAAGCATGTCCTGTTTGGAAACCGTTTGGTAATCCAAATTATGGATTGAACCTTTCAAATGTGCTTCGGGTCTTTGATTTGGATCCATTTGGGCTCGGATTGAGTCGAATTTGGTGTCATTGGTTTTGTATTTCCGAGACGTTCAGTTCGACTATAAGTTTGCTAAAATCGGAGTTCATATGATCCCAGATTTAATTTTTGAAGCTTTCAACTTTCTTTTTGCCTCGAGATTCGTGCCCGATCAAGATTAATAAAAATATTTTTTTGAATGAATTTAAAATATTAAAATTATTTGATAAAAAATGTAATAAATAAATAAATAATTAATTTTTATATAAAATTCATCATAGTTAAAGTCTAAATAATTTATGAGAAAGGAATATTTTAAAAGTAAAAAACTAAATTCTGCTATCGCTATGATTTAGTTAATTTAAAATTTATATGATAATTTAAAAATATAATTAGATAAGATATTTATATGTTTATGTCAACGTCAAAAGTGACACAAATTAATTCCAGAATTATTATTTTTTTGAGAAAAGAAATTAAAACTTTTTTAAAATTAATTTTAAATACTTGTTTTTTAAAATAATTAAAAGAGACTTTTTTGCAATTAGCTTATAGAATCATTAGGAAAAAGTATATTTTGCAATTAGATGATTATGAAAGAAAATTTACAATTATATAAATATTAAAAAAAAAATGCAACAGAGATTTTGCATCATTAATTTCTTTTTTTTATGTGATCATCATATCATCCTCTTTGATTTGATCACTTTCATTTTTGTGATATTTTTATTCTTTTAATCACTTAATTGGTCTATCATATTTGTTATTAACTATTGCATGAATTGAAGTGCAAAATATTTTTTTCTCTTAATTAAATTCTTACTAACATAATAATAAAATAATAAAATAAATAATCTTAATATTTATACTACTGCAAATTAACAATACCTTCCCTATCATAGAAGCATGTTATGGACTTTATGGTCCATTGCTTAGGAAGATTCAGTGGCCTCTCAAGAATACCTAGCTTTTGTGAGAATAAAGGTCCTGAGGTCTTTAATGGTAGGGTAATTCACTCCATGGACTTAGCTAGAATGGGAAGTAAGGTTGCCGCCGAATTTGTCAAAGAGAATCGTATCATTATCATTGATTTCCTTAAATCGGCTCTTGATGTCGCTACATTAATGTGCTGATATCATTGGTATGATTATTATTATTATTATTATTATTATTATTATTATTATTATTATTATTATCATGATGATTAGAATACAATCATGTGTCATCACCTACTCATGCTTCCATATATATAACTGAACATCAAATATTATGCATTTTTAGAAATTATTACATGCAGATATGCGCGAGTTACTGGAGTACATAGTTGTATTCTTACAATATATTTCAATCAAATGGCGTACATAGTGAATACAAAGCAATATATATCACTGTACTCCAATAAAATAAAACAGACAACTATAAACTTTGATTCTTTGTATAAACTTAGCTTTGTTTGGGATAGATTTCTTACTTCTTTCTAAAGTAGGTTTTTTGTACACAAATTTTTAGTTCAAAAAAATTTATGCTAAAAAGCTACTTTAAATAGCAATAAGAACACTGTCTCGAACGAAACCTTCAAGGTATTTTGTTCACAAAAAATAATTTCTCATAGACTTTATTCCATTTTTTTAAAATTTGCATGTATAGGTGCAGAGCTTCCTTGCACGATGATTGTTCGAACTAAACAGTGGAACTTAACCATAATTCTCAGCCTGGGGCGTCTCCTTGAGTTACTTTTACTTTAATCGCTTCTCAGAGCTACTATTTCATAAGCCAAGATAAGGACTCATGCTAAGCCTCTTGGCAACATTGTTTCTCCTTTAGTAAATGCTTTTTCCACATACTTCATTAGCTGCAAGCTACATGTATAAATATATCTCACATTCACATTGGTATTTTTCAATGTAGAGATGTGTTATATCTAAGTTTGTTGAGAGCTACATCAAGAAAATCACCCTAATAAAGAAGTATGGAATGGTTCCAGATCACAGCTTCTTTCAAGCATTGAGTTCCTCCTTATTTGATTTGCTACCTGAAAATTTCTATGAGAGGGTGAAAAATGAGAGTATTATTCTAAAAAATTCAAAAAGCTGAGTTTTGCAAGGATGGCATAATCTTGGAAGGTGAATCTGTGCCCATAAAAGCTGATCTAGTGATATTTCCTACTGGCTTTAAGGGTGATGAGAAGCTTCGAAACATCTTCCTATCTCCTTCACTTCAGAAGATTGTGACTGGCTCATTGGAAAATATAGTTCCAATTTTTTGGTACATATGCATACTTTGATTAATATATAAATATAATCAAGTTATTATCAAGCAAAACACGATTGAACACAGTTTAACTTTATCGATACATGTATTACAGAGAATGCATAAATTCGAGGATTCTACAAGTGGCGATAATTGGATACTTAGAGAGCTTGTCAAATTTATATACTTTAGAGATCAGGGCAATGTGGCTTACACATCTTCTTGATGGAGGATTTCAACTCCCGAGCATTAATTTGATGGAAGAAGACGTGAAAAAATGGGATAAATACATGAAGGAATATAGTCATGAGTATTATAGGAGATCGAGCATAGGGATCATACATATATGGTACAATGATCAGCTCTGTAAGGATATGGGTTACAATCCTAAGAGAAAAAAAGGGTTCCTATCTGAATTATTCATGCCATATAGACCTAATGATTATATTGGTCTTGGGTCTAAAAAGGAATGAGAAGATCTCTCTAAGATCATTACAAGGAACCAATAATGATATCAGTGTTGTCTGTATAATTCTATTAGCATTATGTTGAGAGTAATTAAAATAATCATCAGCTTTAGTGATGTCCCCTTAATATAAGGAAATGAATGTTATGGCTTGAATGGCTATTCAAAGAGCTTAAAGGAATAAAAGCTAATGATATTATCAGAAAATTTAATGGCATGGATGGGACATGCAAAAATAAAATAATTTAAATGATTTTTAAGGCTTATAGAAATTCATTGTAATTATTAATATTATTTTTTTTCTTTTGATATTATTAAAGCATTTTTTATAAATAAATTTAACTTATATGTACACATTTTAGGTTTCAGTGTAGTTTTATTAGGTGAATTTAAGTTAATGCTAATTTTAAAGATTTCATCAATTATTATATAAATTTTAATTGTAAATAGCTTTTGACTTTAAAATTTTCATAAAGGTAAAAAATGATGAAAAATGTAATTTTTTCATTAATTATTTTTTTTATTATTAAAATCATATGATATAAGCATTAATCAAAATCACTATGAAATGCATTTGCTTGACTATAACGGTTTTAGAATTGCTGCAATATTTTTATGTTTGTCCACAAAAGCCAAATTTAAGTGTTGTGACAACTATTCTTTTTGGTTATGCTTAATATCTTTGATTTAGGTTGTTTATGCATTCAATTATTTCATGAAGAATAACAATAGAAATTTTAATATTTTGAAAGATAGTTATCATTTGAATATATATTTGATATAACTTATTTTGAATAATCATATATATAATATTCAAATTTAGAAGAACAATCTTATCAGCTTTGGGAATATAACTCACAAAACCTTATACAATCAAGTAGTTGAGAGAGATTTTAGTATAAATTTATTTCCTAAATAATCAGGATGAAGATAGTTCTCACCAAGGGCCTCTAAGATTGTTCTTACATGTGTTAACAAGAGTGTGGAATAGTAATGGCACCAATGACATCTATAGCTTGCATGAATGCTCATGTCTAATTTGGGCAGCATTGATATACACTATTAAAATTTAGTTGTCTTCACAGCAATTGTTTGTAGCAATTTGTAAACTGCTGCTAAAAAGAGGTATATACACCATTTTTTATCGCAGCTAAAAACACTCATATTACTCCAATTTGTCATGCCCTGAACACTCATTTTACACCTATTCTTCTTAATTCTATCTTGCTTGTGTTATTTCCTTCCTCTAGGCCCATTCGGTAAGCCTCCATGCTACCGCCATTGTTCTCAATCGCAAATACTTGTTCTGTGTGTGTGAGGGTGATGAATTAGCCGTTCATGATGTGCCCTATCTATTGAATTGGGCTGATCAGATGGAAATTTAATAGGCAAAGACTGGTCCAGGCAATACACCAGGCGCAAGCCTGCTGGTCCGCAAGCTTCAAATCCCATCCGCCTTGGGGTGGGGTCCACTACCTAAGGGAGTTAGTGTAAGGGTTGTTTAGTCATTTTGCATTATTCTTATGTTTGCTTTAAGTAGACGTTTGCATTAGAGTTAAGGCATCTTTTTGGTGGCTAATTTGGTGTTATTGGGCTCTAGCAGTGTCTAAAGAGTTTTGGAGAGATTGATCCTCCTCTCGAATTGAGAATCGCTTGTATCTTGCTATTTTCTTCTACACTACTATGTGATTCTTGTTGTTATTTCTGTTTTGTGTGAGATTGTGTAGTGGAAAGTCGTTGAATTCACATCCATGATAGGGTTCACTTGAGTTCTACAAGTGTTTCCTATCAAAATCATGGATGATTTGCTAGCTCAGATTCTTCGGGATGATAGTTCTAGGTTTTTTTTCTTTCTGAGTGAATGTGCTCAATGGTGAGTTCATGCACGGTGAATCCGTTCTTGACTACTACTTCCATGATGATTCCTCTGGTTTCAGTGCGAGTGTGTATTTCACTATCCAGAGGTAAGAGGGGATAAGGGTTTGTTCTAGTAGGGCATGCCGACCCTTATCAATCTGCGTATCATTATATTTTGGCGTTTAGGTTTCATCATCTGTGTCAATGATATATGCATTTTAATATTCTTAACATGTTTTATGTTGACTTATCTAAACAAAATTTCTTGAAGTTGTAATGCTATTTATGTTTTTTGTTGAATGGTTGACCGAGCCTCAAAACTTTCTGTCGTGTTATACCTAAACTTAAATGAGTAATCTGCTTAGATTATATCACTATCCTGTCATGCTCATTTTTGGTAGCAATATAATGCACTCGTACATGTGTTGAAAATTTTGGAATTCAAGCTAAAATGTGATCCAGTGCATTGATCAAACTTAAATAATTGTTTTATTCCTTTTGGCTTTAACCTTAAAAAGAATAGTACTGATGAAGGTTTTCCTTTCATATTCTCCATGTAACTTTTTTTTAGAAGTCTTTTAATTTTCAGATTGCTAGCAAGAAAAGCATCTAAGAAGAAAGAATATTTTATTTTCTCTCATTTTGAGAAGTTGAAACAATATTTGCATTGAATTTTGATATCAAAATTTGCCTTGGAAGTTCTTAAGCATATAACCATAAGGCATTGTGGAAACCATGCATAAAGGTGTCAAAATATCAAATATCTATGATAAGTGCTTAGCTTGTTTATGTAGTAATGTATTCCAACTATCTATGGTTGAGTTTTATGTACCTTAATTTGATTGTGTTTAATCAAGTTCTTATTAGTTTATGTTTGTGCCTTTCTCTACCGCATAACACTTATAAATTTTGAAAAAAGTTCTTAGCATATGATGCAGTTTTTCAAAGCGGCATTCACGCCAACCTGATACATTGCAAACTTTGGAACCTATAGTTGTTTAAAGCGCCAATAAACATTTTTTCATTGTTTTCATGTTTTATTCACTCGCTAATTAAGATTTATGATACTTCTTTATGTCAATTAGATCTTGCATCCAAATGAGATGAAAAGTGTATTTTCCTTGTTTCTCATTATTTTATGATCATAGGACAACCTCGAAGGCATTTGCTCACAACCGGATGGACTAACTTTGTGACTTCTAAGAGATTAGTTGATGTTGTAGAGAATGGAGAATTGAGAGTTGATGTTATTGCAATTTCTTGAGTTCTCATGTGGGATATTTGTTTGCCAACTGAGTCCAATTCAATTTTCCTTAGATTACTTCTTTATATGAATTCACAAAATGAGTTTGACTTTTAGGCTTATTAATGCTATCAACTGTAGGCTTATTAATTGCTTGATAGTCAAAATTTTGTATTATTTTATCCAGTACTTCATATGAGTGAATTTGAGTGGTATTGCTTGCACCTAACTGAAAATCTATCTACTTACATATCATATATGGCTTGATTTGGTATGGTGGCAATTAGGAACTTGTGGAAAAAAGACCTTAAATTAAGCAAATTCTAGATATTACTAGTTTTGAATGGAAATTGAACATTTTGCTGTATTTAATTGTATTCTTTGGAGTGATACCACATTATTTTAAAGCATAATACATTAACTAAACTTACTATTGCATGAAAATTATTATGCTACATTTGCCATTCTAACTAAGTTATATTCTCTCATCATTCACTAGCAAGATTTCCTTTCATCTCTTTTTGAACCAAAAACTGAATCCCATTTGTTCGTCAAACGTTTGATTTAATTTGTTTTAGAATTACATGCTAATGAAAGTCCTATAGTTTGACAACTCAATTGAAATATTAAGCTCGAGTTCTATTCTATTGTATTTGATTTAACTTTTGAGGTTAGTCAAGTTATTTTACTTTCTACATTAATTATTTTCAGAGCTATTAAGTCATTATTTTGTGTATGGATTTATTTTATGTCTCTTTTATTTACAACAAATTAAACATCTTTAAGGAATTTTGTAATATTTACCTGTAATTTTCTTAGAGGATGAAAGCTTGAAGCAGACAGCCAGGCTCATGTATCATACAACATTGATGGAAAGTGGTTTCAACTTGGCTGATCTCAAGGTCGCCAATAATATTTATGGTTTTATGAAGAAGAGTCTTGACATTAGTCCAGATGTAACTATGGAAGAAGAGGAAGAAGCAGAAGAAATTGAGGATGAGACTAAGGCTGAAGAGAATTCGACTACCAAGGATACTAAAACAGAGGAAATCAAAGAGGTTGAGTTCTCTGCCAAAGATGAATTGTAGAAGAATATTAGTGTATGTTCTGGAGAAATTGGTTTAACGTTTTTATTTTTCTTTGTTCGGGGTGTTTGATTGAGTTCCATCATGAGGAAAAATTAGTAATAACTATGTTGTCTTATCTCTTGGATACATTGGACATAAGATGTATGACGTTAATATTCACTCAATTTATATTTGTATAGTATTTTAATAACTTTTATAATTTGATTATAAATTTATTTTTCAGCATTATATTTCTTTCACTTGTTCGCCCTTTAGCAACGATTTTAACACTTGCAATTCTGTAATAGCAGCGGTTAAAACCCTTGCTAAAGCTACTGCTACCAAAAACTGGATAAAACAGCGGTTCAAAGAGCTCTTGGAAAACCGTTTATAGCACTTGCATATACAACAATTTTGCAGAGCTTTCTAAACTGCTGCAAGAAATTTTGAACGTGTTTTAACCGCTGCAGTAGGTTAAAAAAAGTTTTGTGAAAGCCATTTTTATTAGTTGTGATGGACAATGGTGCATTGTTTATTGTGATAATGCAAATTTTTATGATATTTTTATGATTATGATGAGTATCATGCTCTTTATCAATTGCTATGATAAAGAGGTTGTGCCAATAGAGAGCATGATTGACATGACCATTATTAGTAAGCACCATTGAGTGGCATGCCTGAACTCATATATGTTTTAGGTGGACGGTTTTCATACTGCTTCTTAAAGCTGCATTCCAGTATAAAAATTTGTATTAAAAAATTGATTTAAGAAGCAGTAAGGAAGTCATCTTAAACAAAGCCATATTTATCGTAAGTAAGCTATTCATTAATCGAAATACAATAAGTTTTTTTTTAGTATGGAATCCAATAACTAATATGATTGTTGTAAATAAGCATCTATATTTAACACATTCAAAATTGCTATGTTGGCAAGTAGGATGACTATCAATAGAGCACAATGAGAAAATTTTCAAAGTTAAATAGTTTAAAAAAGGTTCTATCAAACGAATTGAAAATAAAACCTATTTAAACATTGTGGATGGCTAATTTGATCATAGGTTAACTTTTTTTTTATAACTATAACAAATTGTGGAGATTAAGGCTTCATTTGAGACAACTTTGTACCATTTTATAAAGCAGATTTTTAGTACAAAATTTTTTTAAAAAAATGTACAAAAAAAGTTACTTTAAAAAGTAGTGTGAAAATTGCCTCAAATGAAACCTAAATCATTTTATAATTAAATTTTGACAAGACTATGACTGCCCTTGGGACAACTAACCTAACTTGCCTTGACTCTAATTAATATGGATTATGAGCAACAAGTTCGTAGGGACAAGTGATGGTGGTTGTGTATGTTTTTTTATCATAAATTATAGACATGAACATTAAATGTAGTAAATGATGAAGACGTAGGCACCTTAGTGCTGGAAGATTGAAACTTTCCATATGCAAATTGGTGTAATCATCTGCAATAAGGTTCGCTATCTCTTGAATGCAAATGATTCATTAAAGGCAACTATTTAGGAGGTTCAAAAAATCGTGTATGTCCAGTTTAATTTGTTAGAATGAATTGAGTACTAATGAGCACTTTTATAAAAGATTGGGATTATTTTGACATCACTATTGTCTTCGATTGCTATGGATTGTTCCTTTTCTATTCATTCTAGAATGCTACATTTACTTAACGAAGCAGCTTATTAGTAAACAAATTTAAATTTTTGTATTAAAAAGCTGCTTTAAAAAATAGTAAGAAAGCCATCCAAAACAAAGTCTAAATTGGTATGTTTAAATTTATCCTGCCATTTGAGCTTGCGTGACCAAATGGCTAACAACTCTATATTTCCTAAGATCAAATTCATCTTTTCCAAATGTCATTCAAACAAATAAGAAACTAAAAAAATTTACCTTTTCTATGACTTCAATCAATTATAAAATAACTGCAATAATTAACTTCACCATTACACCATTTTTTATTTACCGCTCATGCTTCATTTAATAAACTAGAAACAAAATATCAATTTATTTATCCTTCAACTCAATCAAGCTCAGCATAATCTGCAGGAGAGTAAGGTAAAAACCGGTCTTTAAGAAAGCCTTTCTTCCTCCTTGGATTGCTGCCCATATCTTTACACAATTGATCGTTACTCCGAATATGAAGAGTAGAGATGCAAGATCCTCTATATCTGTTGCCTGAATATTTCTTCACATGCTTCTCCCACTCCATCACATTCTTCTCCATGGATCTTTTGCTTGGCAGCTTGAACTTTCCATGGAGGAAGACTCAGGAAATGTGATAGCCACCTCACTCTCATCTCTGATGTATATAGGTTTGAAATACTCTCAGCAAAGCCAATGATTGCCATTTGTTGTATATGTGGATGCATACAATCCCTGTAGGTAAAATGTTTAACTCAAACTCTTTATTTTCTGATATGTAAAATATATTTTAAACATATAATCTTGTAAAAAATTTCTCTAACAAGCTACCTTGTTCAAACATAATTAATATGCTAGAGTTAATTAAATACTTATCAGTACCTATTGAGAGAAACTACATTATCTTTTATTCCTGCCACAATCTCTTAAAACTTTGAAGACATAAATATGCATAAAAGGCAAGAAGAAATTGTCTGAAAGAAACTGTGCTCAAGCCATTCCATGCTTTTTCATTGGAATTATTTTTTTAAAAAATTCTCTACAATTTTTGAGAAAATCCACACCTAAAAGATTGATACAAAAAAAACTAATTGATCAGTACATTATACATGTTCATATTTGCTCACTTAAGGTTTTGTTTGATAAGACTTTCTTACTGCTTCTTAAAGCAGTTTTTTGGTATAAAAAATAAATTTTTTATACTAGAAAGCTGCTTTAAGAAGACATAAGAAAGCCATCCCAAACGTAGCCAAAATGAGTTGATAATTACATATGCATACCAAAGGTGAAAGCGAAAAGGCTAGCAGGCAAAGGATGAGTCCTTCCCCAGGCTTGTAAAAGTGCAGCTCAGCAAAACGATTGAAGTACTTGAGAGGAAAATCCCAAACCTCAAAGCTTGGTATGCTCCATTGCTTTGTTCTAATTATTATCGTACATGGATACTCTGATCCTGTTGGTAATTAAAGAATATATCAAAAATATTTATTACAAGGAAGATTGTTCATATCAAAATATAAATAAGATTTCTTTTTAGTCTAATTTTATCATCAAGAGAATTTGATCCCAGTATTATTAATCTTGAAATTAATGAAATGAGGTGAAAGATAGAAATGAGACTTCATTCGGAATCATTTTTTTATTGCTTTCTAAAGCAGCTTTTTATTAAAAAGCTGCTTTAGACCATCTCCAACCGAACTAGAAACAATGGCTTGTCGTCTGTTAGTTTCCCACCCGAGTGCCAAAACGCACGCCACTCACGCAAGTGTGAACAGTGAGATGCCAATATCGGCGTCGCATTGTTCAGAAACGTAAATTTTTTTTGTTTAAAAATAAATATAAAAAATGAGAAAGGCTATAAAAAAAATATTCTTTTTTGTTGTT
The DNA here is from genome assembly GCA_019925795.1 of Dendrobium chrysotoxum. Taxonomy (NCBI): domain Eukaryota; kingdom Viridiplantae; phylum Streptophyta; class Magnoliopsida; order Asparagales; family Orchidaceae; genus Dendrobium; species Dendrobium chrysotoxum. The sequence goes on from CM034309.1 coordinate 41,777,640, forward strand.
AAAAAATAGAGTTCGTTTGGAGATGTGTTACTGTATTTTGGAGTGAAAATGAGTTTTTCGGTTGGAGATGATCTTAGAAAGAAGAAAAAAGCTGTCTCAAACGAAGTTTGAATGATAATGAAATTTATTTTTGATAGTAATTTTGTGCAAGATTATGAAATGTAAACAAGCAAAATGAATGTTTTTTTATAAACATGAATAAAAAAGAGTGACTTTTTTTATTAAAATGAATTCTTTCCACCCTATATTGCTCTCAATTAATTTTGCATCAACAAAGAGCAATATAATGCAAAATATTATATGCTAAAACTTAGTTAAGCTTTCAATTGAAAGAAATAAATAATCTTACGAAATGAATCGTTAACTAATTACCATTAACACATTAGTACATTATGCAGCAATATCTAATGTTGATTTAAGAAATCCAACGACAATGACTCATTTTTCTTTGATCAACTGATCAGCCACGAAGGTATCCATATTACTATAAATCATTGAATGAATCAATTTACCATCAAAGACCTCAGGACCATTCCCTATGGAAAATGTTGGGATATTTGCAAGTCCGCTAAATATTCCAATACAAAGGATAACAAAATCCATGACATGAATTTGCAGTGGTAGATTGAATAAGAAGTTTATATTGACCTTATATTTTGTAACATGCTAACATGAAAATTTATGTATCTCAGGCGATTACTTCTACCATAAAGGATATTTTTCACAGTTTAAGTCTACTGCTATGTATTATAGCATTTACCAATTACAGGAAAGAGCATTCTTTGTAATATATGACTCACATTGGTGAAATCATTCAACTAAAATTCTCATATATCATATCAAACACTCTTGACTCGCTCTTGCATTACAGTTTGAATTTTAGTCCCAAGCTACAATGAGTTTTGGAAAGCTTGACCACCTATAATTTTTGCAGAGATAGCACCATGATCTTGATAAGCCTTAATATCAAAAACAGCCAACAAACCAGGAGAAATTCAACAAACTGTAGATTTTTATTGATAAAAAACTAAATATAAACAAGCAAGATAAAAATATAGTCCTCTTTCGAGAGGAGGATTTCTCTCCCAAATTATAGACACTGCTAGAATCCCTCACAAAAACAGTAGACAACAAGCTCTCATAAAACTTATCAATAGCATGATCCTAAAATCCTAAACAACTACCCCTTAAATAGTCCTAGAACACAATAACATAAATAGAACCTTCACAAATAATTTAAATATAATTTAAGAAACCTTCCTAAACAATTAAACATAATTTTGTAACATGCTAACATGAAAATTTATGTATCTCAAGACGATTACTTCCTCCATGAAGGATATTATACACAATTTAAGTCTACTGCTAGGGGTGTCAATATTTGACACGATTAAAAACTTGACCCTAACCCAACCCAAAAATTCTGAGACAGGGTCAACCGTTTGAGAAATGGGTCAGGTTTAGGTTCAGGATTATGATCCGTTTGTAAAGCTAGGTTAGGTTTGGGTTGACCCATAAACTAGAAACTAAACTGAGTTGACCCAGGAATATCGAGCGTGACTGACCTTGTCTCGTTGGCGTCGTCCCATGACTGCGTTAGGTCGAGTCACCTTAAGGCTTACAGGCCGCACTCTGGCACTTCCGCTACTGTTGATCTGCCCGCAGGCGTAAGGCCAAACCGCTCGACTCGCTGTGTCGACTATAAAACTCGTATCGCTACTTCGCCTGCTCACACGGTCCAGTATTTTGGTAAGGATTCACCGCCATGGCCGCGAGTCTAGCCCAATCAAACCCATCTCCGCTTGTTCCCCCTGCAATTTCTACTCAGCCCCAGGTCAGCCGTGTCGAGTCAGGTTGACCTAGGTTTTTTGCGGGTCAAGTTCAAGTTGTAAAATCTGACCCATATGTAAAAACTGATCAAGTTCGGGTTATGTCGAACATAAGTGGGTCAATATCGGGTTTGACCTGAACTCGACCTGTAACCCAATTTTGACACCCCTGTCTATTACTTTGTATTATAGCATTTACCAATTACCAGAAAGAGCATCCTTTGTAATACGACTCACATTGGTGAAATCATTTCAACTAAAATTCTCATATATCATATGAAACACCCCTGACTCGCTCTTGCATTACAATTTGAATTTTAGTCCTAGGCTACAATGAGTTTTGGAAATCTTGGCCACCTATAATTTTTGCAAAGATATCACCATGATCATGATAAGCCTTGGTATCAAAAACAACCAACAAACCAAGAGAAATTCAACAAACCGTAGATTTTTATTGATAAGAAACAAAATGCAAACGAGCAAGATAAAATAGTCCTCTTTTGAGAGGAGGACCTTCTCTCCCAATTTCTAGACGCCACTAGAATCCCTCACAAAAATAATGGATAGCAAGCACTCACAAAACTCATCAATAGTATGATCCTAAAACCCTAAACAACTCCCTCTTAAATAATCCTAAAACACAATAACAAAAATAGAAACTTCCTAAACAATTTAAATATAATTTAAGAAATCTTCCTAAATAATTAAATATAATTTAGGAAACATTCCTAAATAATTAAATATAATTTAGGAAACTTTCCTAAATAATTTAAATGTAATTTAGAAAACCTTCTTAAATAATTAAACATCATTTAGGAAACCTTCCTAAACTATTAAACACGATTTAGAAAACCTTCTTAAATAATTAAACACTTTAAATAGTATAAACATAATTTAGGAAATATTCCTAAACAATTAAACTTGATTTAGGAACCCTTCCTAAACTATATAAATATAATTAGAAAACTTTCCTAAATAGTTATCCCTTAATTAGGAACCTTCCTAATTAAGCATCAAAACTCAAAAGCTGTTTTTCCACCGTAGAGATATATATACTAAGCTCCATTATTAAGGTAAAGGTCATAATCAGTAATTGCCTATATATAAAACTAATTTTTATCTTATTTTTAATTATTTAGTTATTTGATATTAATTGCTTTTTTTTGGACGCACCAAAGAGGCAAATAAAAAAAATTATAAAAGCACTCCAAGAGATCAATTTGCCCGGCTTGGGAAGGTTTGATGGTAATAAGTTACTTGTTTGCTGAAAGAGAAATCTACAACAACAACAACAACGAGTCTTTATCCCACTATGTGGGGTCAGCTATATGAATCATTTTCTCCATTGTGTCCTCTTAAGAGTCAAATTCTCATCTAAATCTAATAAAGAAAGGTCATTTCTAATATTTTCTAACCAAGTCTTTTATATCTAAATCTACCTTTCTTAACATAAGCCAAATCTAATACATCTACTTTCCTAATTGGGTCATCGGAAGGCCGCCGTTTTATGTGACCAAACCATCTAAGGTGACTCTCTCTATCTTATCTTCCACTTGAGCTACTCCAACCTTTTCACTTATATGTTCATTTCGTATCATGTCTCTAAGAGTAAAGCCACTCATCCACTTGAGCATCCTCATCTCTACAACACTTAACTTAATATTATGCTTCTCTTTTAATGGCCAACATTATGCACCATAAAGCATTGCAAGTCTCACTTCCATCTTATAGAATTTTCCCTTAAGTCTGAGAGGGACTTTTATGTCACACAACAAGCCCAATGCATTCCTCCACTTCAACCATCCAACTTGAATTCTACTAATAATATCCCCATCTATTTCACGATCACTCTGAACAATAGACCCAAGATATCGAAAATATGTACTCTTATTAATGCCTTGATCGCACAAAGTCACAATTCCTGCCCCCATTAGATCTATTATTACTAAAATTACACTCCATATATTCAGTTTTAGATCTACTCAAACGATAGCCTTTAGACTCTAAGGTTGACCTCCTTAATTCAAGTTTACCTTCAACTCCCTCTCTAGTCTTATAAACAAGAAGAATATCATTAGCAAAAAAGCATACACCAGGGTACAACCTCTTACAAATGTCTAATGAGAACATCCATAACTAAAGCAAAAAGATATGGGCTTAAGGCTGATCCTTGATGTAATCTAACTTAAATAGAAAATACTTGGTCAAACCACCTTGTGTTTGAACGCAAGTAACAGCTCCTACATACATATCCTTAATGACTTGAATATAAGCATTTTTAACCCCTTTCTTACGTAGAACTCTCCATAATACTTCTCTTAGAACTTTATTATATGCTTTCTCTAAATCAATAAAAATCATATGTAGATCCTCCTTATTCTCTCTATACTTCTCTATCAAACCTCGCAATAAATGTATAGCTTCCATAGTAGACCTACCTGGCATGAATCCAAATTAATTTCGAGAAACATTACTATCACGAAGTAATCTACGCTCCATAACTAGAGTAAAAATATAACATATACTATAGTGAAGATGTTTTGAGCTATTTGATTGGACGAGTGCTCACTTGGACTATTTTTTATGTCAAATTTCAAGTAAAATTTATTTAGGCTTTATTTGTGACAATTTTTTTACTATTTTTGAAAATAGTTTTTTAGTACAAAATTTTTTGAGCTTAAAATTTTTGTACTAGAAGAAAATTTTTATACTAAAAATATGCTTTAGACAACAATAAGAATGATATCCCCAATGAAGCATTATTTAGTATGAACCTTGGCCGGTTGGTCATGGCGACTGGGGGAAGGTGGCTAGCAGGATGGGGCTACGACGGACTTGGGTGGGTGGTGGTCTATGGTGGTTGTTAGTGGTGGACTTCGGTAGGGGATAATTGTTGGATGTAGCAACAGATGGCAGTGCGACTGGTGGGGAAGATGAGTCAGTGTATTCAAAATCCATCTAAATTTAACAATTTTGAAATGCATCAAAAATGAACTAAAAGCCGAATTTTAAATTCATATATCAATTACTTTGTATTTGATTTACATTACATTCAAAAGTATTACAAAAAAATAAACAAACAACACAAAAATCTATTTATCTTATGTAAATCTTTAATAAATTATCAAATAAAAGAAAATCATTAAGAAAATCTTCAACTAAAAATTATTATTATTATTATTATTATTATTATTATTAGGAAAAGCCCGTCAAATAAAAAATCAATTCATGTTAATTTCTTGTAATAAAAATAAAAATTAAATAAAATTAAGATAGATGAGAATTTGTACTTAATATATCATCAAAAAAATTTCTTGATCGGGCACGAATCTCGAGGCAAAATTGAGTTGAAAGCCTCCGAAATTAAATCTAGGACAATCCAAACTCTGATTTTAGCAAACTTACAGTCGAACTGAACGTCTCAAAAATCTGAACCTAGCGACACCAAATTTGACTCACTCTGAGCTCAAATGGGTTCAAATCAAAGACCCGAAGCGCATTTGAAAAGTTCAAACCATAAATTAGATGACCAACGATTCCCAAATATGACATGCTTATAGTCGAATCGAGCGACTCGACAAGATTAATCCAACGATGCAAAGATTGCCAAAATTTGATATCATTAAGACATTCAAATGCCCAGTAAATGATCCACGATCAAGAGGATCAACATCGGTTATCCATTCAAACCACTCCCAACTTACCCTTGATCTCCCTCTTATTTATTGGTCATGCCACTCTCAGAAAACTATAAATAGACTCCTCATTTCACATGAAAGGGGATCCAAGCAAGGAAGAGAGAGAAATTAGAGTTCTCTTGCCACCAGACTCCTCCTTGACCACCATCGGACCACCGATCGTCATCGGACTATTATCGAACTTCTGTCAGGCCACCGATTGACACCAGACTTCTTCCCTGCTACTGATTGACATCGGACTTTCGCCCATCGCTGATTGATGCTAGACTCCCACCTGGCTGCCAACTGACGTCAAACTTCTGCCCAGCCACGACTGTCATCAAATTTCCATCCTGACCACCGAATGTCATCGAATTTCTATCCGATCTTCATTCGTCAATAAATTTTAACCCAATGATTGACTTTTATAATATGATCATCCTCAATTTTAAGGATGAACCAATTATTTGTAATCTATTCAAATTCAAGTGAAATCATTTCAACTAGGCATGCCCCGTGGTTTTTCCCTTTTCCAAAGTTTTCCACATAAAAAATCTTGGTGTTTCTTTTTTCTCTATTTGTGTGTTGGATACTTGTGCAATGCTGTGACGTAAGGATTTTCATACTTTACCATCGTGAATACTCTAGCCCACAATAGTTTGGCGTTATCTATGGGAACTCAATCCACTATCCTAAGCATTGCGTTAATGGCCAACATGCACAACAATCATAACTTGGGAGCCTCTCATTCCAACAAACATCAATCCATAAATAAGTGTATGAATCAGGGACGCCAAGCATCTTCCTCTTTTTATCCTGGTGAGAAAAACCCTACTATAGAAGGAACTTCAGGACCTTCCATAGAAGATTGTATCTGAAAGATGGAAGAATCTCAAAATGAGATCCTCCAACTTCTGCGAGAGACTAGGCAACCGCGTTAGCATAATAAGAGGATATTCTTCTCCCTCGATATCTACCACTGGTCAAAGGTGTTCGACCTGAACATCTTTATACAGATATTCCTCTTCCTCAGTCAAGGATGCATCCCCTATCATATCAAGACAATGAACTTGCTGACACAATAAACTCTACACATCCTTCTCCCACAGATCATCCAATCCTTGTTCCCCCCATTGTCGCTGAAGATTTGGCTCGACCTCATGTTATTAATTTCCCATAAAATGCTTTACGTCATAAACTACAGCGACTAGTTTGAGAAGAGTTCCCAATGAGAGGTGGAAGACAATCTCCTCATTAGTGGGACTTTCAGGAGTCATCACCCCTAACTAAAACCATCCTTCAACACCCCATTCTGATAGGATTCAAACTACCTAGCATCGATTCTTACGATAGGACATCCGACCCCCTATGAGCATGTCGATCACTATAGAACCATCATGCATATCCAGTGAGACTAAGATGTGCTCCTATACCAAGTTTTTTCTGCTACCCTCAAAGTATAAGCTTGAACGTGATTCTATTCACTTCCATCCGAAACTATCCCCACATTCGTCAAATTAGCCAAAGTGTTCGTCGAATAATTCATCGTCAATTAAAGATTTACTAAGGATTCTTCTCACCTCTTTGAGATTCACCAAAATGAAAAAGAATCACTTAAGGAGTATTTTCAATAATTTTCCACTAAGGCTCGACAAATTCTAGGAGTGGATCCTAGATTATTGAGAGGAGTTTTCCTTGGAGGCCTCTGTCCTGATCCCTTTTACTCAGCACTTATGCGAGACACAGTTCATTCTTATGTCGATCTAATTCATCATGTGGAAGCATAAATATCAGCAGATAAAGCCATCAATACTCACAGGAAATAATTTGAGGAAACTTCCGGCAAACACAAAAATGCTCCTACAATAGATAACTCATTCTCGCAGTGAAATAAATAAGGAAAGAATAACCTGCCTCTTAGACCCCCATTGCCAGGACGTGAGCCTTGGCAAGAGAAGGAGTATACACCACTCAACGCATCTCGAGAAAATATACTCATGGCTATTCAAGATAAAGAAAATGTTAAATGAACTAATCCTTTGAAGCCGAATACAGAATATCAGGATCAATATTATCATTTCCACTGTAGTCGTGGGTACACCACTAAAGCCTGTAAGAAACTATGGGATAAAATTGAGAGACTTATCGGATATGGTAACCTTTGATAATTTATTCAAAATCCATCTACTCGAGATGAGGCTCATCCCACTTGGGGGTAAAATTAATAAAAAAGACAACCGTTGAATAATTGTCTAACAGTTTATGAGATTGAAACCATTATAGGGGGCCCTTATTGCCTAATTAAATCTTATTTGCAATAGATGAATAGCTGACACCAAAGAAGTCCCATATCAATCATTCTATTACTTTTGATGATTCTGATTTGGAGGGAGTAAATATCTCTCATTAAGATCCACTTGTCATTAATGCAGGGATAGTTGACTCGTGTTATAATATCAAAAGAATTTTGGTGGATGATAGGAGCTCCGTGAATATCTTATTCTACTCTACTTTTCTCAATATTGGTCTCACTAGAGAAAAATATTAACTCACCATAGGTCCACTATATCGGTTTGATAATCGACTCATATGGGTAGAAGGAACAATCAGCCAAGTCGTACTTAGAGAATTTCCCCGATAGGCTACGCACTCCATCCAATTCATTACAGTAAAATTGAAATCGGCTTATAATACTATCTTTGAAAGGCTACTCCAATAGATCTTTGAGATTATCGCCTCCACCCCACAACTTAAACTAAAGTTTCTTACCTCAACGGGGATCGGTATAGTACGCAAAGATCAACAAGTAGTGTAATTCTGTTATATTAAGCAGGCTCAACCATGCCCATCAGTTACCCTAAGCATCAAGGATTCTAATCTTCGGAATGAGAATATTCCTCAGAGGGCTTCTCCCATAGAAGACCTCACTTATGTATCTATATCAAAAGAACACCCATTAAGGACTATGCAGATTGGGTCTCTTCTCTCAGACGAAGAAAAGGAAAAATACGTAGATTTCCTAAGTAGGAATCATGATATTTTTGCATAGAGTCCAGCCGATATGCTCAAATTAACCATGAAGTGATTGTGCACTCCCTCAAAGTAAACCTAATGTGGGCAGGAGTCGTTAATCGCACGGGCAGCTAGTGCAGGTGCTCAGGCAAGCACGCGAGCAGCCAAGCAGGCAAGCGATGGAGAGTATGCCGCCACCGGCAACTGTAGCGATGACCGGTGGCTTGTTCAGCCCAGTTCATTTTTTGTGCCCAATGTTTTGCTCGGATAGGCTAATTTGAACATTTTTGGGGTCCACGAAACTATTTTTTGACATCCTGGATTCAATTTTTAAACTTTTAAAGCTGATTGGGTCCTCTATGCCCATAATCAAGTTATCCGGAGTTTCAAATCACTTCAAACATGCCCCAAAAGTTGTGATATATATTTTCATGCTTCTAAAGCTTTGACGTTCGAAAATAAAAGGAAACTGATATATCATCAAAAAACATTCTTGATCAAACACAAATCTCGAGGTAAAATTGAGTTGAAAGCTTTTAAGATTAAATTTGTGACCATCCAAACTCTGATTTCAACAAACTTATAGTTGAACTGAACATCACGAAAATACAAACCCAACGACACCAAATTCGACTCAATCCGAACCCAAATGGGTTCAAATCAAAGATCTGAAGAGTATTTAGAAAGTTCAAACCATAAATTGAATGACCAAATGATTCCCAAATGTGACATTATTATAGTCAAATCGAGCTGCTCGACAAGATAAATCCAATGATCCTAAGATTGTCAAATTCTAATATCATTAAGACCTTCAAGTGCCCAGTAAATTGTTCATGATCAAGGAGATCAACATCAGCCGTCCAATCAAACCACTCCCAACTTACCCTTGATGTCCCTCATATTTTCCAGCCATGCCACTTTTAAAAAATAATAAATAGACCCCTCATTCCTTATAAAAGGGGACCCAAGCAAAGAAGAGAAGGAAGATAGAGAAACTAAAGTTCTCTTATCACTAGACTCCTCAACCACCATCAGACCACCAACCGTCGGACTATTGTCAGACTTCTGCTCGACCATTGATTGACGCCGGACTTCCGCCCGACTATCGATTGAAACCCGATTTCAGCCCGGCCATCGGTTGACATCAGACTTCTGCCCGGCCACTGACTGACACCGGACTTCTGCTCGACCATCTACTATCATCATATTTCCATCCCGGCCACTGAACGTTGCACGTCATCTATCAGATCTCCACTCGTCACTAGATTTCAATCCAATGATTGACTGTTGTAATCTAATCGTCCTCAACTTCAAGGACGAATCAGTTATTTGTAATCTATTAAAATTCTAGTTGAATCATTTCAACGGAGCGTGACCCCATGATTTTTTTTCTTTTCTAAGGTTTTCCACGTAAAAAATCCTAATATTTTTTTCCTTTGTTTGTGTTATGGATACTCATGCAACGCTAAAATGTAAGATTTTTCGTACTTTACCGCCGCAAATACTCTAGCCCGCAACAGTACTATTAGCATCTCCTTTGGCCAAAGTTCCAAACTCCTTTTAAGTTGTCACCAAGATATACTAAAAATAATAATAATAATAAAGCACATATCAAATAAATATAAACGTATAAAACAATTGCATAATAATTAATTTTTTATCTTCTCAAAAATAAAAAACATTAAAAATAATAAAAAAACATTTTAAAATAATTTTTATTTATTAAATTTTTTTATTCAAATATTTCTTTCAAAAATAAATGTTCTTTTAAAAATAATTTTAGAAAGGACAAATTTTATCTATATTTAAAGAATAAAATGACCAAATTAATAATTTTATATAGTCGAGTAGTATTTTGATTCTTCAAAAAAATTAAGGGCTCAATTCAATCATTTTCTCATATTTTAAGTATTTAACATCTATGTCTTACATAGCTCATCTTGATTTTTTGATTAGTACCTTTAGCTAACAATTAAGAGTTTTTGGATTTGATGTTTATATATGTGATGTATGTATAAAGTTGTCTTTAATTGACTCAAAAGTTCAAAAAAATTATATCTTTATAAGTATTTATAATTAACGCATTTATCTTCCCTATAAAAAGGTGCTTAAACCAAACCCACAAACCTACCAACTAACCTAATGGAGTCGAAGCGAGTGGGCGTTGTGGGTGCAGGTATTAGCGGTCTAGTCACATGCAAGTACCTGCTCCAAAAAGGTTTCTGGCCAGTGGTCTTCGAGGCCGGTCGATCGATCGGTGGAGTGTGGGCGAGCCCGCTCGGTTCTACCCGGTTACAGACCCCGGCCGAACTTTACCAGTTCACCGACTTCCCGTGGCCGGAATCGGTGACCGGGGCGCCGAACCACAAGCAGGTGATGGAGTATTTGGAAGCTTATGCTCGCCGGTTTGACATTATAAGACATGTGAGGTTCGGGGAGACGGTGGTGGGTTTGGAGTATGTTGGACCGGACCAGGAGGATATGGAGGCCTGGGATTTGTGGGGTGGAACCGGTGATGTGTTCGTCGGAGTTGGGCGTGGAGTCTGGCATGTCACCGTGGAGAAAGAAGATGGGGCTAAGGAGGTAATTTTAACTCAAAGTAGGATTTAGTAAAGGAAAAAAAATTATAAGATTAAAAAGTGTTTAAAAGACTAAAAAAAATCTCAAAATTCTTTGATTAACTTTTACACGTATCTAAAAGTCGATAAAAAATTTTGTGATTATTAAAATTTTTATAGAATATTATAAAACTTTTATAAATTGGCAATAATACTTTTTATTTTAGAATATATTGATTTAGGCTTCATTTGGGATGACTTTCTTTCAGCTTTTTAAAAGCAACTTTATAGTACAAAATTAAAATTTTCGTTCTTAAAAGCTGCTTTAAGAGTAAGTAAGAAAGCCGTCACAAACAAAGCCCTAAGCTTAGCAATTATGAATTTAAAAATTTTGTAAATTAAAACAAAATTTGTAATTTAGGCTTTGTTTGGGACAGCTTTCTTTTCTTCTTAAATCAACTTTTTAGTACAAAAGTAAAATTTTTTAATTAAAAACTGCTTAAAGAAGCACACAAAGCACTAAGATTAGCAATTATGAATTTAAAATTTTGTAATTTATTTTGAGATGAATAATAAAAATATATTTATTTTTTTAATTTATTCTAATAAAACTTCTCATGTCAATCAAGATTTAGATTTCGTTTGGGATGACTTTGTTTACTACTACTTAAAATAGCTTTCTAGTATTTGATTTTTTTATTTTTAGAATTAAGATGAATAAAAATGATTTTTTGAATGAATTTAAAATATTAAAATTATTTTATGAAAAATGTAATACATAAATAAAAATTTATTTTTATATAAAACTCATCATAATTAAATTCTAAATAATTTACGAGAAAGGAACATTTTAAAAGTAAATTCTGCTAACGCTATGATTTAGTTAATTTAAAATTTAATTGATAATTTAAAAATATAATTAGATAAGATATTTCATATTTATATATTTATGTCACCGTCAAACGTGACCCAAATTAAAACACAGCCTTGACGTATTTCAGAATTATTATTTCTTGAGAAAATAAATTAAAACTCATTTAAAAATTAATTTTAAATATTTGTTTTTTAAAATAATTAAAAGATACTTTTTTGAAATTAGCTTATAGAATCATTAGGAAAAAGTATATTTTGTTATTAGATGATTATGAAAAGAAAATTTACAATTATATAAATACTAAAAAAAATCTGTAATAGAGATTTTTCATCATTAATTTCTTTTGTTTATGTGATCATCAAATCATCCTCATTGATTTGATCACTTTCATTTTCGTGATATTTTTATTCTTTTAATCACTTAATTGATCTATCATATTTGTTATTAATAATTGCATGAATTGAAGTGCAAAATAGTTTTCTCTTAACTAAATTCTTACTAACATAATAATAAATAATAATATAAATAATCTTACTATTTATACTACTGCAAATTAATAATGCATTCTCTATCATAGGAGCATATTATGGACTTTCTGGTCCTTTGCTTAGGAAGATTCAGTGGCCTTCCAAAAATACCTAGCTTCTCTGAGAATAAAGGTCCTGAGGCCTTTAATGGTAAGGTAATTCACTCCATGGACTTAGCCAAAATGGGAAGCAATGTTGCCGCTGAATTTGTCAAAGGGAAGCGTATCATTGTCATCGGTTTCCTTAAATCGGCTCTTGATATCGCTGCAGAATGTGCTGATATCAATGGTATGATCATTATTATTATTATCATGATGGTTAGAATACAATCATGTGTCAACACCTACTCATGCTTCCATATATATATATATATATATATATAACTGAACATCAAATATTATGTACTTTTAGAAATTATTACGTGCAAATATGCGCGTACTACAGGATTACATAGTTGTATTCTTACAATATATTTCAATCAAATGACGTACATAATGAGTACAAAGCAATATATATCATTGTACTCCAATAAAATCAAGCAAACAACTATAAACTTTGATTCTTTGCATAAACTTAGCTTCGTTTGGGACAGTTTTCTTACTTCTTTCTAAAGCAAGTTTTTTGTACACAAATTTTTAGTTCAAAAATTTTTATACAAAAAACCTATTTTAAAAAGCAATAAGAATGTTGCCCCAAACGAAGCCTTCGAGCTATTTTGTTCACATGAAACAATTTCTTATAAACTTTATTCTTATTTTTCTTAAATTTGCATGTATAGGTGCGGAGCTTCCTTGCACAATGATTATTCGAACTAAACAGTGGACCTTACCAGATTTCTCAGCCTGGGGCGTCTCCTTGAGTTATTATTACTTTAATCGCTTCTCAGAGCTACTCTTTCATAAGCCAGGAGAAGGAATCATGCTAAGCCTCCTAGCAACACTACTTTCTCCTTTAGTAAATGCTTTTTCAACATACTTCATTAGCTGCAAACTATATGTATAAATATATCTCACATTCACATTGGTATTTTTCAATGTAGAGATGGGTTATATCTAAATTTGTTGAGAGCTACATCAAGAACATCACCCCAATAAAGAAGTATGGAATGGTTCCAGACCACAGCTTCTTTCAAGCAATGAGTTCCTCCTTATTTTCTTTGCTACCTGAAAATTTCTATGATAAGGTAAAAAATGAGAGCATTATTCTCAAAAATTCAAAAAGCTTTGAGTTCTGCAAGGATGGCATAATCCTGGAAGGTGAATTTGCGCCTATAAAAGCTGATCTAGTGATATTTGCTACTGGCTTTAAGGGTGATGAGAAGCTTCGAAACATCTTCGAATCTCCTTCACTTCAGAAGATTGTGACAGGCTCATTGGAAAATAGAGTTCCACTTTATAGGTACATATGCTTACTTTGATTAATATATAAATATAATCAGGTTACTATCAATCCAAACACGATTAAACAAAGTTTAACTTTATCAATACATGTATTACAGAGAATGTATAAATCCGAGGATTCCACAAATGGCGATAATTGGATACTCAGTAAGCTTGTCAAATTTATATACTTCAGAGATTAGGGCGATGTGGCTAACACATCTTCTGGACGGACGATTTCAGCTCCCAAGCATAAAATTGATGGAAGAAGACATGAAAAAATGGGATAAATACATGAAGGAATACAGTCAAGAGTATTATAGGAGATCAAGCATAGGGATCATACATATATGGTACAATGATCAGCTCTGTAAGGATATGGGTTACAATCCTAAGAGAAAAAAAGGGTTCTTATCTAAATTATTCATGCCTTATGGACCTAATGATTATATTGGTCTTGGATCTAAAAAGGAATGAGAAGATCTCTCTAAGATCATAGCAAGGAACCAATAATGATATCTATTTTGTCTGTATAATTCTATTAGCAGTATGTTGAGAGTAATTATAATAATCATCAGCTTTAGTGATGTCTCCTTAATATAAGGATATGAATGTTATAGCTTGATTGGCTACTCAAAGAGCTTAAAGGAATAAAAGCTAATGATATTATCAAAAAATTGGAAGTCATGGATGGGACATGCAAAAATAAAATAATATAAATGCTTTCTAAGGCATATAGAAATTAATTTTAATTATTAATATTATTTTTTCTTCTGATATTATTAAAGTATTTTTTTTATAAATAAATTTAACTTATATGTACACTTTTTAGGTTTCAGTTTAGTTTTATTATGGGAGTTTAAGTTAATGATAATTTTAAAGATTTCATCAATTATTACATAAATTTTAATTATAAATAGCTTTTGACTTTAAAATTTTCATAAAGGTAAAAAATGATGAAAAATGTAATTTTTTCATAAATTATTTTTTAATTTAGTATTAAAATCATATGATATAAGTATTAATCAAAATCACTGTGAAATGTGTTTGCAGTGAGTATTGACTATGTTTGTCCACAAAAGTCAAATTTAAGTGTTTTGACAACTATTCTTTCTTGTAGCTATGCTTAATATCTTTGATTTAGATTGTTTACACATTTGATTTTTTCATGAAAGAATAACATTAGAAATTTGAAAATTTTGAATTATAGTTATCATTTATATATATAATTGATATAACTTATTTTGAATAATCATATATATAATATTCAAATTTAAAAGAACAATCCGGTTAGCTTTGGGAATATAACTCACAAAACCTTATACAATCAAGTAGTTAAGGGAGATTTTAGTATAAATTTATTTCCTAAATCATCAGGATGAAGATAGTTCTCACCAAGGGCCTCTAAGATTGTTCTTACATGTGTTAACAAGAGCGTATAGACAACATTTATTACTGCAGATAAAAACACTCCTATTACTCCAATCTGTCATGCCCTAAATGCTTATTTTACTCATGCTCTTCTTGCTTCTATCTTGCTTGTGTTTCGCCCTTCCTCTAGGTCCATTCGGCGAGCCTCCATGCTGCTACCGCTGTTCTCAATTGCAAATAGCAATTCTGTGTGTGAGAGAGTGACGAACCAGTTGTTCTTGAGGTGACCTATCTTTTAAATTGGGCTGATTAGATGGAAATTTGATAGGTAGAGACTAGTCCAGGAGGGACCGGCCCAACCCTTGGGCCTACTCAGGAAATACAGCAAGCGCAATCCTAATGGTTTGTAAGCTTCAAATCCAGCTTCCCTTGGGGTGGGGTACACTACCTAAGGGAGTTAGTGTGAGGGTTGTTTAGTACTTTTGCATTATTCTTATGTTTGTTTTAAATAGAAGTTTGTATTAGGGTTAGGGCATCTTTTTGGTGGCTGAATTCTGAGTGTTGTAGGTATTCTTGGGCTCTAGCAACGTCTAGAGAGTTTTGGAGAGATTGATCCTCCTCTCAAATAGAGGATCGCTTATATCTTGCTATTTTCTTCTCTACAAATACATGATTCTTGTTGTTATTTTTGTTTTGTGTGAGATTGTGTGGTGGAAAGTTGTTAAATTCGCATCCTTGGTAGGGTTCACTTGAGTTCTACATGTGTTTCCTATCAAGTTGGTATCAAAGTGATTTTTCAGGCTATTTGGGGGCTATCTCAGTAAATTCCTATAGCACATTTTTGTTTGAAAACATGGGTTTTTTCTAAACCCAAAATTTTGAGTCTTTGGATATCGATGGCGGCCAAGAAGATGGATGCTTTGGAAAAATAGCTTGAGGGGGAGATGTGCCAAATGAAAGCGACGGTGGAGGAGAGAATTTCCTCCATGGGAGGCAAATTCTCTAACCTTCAGGAGATGGTGAAGAAAATATGTGATCATCAAAACCAAACAGCGATATCGGAAGCAAGAGGGCCAGTAGGGAGAAATACAAATTTTGAAATTCATAGGGATGAAAATGATGTGGAGATCGTAGAGGGAGAGGGGAGAAGACCCCATATGGAGCCTTTACAGAGGGAGGATAGAGGTGGTAGGTATGGGGAGAGGCATGGATATGTGGGGTATGAGCCAAGGGGTGCTTATTGGGGAAGAAGGGATGGAAATTATGGTTGGTGTGGGGCTAATTTTGAAGGAAAGATGGGGGAATTCAAAGAAGGGCAATTGTGCTAACCATCCAGAATTGGCTACCTTATTTTTTGAGTCGACACTTAATAGTCAGGATGGATCAGCAGAGTTTGAAGTACTTGTTGGACCAGCGGATGGTGATAGAGGAGAACTACAGATGGCTATCAAAGTTATTGGGATATGACTTTCAAATCCAGTATAAGCCTGGGTAGAGAACAAGGCAGCAGATGCCTTGTCCAGATGTATGGGTGAGCTACAGGAGATGGCAGTATTGATACCACTAATGCTAGATTATGGGGCCATTAAGGAGGAGAGTGCACATGATAAGGAGTTGGGGGGGATTAGGGCAGATTTATTGAAGGATGAGAGTAGTCATCATAACTATTCTCTAGAGGGGAAAAGGCTTCTATACCAAGGGAGATTTGTGAGGCCTAGGAAATCAGTCTATATTTTACACCTGCTTTAGGAGTTCCATGGGAGCGATCTTTGTGGTCATTCAGGGGTGCAGAAGACATACAGGAGACTCACTTTAGAGTTGTATTGGAAGCAAATGCACAAGGATGTTGAGGATATCATAACCGGTTAGGAGGTCTGTTAGAGGAATAAATACATGCACATGGCTTTATGAGGATTATTGTAGCCTTTAGCTCTACCTGCCAGGGTGTGGGAGGAGGTCTCCATGAATTTTATGGATGGGCTACCTTGATCGAAAGGGTTCACAGTGATTCTAGTGGTAGTGGACAGTCTGAGTAAGTATGCTCATTTCACTCCCCTATGACATCCCTACATGAAAGTGACAGTGGCATCAGCTATCATCAGCGAGGTAGTCATACTGCATTGGATACCGGAGTCCATTATATTTGACAGGGAAAAAGTGTTCCTCAACCACTTTTGGAGGGAGTTATTCAGACTGTAGGGGATAGTACTGAAGATGAGTACCGCTTACCACCCACAAAAAGATGGGTAGATGGAGGTGATAAATAGAATCTTGAAGACATACCTAAAATATTTTGCTTCGGAGACACCTCAGCTTTGGGCCAAGTGGCTAGCATAGGTAGAATACTAACACTTGGTATCATTCTGCTTCCCAGTTGACCCTATTCAAAGTGTTATACAGCTGAGATCCACCTCACCTAGTGTATTTTGGGTAGAGTAGCACTGTAGTTTCATCAGTAGAAGAATACTTGGAGAAGAAGGATAGAGTGTTGGAAGAGTTAAAACGGTATCTACTGAGAGCTCAACAGATTATGAAGGCAGGGGCTGATGAGCATAGAAAGGACATCCAGTTTAAAGTGGGGGATATGGTGTTCTTTAAACTTTGACCTTATAGACTGAGGATGGTAGCTAAAAAAAGGAACAAGAAGCTGACCCAGAGATATTTTGGCCCTTATGAGATATTAAAGAAAATTGGAGCGATGGCGTATCATTTGAAGATGCCTCCAACCGCCACCATACATCTAGTGTTTCATGTATTATAGTTGAGGATAGCTATGGGGAACCACACAATGAGTTCAGAGTTGCCAGCAACGTTGACTGAAGATTTGGAAGTGGTATTGGAACCCCTTGAGCTAGAAGGGGTGCGCCAAGGCAAGGGAGGGATTAAGGATGTGTTGCTCAAATAGAGATATCTTCCCGATTATGATGCTACATAAGTGCCATACGAGAGGGTGAGACATCAATTCCATCTTTCCACCTTGAAGATAAGGTGGTTCTTTGGAAGTGGAGTATTGATAGGCAGAGATCGGTCCAGGAGGGACCAATCCAACTGGCCCAACCCTTAGGCTGGCTCAAGCAATACAACATGTGTAAGCCTGTTGGTCTGCAGGCTTCAAATCCCACCCCCCTTGGGGTGGGGTCCACTACCTGAGGGAGTTAGTGTGAGGGTCGTTTAGTCCTTTTGTATTATTCTTATGTTTTCTTTAAGTATCAATTTATATTAGGGTTAGGGCATCTTTTTGGTGGCTGATTTATGAGTTCTTTTGGTGTTCTTAGGCTCTAGCGGTGTCTAAAGAGTTTTGGAGAAATTGATCCTCCTCTCGAACAGGGGATCGTGTCTATCTTACTATTTTCTTCTCCACTACTATATAATTTTTGTTGTTATCTCTATTTTGTATGAGATTGTGTGGTGAAAAGTTGTTGAATTCGCATCCTTGGTAGGGTTCACTTGAGTTCTACAAGTGTTTCCTATCAAAATCGTGGATGATTTGTAAGCTCAAATTCCTTAGGATGATAGTAATAGGTTTTCATTTCTTTCTGAGCGAATGTTCTCAAGGGTGAGTTCATGCATGCTGGCTCCATTCTTGACTGCTGCTTCCACGATGATTCCTCCGGTTTCAGCACGAGTGCGGATTTCACTGTCCTGAGGTAAGAGGGGATCATAGTTTGTTCTAGTAGAGCATGCCGACCCATTTCAATATGTTTATCATGGTATTTTGGAGTTTAGGTTTCATCATCTGTGCCAATTATATAAGCATTTTAATATTCTTAACATGGTTCTTGTTGACTTATCTAAACAAAATTTCTTGAAGTTGTAATGATATTTATGTTTTTGTTGAAATGATTGACCGAACCTCAAAACTTTGCTGCCATGTTATACCTAAACTTAAATGACTAATCTGCTCTGATTATATCACTATCCTGTCATGCTTGTATTTTGTAGCAATATAATGCATTAGTATATGTGTTGAAAATTTTGAAATTAAAGCTGAAATGTGATACAGTGCGTTGATCAAACTTAAATAATTATTTTATTCCTTTTGGTTTTAACCTTAAAAAGAATAATACTGATGAAGGTTTTCCTTTCATGTTCTCCATGTAACTTTTTTTTTTGTTGTTGTTTAGAAGCCTTTTAATTTTTAGATTGCTAGCAAGAAATGCGTCTAAGATGAAAGAATATTTTATTTTGTCTCATTTTGAGAATTTGAAACAATATTTGCATTGAAATTTGATATTAGAATTTGCCTTGAAGTTCTTAAGCATTTAACCATAAGGCTTTGTGGAAACCATGCATAAAGGTGTCAAAATATCAAATATATATGATAAGTGCATAGCTTGTTTATGTAGTAATGTATTCCAACTATCTATGGTTGAGTTTTATGTACCTCAATTTGATTGTGTTTTTTCAAGTTTAGTTTATGTTTGTGCCTTTCTCTACCGCATAACACCTATAGATTTTGAAAACAGTTCTTAGCATATGAAGCAGTTTTTCAAAGTGTCAATCACGCCAACCCGATACATTACAAACTTTGGAACCTTATAGTTCTTCAAAGCGTCAATCAACATTTTTTTCATTGTTTTCTTGTTTAATTCACTCTCTAATTAAGATTTATGATACTTCTTATGTCAATTAGATCTTGCATCCAAATGAGATGAAGAGTGTATTTTCCTTGTTTCTCATTAAATTAAGCAAATTTTAGATATTACTAGTTTTGAATGGTAATTGAACATTCTGTTGTACTTAGTTGTACTCTTTGGAGTGATAACACGTTATTTCAAGGCATAATACATTAACTAAACTTACTATTGCATGAAAATTATTATGCTACAGTTGCCATCTTAACTAAGTTATATTCTCTCATCATTCACTAGCAAGATTTCCTTTCATCTCTTTCTGGACCAAAAATTGAATCCAATTTGTTCGTCCAAGGTTTGATTTAATGTTGTTTTAGAATTACATGTTAATGAATGTCCTATAGTTTGGCAACTCAATTGAAACTTTAAGCTCAAGTTCTATTCTATTGTATATTATTTGACTTTTGAGGTTAGTCAAGTTATTTTACTTTCTACATCAATTATTTTTAGATCTGTAAGCCATTATTTTGTGTATGGATTTATTTTGTCTCTTTTATTTGCAACAAATTAAACATCCTTAAGGGCTTTTGTAATATTTACATGTAATTTTCTTATAGAATGAAAGCTTGAAGCATACGGCCAGGCTCATATATCATACAACATTGATGGAGAGCGGTTTCAACCTGGCTGGTCCCAAGGACTTTGCCAATAATATTTATTGTTCTATCAAGAAGAGTCTTGACATTAGTCCAAATGCAGCTGTGGAAGAAGAGGAAGAAGCAGAAGAAACTGAGGCTGAAGAGAAGGGTTCGATTACCAAGGATACTGAAATAGAGGAAATCAAAGAGGAGGATTGAGTTCTCTGTCAAAGATTAATTGTAGAAGAATATTAGTGTATGTTTTGGAGAAATTGGATTAACATTTTTATTTTTCTCTGTTTGGGGTGTTTGATTAAGTTCCATCGTGAGGAAAAATTAGTAATAACTATGTTGTGTTATCTCTTGGATATATTCGACATAAGATTTATGATGTTAATATTCACTCAATATATTTTTGTATAGTGTTTTATTGATTTTTATAATTTGATTATAAATTTTATTTTTTTGGCATTATATTTTTTTCACCTGTTCCACCCTTTAGCAGCAGTTAAACCACTGCTAAAGCTACTGCTACCAAAAACTGGATAAAACAGTGGTTCAAAGGGCGCTTGGGAAGTCGTTTGAAGTGCTTGCAAATACAGCGATTTTGTGGAGCTTTCTAAATTGCTGCAAGAATTTTTGTAGTTGTTTTAATTGCAACAGTCGGTTAAAAAAAGTTTTGCGAAAGTCATATTTATAAGTAGTGATGGGCAGTGGTGCGTTGTTTATTGTGATCATGCAATGATGTATGATATTTTTATGATTATGATGAGTATCAAGCTCTTTATCAATTGCTATGATAAAGAGACTGTGCCAATAGGGAGCATGATTGACATGACCATTATTAGTAGGCACCATTCAGTGGCATGCCTGAACTGATATAGGTTTTGTTTGGGACGGCTTTCATATTGCTTCTTAAAGTAACTTTCTATTATAAAAATTTGTATTAAAAAATTGATTTCAGTAGCAGTAAGAAAGTTATCTCAAACAAAAACATATTTGTCATAAGTAAGATATTCATTAATTGAAATACAATAAGTTTTTTTTAATATGGAATCCAATAACTAACATGATTGTTATAGATAAGCATCTATATTTAACACATTTGAAATTGCTATGTTGGCGAGTAGGATGACAATCAATAGAGCACAATGAGAAAATTTTCAAAGTTAAATAGTTTAAAAAAGGTTCTATCAAACGAATTGAAAATAAAACCTATTTAAACACTGTGGAGGGCTAATTTGATCATAGTTTAACTTTTTTTTTATTCTATAACAAATTAAATTGTGTAGATTAAGGCTTCATTTGAGATAGCTTTCATTCTGTTTTATAAAGCAGATTTTAGTACAATTTTTTTTTAAAAAATGTACTAAAAAGCTACTTTAAAAAGTAATATGTAAACTATCTCAAATGAAACCTAAATCATTTTATGATTAAATTTTGACCAGACTATGACTGGCCTTGGGAAAACTCACCTAACTTGCCTTGACTCTAGTTAATATGGGTCATGAGCAACAAGTTAGTAGGGGCAAGTGATGGTGGTTACATTTGATATTGTTTTTTATCATAAATTATAGATATGAACACTAAATATAGTAAATGATGAAGTTTTTGGCACCTTAGTGCTTGAAGATTGAAACTTTCCATGTGCAAATTGGTATAATCAATTGCAATAAGGTTCACTACCTCTTGAATGCATATGATTGATTAAATGCAATTGTTTAGGAGATTCAAAAAATCATGTATGTCCAGTTTAATTTGTTAGAATGAATTGAGTAATAATGAGCACTTTTATAATGGATTGGGGTTATTTTGACGTCACATGTTGCCTTTGATTGCTATGGATTGTTCCTTTTATATTCTTTCTTGAATGCTACATTTACTTCATGAAGCAGCTTTTTAGTACAAAAATTTAAATTTTTGTATTAAAAAGTTGTTTTAAGAAGCAATAAGAAAGATGTTCCGAACAAAGTCTAAATTGGTATGTTTAAATTGATCCAGCCATTTGAGCTAGCCTACATGACCAACTGGCTAACAACTCCATATTTCCTAAGATCAAATTCATCTTTTCCAAATGCCATTCAAACCAATAAGAAACTAAAAAATTTTAACTTTTCTATGACTTCAATCAATTATAAAATAACTTCCATAATCAACTTCACCATTACACCATTGTTTATTTACCAATCTTGCTCATCTAATAAACTAGAAACAAAATATCAATTTATTTATCCTTAAACTCAATCAAGCTCAGCATAATCTGCAGGAGAGTAAGGTAAAAACCAGTCTTCAAGAAAGCCTTTCTTCCTCCTGGATTCTAGCCCATATCTTTACACAACTGATCATTATTCCAAATATGAAGAGTAGAGATACAAGATCCTCTATATTTGGTGCCTGAATATTTCTTCACATGCTTCTCCCACTCCATCACATTCTTCTCCATGGATCTTTTGCAGGCAGCTTGAACTTTCCATGAAGGAAGTGTGATGGCCACCTCGCTCTTATCTCTGATGTATATAGGTTTGAAATACTCTCAGCAAAGCCAATGATTGCCATTTGTGGTATCTGTGGATGTATACAGTCCTTGTATGTAAAGCTATGGTTAGAAAAAATATTTAACTCAAACTCTTATTTTCTAATTTGTAAATTATATTTTAAACTGATAATCTTGTAAAAAAAATTCTCTAACAAGCTACCATGTTCAGACATATATAATATGCTAGAGTTAAAAACTTATCAGTACCTATAGAGAGGAACTACATTATCTTTTACTCCTGCCACAATCCATTCAAACTTTGAAGGCACAAATATGTTACTAAGCTTCTGATCACCTTTGAATCCAGTAGCAAAGATCACCAAGTCTGAATCAATCGATTGTCTTTCCCCTTCGACTTGGATGCCCTGTTTGCGGAAGTTGAATGTCTTAGACGGCTTAAGCACAATGCTTCCTTCTTCCACTTTATTGCAGAAATTATCAGGTAATATACATAAAAGACAAGAAGAAATAGCCTGAAAGAAACTATGCTCGGGCGCCATTCCATGCTTTTTCATTGGAATTATTTTCAAAAAATAAATCTCTGCAATTTTTGAGAAAATCCACACCTAAAAGATTGATAGGAAAAAAAGCTCATTAATTAGTAAATTATACATGTCTGTATTTGTTCTATTAAAATTTCATTTGGTATGACTTTCTTACTATTTTTTAAAGTAGTTTTGTAGTAAAAATAATAATTTTTTTGTACTAAAATACTGCTTTAAGAAACAGTAAGAAAGCCGTCCCAAATAAAGCCTGAATGATTTGATGATTATATATGCATGCCAAAGGTGAAAGCAAGAAGGCTAGCAGGTTGAGGATGAGTCCTTCCCCTGGCTTGTGAAAGAGCAGCTCAGCAAAACAATTGAAAAATAATTACTTGAGAGGAAAACCCCAAACCTCAAAGCTTGGTATGTTCCATCGCTTTGTTCAAATTATCATGGTGCATTGATGCTCGGATCCTGTTGATAATTACATAATACATCAATAATATTAATTACAAGGAAGATTGTTCATATCAAAATATAAAAAGATTTCTTTTTGGTATATTTTATTATAAACTTTTCATTTTTTTAATATCATCTATCAACAAGAGAATTTGATCTCAATATTATTAATCTTGATATTAATAAAACGAGGTGAAAGATCAAAATGAGGCTTCGTTTGAGACAAATTTTTTATTACTTTTTAAAGAAACTTTTTAGAACAAAATTATATAGTTCAAAAAAATTTTGTACTAGAAAACAGAAATTAAGAAAGCTGTCCCAAATGAAGCCTGAATTTACATTCAACTAATGAATTTTAATTTTGAAAGTATCTTTGTGAAAGATTATGACTTGTAAACAAACAAATTAAATGAATGTTTTTTTAGAAACATGCATGAAAAAGAGTGAATTTTTTATCAAAACTAATTCTTTTCACCCTATATTGCTCTCAATTAATTTTGCATCAACATCAACATAGAGCAATATAAAGCAAAATACTGCTCAAATTAATACATGCAAAAACTTAGTTAAGCTTTCAACTAAAAAGAATAAATTATCCTACGAAATGAATTGTTAACTAATTATCATTAACATTAGCACATTCTGCAGCAATATCTAATGTTGATTTAAGAAATCCAACAACGGTGACTCGTTTTCCTTTGATCAACTAAACTACCGCAGAGGTGTTCATATTACTATAATCCATTGAATGAATTACTTTACCATCAAAGACCTTAGGGCCTTCCCTATGGGAAATGTTGGGATATTTGGAAGTCTGCTAAATCTTCCAATACAAAGGATAATAAAATCCATGACATGAATCTGCAAAGTAGGTTGAAGAAGAAGCTTAGATTGACCTTATATTTTGTAACATTCTAACATGAAAATACAATAAAGATCTAAAATTTTCATAGCATATAAGAGCTCATTAGATAATAATATGTTATAGAAAATAATGATATTTTATTGTAAATGTGAATGAAATTCTCTTAGAAGGTAGAGATACATGTTTAGTAAGAAATTCATGACGAATTATCTCATAGTAAGAAATTCATGAGATTGTGCTTAATAAAAGTTTTCAATTTTTTTTTAAATATTAATAAATATTTTCTCCAATCAAAAAGGTTATACATTTTTTTTTCTTATATGTAGTATATTATATATAAGTGTAGCATAATTTTTTTTACATAGAAAAAAATTTAGAAACGCTATTTATGCTAAAAAAAATTGTGGATTTTGTGGTGGATAAAATATGAATTTTCTATATATATATATATATATACTCTCCACTTATGTCTTATTCAAAGCCATACTGAATTTACCAAAACGTTCTACATAAAAAAAAATGCCACATAAAATGGCATTTTTTAAAAAAAAATTGAAGATAATTGGCCCACATGATCCTGATGGCTTCTAAAATTAAAAATGTAAAAAAAAATATTTAAAAACATATATATTTATTAAAAAATAATTGATAATATAATTTCTATCTTAGCAACAACATTAAATTTGAATGCAATAAGATAAAACAAGATAATTATCATATAAATAATATAAATTACCTCTAAAGTTCCATTTTTCACACTCTCCACCTTGATATGCCACACCCCTCCCTAACTACCCCCAAATGCCTCGCCGTAACCGCCCCACAAATCCCATGCCTCAATCTCCTCCTCTCCCACACCAACATACTCTATCCCCATCACCTTCTCTCCAAACCTTACATGTTTTATAAGCTCGAATTGTTGAGCATAGGATTCTAAATATGCCATGATCTGGATATTATCAGGGCAAACCTCTACTACCTTCTCCGGCCACGGGAAGTCAAAGAATTGATAATCCCATTTTGATGTTTGTAGGCGTGTCGACCATAGTGTGCTTTTCCAAATGCCGCCAATAGTCTGATCAGCTTCGAAGACCACGGGTCGGAATCCTTTCTCCACCAAGTGTTTGCATGTTGTCAAGCCGCTTATGCCAGCGTCGATAATGCAGATTCTCTTCTTCTATACCATGGATGTTACTCTGTGTGTGTTTGTGTGTGTGATCTATGGCTTGTAACTCTTGTGACTTTATAGTAGATGTTTTGTGAATATTAGATTCTTGCATCTTTTGGTTTTTATGAGGAATGGGTAATGAGTGTTTGTAGTGCATATGGAAGTCTTGGCCTAGCTTGCATTTAAGAGATTTGTATGATTTTTTTTTTTTTTTTTGTAATTTTAAAATTGAAGGATTATTGACACTGTGAATTGTTGTAGAATTTATTATATAAATGCATATCAAAATGATGAAGCATATTTGGACTATTGTTATAGAATATGTTAAGGATAAGTTAATGTGAATGGCACTATAGATGGCAGAGATAAACCCACACTTTTTTTTTGGATTCATGCATTTAAATGAAGGAGAAAAGTTAAGAGTTTTTTTATTGGTTTTACTTGGTTGAAGAAAGGTATGTGAAAAACTAGGAGAGATTGCAATTAGAAGAAACCAAAAGAAATGTGGTTCGACTTATATATGTTTATGTCCACTGAAAATAATCAAGTTTCGAAATGTTTCTTTATACAAACGTATATCTTTTCACTCCTAAAATTTTTCTAGATGGAATTCAATGGCCAAAAGTCTTCTTTCACTTTAAGTGGGGATGTAAAGAGTTGTCATGTATGTTGAAGAGGGCGCAAATGTGGCTAACCTATCGTCGACAATGTGCTAGTTATGGTTTCTTGAAAATGGGAACCATGGCTTTGTAGCTAAATTGCCACATGATTATAATAGTATTTCTAGAATGTTAAATCCAAACAACATAATGATCTAATCAACTTGAATTGGCTTCCATTGGATTGAGCAAGTCATACTTGATCAGATAGAGTACATTCTTGACTTTCTAGTGTTTGTTGGATGACCAACTCTATGTCATTCAATTATTCATAGATCGAGCAACCAAGATCTGATCAAATAGTATATGCCCTTATGCCTCCATATGGATGGTCTTGATTGAATGTGAGCAGTGAGACATCATAGAGGCCATTTAACTTGGTTAGTTTTAACCATAAAATTAGGCATTGTAAAGCAAAATAAATCTAAAAATTTCAACATTTGATTGAACTTGTCTTTTTCGGTTTAAATCCACACAAATTTTTTTAAAAGAAATGATCCTGTTTTGATACATAGAAGTTTCACTACTAAAAGAAAACCCAAGGGTAGCATTTTCTTGTAATGGTTTAAGAAATCAATGCAAATTTTGTGACAATTTTTTGTGAGTGCAAGCTATCTAAAATTTATTACATTTGCCATAACTATTGTTATTTGTTGCAATTATAATTATTGCAAAGAATAATTTTGTTATAAATTTAATTTTGTGATAATTTTAATCATTATGATTGGCTCTTAAGTTTAATTTTCTTACAAAGTAAAATTAATACAACAAAACCAACCTTTTTGTAGAAAAAGTAATGCATGTCCACTATTTTAGTTAAAGATTTCAAAACCTTATTTATCTTGACTCAAACTTTTGATTAAAACAAAAGCAAATTACCAAATGCTATAAGCTAGATAGAATCTATTAGCATTTGGCTAATAAGCCTAGCCATAAATGTATAACTTGCCAGTAGAGCCTAGTTAACACATAATACTCACAAGACTTATAAATCATTGTATAGTTGATGTACATATTATGTAAAATAAAAACAAATTGCATAGAATTTTAAAATAACATATCATAAATCAAACAATCTTGCTTTAGTGATGAGATAGCATATCTCATATCTAAATTACAACTAGTTTATCTTGCATATCATTTGGAGATTTTAGTAACATGATTTTCAAAGCAAGTCGAAGGGAAAATTAGTTTTCCCATCTAACTAGGTGTCAGACCAAATGAGTAGAGCATTTATGGTAAAGGTGTATAAGTCCCTTCATAACCCATATTATTGTATTAGATTTAAGAAATGTTGTATCCTAGATACTTTGTTACTTGAATAAAAGTAGATTTAACATAAATGCACATATTCTAAAAAATTGAATAAACTTAAATATAATTTTTTAAAGATATTAAGTATCCTCATATAGGATAGTGCATTATGCATTCTTAATAATTAAGATTGAATTATCTTAGAATTCAATGTAATGTCATATAATATGCGTTTAATATGTTAATTGTCCACATATTAAATAGTCAATGTCATATCAAAAGTAGTTCTTTTAGACAAATGATTTTTTAAATTTTAGGTTTCAATAAAAGATAACACAACACCTTATATAAGATATCTAATAAAATCTTCCCTCAAAATCTTTCTTAGACATGAAGCATGGATAGTATATCATATCATCCACTATAGCATATCAATATTCTCCTTATAATATAGAATCCAATTATTTTACAAGTATCAATTTGTTAGTAATCAAGTCTAAGAACCTTCAACATTTTTTGGTTAATAATTATGTGTAGGAAGCTATTTTTCTTCAAGTTGAGTTAGCTTAATGACAAATATATACCTATTGTAACATATATTATAAACATTAAACTTATGTTTTTTATTCCAAAGTTAAGAAGTATTTGATAGCTTTAAGGATTTAGAGCTGCTCATATAGTTCGAAATGAATCCATTATTTATAAACAAGAAGTGTAACATCAATAAATTTAAGAAATACTTTATTTCTACATTTATAATACATACATCTAATCAAGAGAGAACCATAAATATGAGTTCCAAGAATTCAACACCACAAATGAATTCTTAATAAAGATAATCATTACATCACATCATCATTCTATTATGATTGAAATGAGCTATGATGGCTTTTTTTATGATTGAAAAGATCTTAGTAAAAAGATGTTCATTATGATGACAAATGCATATGTATCTATGTCATTATGAGTTTTCAATGAGCATATTTCAATTAAAAAAAAATTACAAGTAATGTATTTTCTAGTAGTACATCAATCAGCTTCACTAAAGTTTGAAATAAACCAATAATCACCATCTTATGTTCACCTATGAATGATGCCTAACATTTACCATCACTTGACGTTTTCTAAGAACTTATGCCTAGTATCTTTCAGCCAATAATGTGTGACATCCATAATTTTCTTTATAAGAAAGGTTCAATGTCTACTAATAATCCTTGCTAGATGTCTACAGCCATTGATATTTGATGCTCATTAAGGTCCAATACCCAAAGTTTGCCTATGACTGATGTTAACCAATAATTGATGTGTGAAATCATCTAACCACTAACATTCAACAACCATTGAGTTTTGGTAGTCAATGTCTGCCTATGGTTAATGCATACCAACCACGTACCAATGCATGATGTTCAGTAGACAACAACATCTAGTATCCTCCAATGGATAATGTCTGATGCCATCCTAAAACTAATATTTGATGTTAATTTATAATTGATGCTCTTTAGTCAATGTCCATCATTATATGATGCTCACTATCACATGATGTTCAACACTTATTAACAAAATAGCGGATTGTCTAAAGTTTATTTTTATCAAATGTTTGACAACAACCATTCAATGTCTAACATATCTAACATCCATCCTCTAACGTCTTTTATTGCATGATCCATTGCCCAATATCTAAATTCTATTGTTAATCTTTTTCATAATTTGATGCACTTCACCTCTAACTCTCATCATTTAACTCACACCATGATCCAATGCCCACCATCACAGAATGTTTGACTCTAAACATTAGACAATAATGTATCTCCTGATCAACTAGTTGTCTCCATCTACCCATTAGAAAGGCAACATCCTACTTTCATCATCATCAACACTAACACTAAGATATTCATTTCTTAATCACAAATAAATAGTGAATAATGCATCATATAATATGGTCGTGATCATTAAAATTACTATCAATGCTTAATCTTGTTTACTATGATGTATGGTTCATGGAAATACCAAGTGAAAATTGGTGGCCAACGACATCCCAAATCCAAAGTGGACAAATGAAAGAGGTTGACCAGTGATTTATAGGCTTGGTCATAGAGTGATTGTTAAGGCTTTAGGCCAAACAAAGAATGCCTCTAAAATAAAAGGAAAAATTGACAAAGTTGAAGGAAAGTAGGGTTGAGATGAAGGCCAAAATAGTCTCTATTTCTGAATGAGGGAACATCTTCTTTGTCTTGGATTAACCATTACTTCTGCTTCCAAGATAATCTTTGAGTCACATTCTTCTTTCTAATTTTAAATATATGAAGAAAACTAAAAGGTAAATAAAGTGCGTAAATATATGTATTTGATAGTTTATTTAATTTATTCTTTACCATGATGTATATATGCAATTCAAAACTATGCCAAAAGCTAGTTCAATTGGATTCAATTTGAATTTTTCCCCTGATCAGCAAGTTGATTTTAATTTTAAATCAACCCTAATAAAAAATTAATCTGATTTTCTAATAAGTTGGCTTGATCCCTTTTGTTGTTGTATTGATTGAATCTCATTCCTTCCATTTGTCACTAACTAGAGGGTTGCCCATATCTGAGTATGATAGGGTTGAAAACTATTTCATATAGATAATAAAAGCATACTTCAAATTTGATTAAACATATATATAATTTCAATTCAATTTTTGATCTTTTCGTACAAATTCTTAGATGAGTGCATAAAGTGCATTCATACATGAATAAATTCATTTTAGTATAATTCAAAACATATATACATACATACATATATACATATACATATACATATATATATGCATATATACATACATACGTACGTACGTATATGAGAGAGAGAGAGAGATAGAGAGAGAAAGAATATGATATATGTATACATACATGCATATACATAAATAAATACATACATTTATTTACAAATATACATATACATATATACATACATAGAGAGAGAGAGAGAGAGAGAGAATATGAATATATTAACTAGCTTGACGATTTTGATTCATTCATGCATAATGCAAGCTAAAAAAAAAACAATTCTATTTTCATTAATACTTTGATCATCAAGTCAAATAGATAGCTTTGTCTACCAACAAAATAGAATTTTTATAATTGGTTTCATGCATAACCAAGTAACTACTGTGACATGAAATTTATTTCTGAGGAAAGATTGAATTGGCAAACTCATATGAAATAGTCATCTCTCTTATTAGTACGATAGTTACATTAATTAATATCACACCCAATAATTTACTTTCCATATGTTGACCACATCTCTAACTAGTAGGACAATTACATCAATATCATTCTTATGAAGGCCTAACATTAACTTCATGTTGTTCATCTCCATGCATCTCTTGTCTGACAGGCGAAAGCCATCTTGCTCTCATCTTTGAACTATGGTTTTGAAAAATTAGACTTCTCGTTGTACCGAATGACGGAAATGTTCAAGGGTTAAATGTTCGATCAGAAATTGCATTGAATATTGATGATGTAATAACTATTTGAATTATTTACTTATTACTTGAATTATGTATTATTGGTACAAATATAAATTTAAATAAAATAATAGAAATATAACTAGTTTATGAAATAAAATGTTAATTTACTGCTTTCCCTAATAATTTGTTTTAAAAAAGAGAATAGTCAATATTTAAACCCATGATCTGTGAGCAGGTTTCCCTTATTCCTTTCCTTCACGAACAGTGATTGATTTCTTTGGTGTGCCTTGGACTCCATAACTCACATTTGGTGGTACTAAAGAGCTAAACAGTTACAGTTCCCTGGAATTTTATGAAGTTAGATTTAAGCTTTATTTGGGACAGCTTTCTTATTCCTTAAAATAATTTTTTAGTACAACAATTTTAATTTTTATACGAAAAAGCTGATTTAAAAGCAATAATAAAGCCGTATCAAATGAAGCCTTAATTGCTATATGATAGATCAATCAATTACATCATATATGTTATTTTCTACCTGTTTTGAACAGTTATGGTGGTCTTGCAAAATTAAAGCTAATGGAGTTATTTATGTATTGCAAATTACAATTAAAATCCAAATAATGTATTGAAACAAGTTTGACATCTGCAGAAAATTCACTTAATTGGCATGAATGTCGAGGTCATACTGGAATTAAAGTTCTTTTACTATCTGAACTCGAATTTTAATACACTTCTAGTTGAACTGAACGTCTCGATGAGATGATCCCTTGAACACTACGAATAATCAAATCTAAGTCTGAATATGCAAGTATTCCCGTCTCTTACAACTTTGATCTATGCATGCTAGATCTTTATGCACTGCCAATAAATTAAACACATACTCTAACATCATAAATTTATAACATGTAATAAAGTTAATTTAATCTTACAGTAGATTGAATTGATTTTTCATATCATGTTTGTAATATGCAAGTATTAAATTATAAAAAATGAGCTCGAGTCAGCATTTGCAATAATGGCCAAAATAGTGGAAGCATATTTTATAGATGCTCAGGAAATCGATCAAAAGATGAATGCAATGCTGAACATTCAATACACGATATTTTGTGTTAGCTACAAACTGTGATGTACTCTTTATGAAAATGATTCCTTAAAGATCACCAAGGCTCCGCTTTGGATAGCTTTTTTATTGTTTTTAAAAGTAGTTTTTTTAGTAGAAAAATTTTTTTTAAAAAAAAATTTTGTACCTAAAAGCTGTTTTAAAAAATAATAAGAAAGCTGTACCAAAACGAAGCCTAAATGTATATTTATAATTTTTTATGTACGCTTTAAGTTTAATGTTCAATATATGATCTCATTTCCAATTGTTCCTTATAACCTGCTAGTACTTAGCTACCTAGCTTATATGATCCATCTATTGCATTAGATATGCTGCGTAACCTGTTTTGGCGTGCAGTTTAAGGGGCCTTGCATGATTGAAGCTGCTAGTGTTTGTAAATTGTAATTTCTAGACTCTAGGAGCTTCAAGCAATTTCTTTGCTTTAAAGCCATTATAGAAAATTTTAGAGTCGAGATTGAGGCTTTGTTTGAGACAGCTTTCTTAGTACTTCTTAAAATAGTTTTTTGTTAAAAAATTTTAATTTTTTATTAAAAAGCTGCCCAAATGAAACCTAAAACAACGAAGCACAACAGTTCAGCCTTTTTTATAGCAATCAAGTGTAACATTAATGCCAGGACCATTTTTGTATAACAAATCAGAATGTTGGCTCCAGCTTATTTGAGTAGAAGTGAAACTATTCAAATTTCTTGTATAAACTGATGTTGTTGTTGGTACATATATATAAATTGCAACCTGAATCTTTAGGCTTAATTTTGGTTCTAAAAAATTACTTTAAGAAGCAGTAAGAAAGCCGTCCCAAACAAAACCTTACTGGTATATATAAACTCCAGCTTTAGCCTCTGTTAGTAACAGTTCATTCGTAACAATTCAGCTTGTTTTCACATTTTGTCGTCTGCAGTTACACATTTTGTCGAACTACCGTTACATATTGAACTGCTGCTTGAAGCTTGAAGATACTATTCTCATAAATGTAAATAAATGTTATATATGATTGCTGCAGTTGAATTGGTGCCCAAATTTATTTGAATTGATAGCTGCAGCTGTATGCAAATATATGCTATGTATAAACTGCAGCTGAATTGGTGGCTGCATTTATATGAACTAAAGCCATAGTTGAATTGATATATATATGGATGCTGCAAACATATAAAGGCTTTATTTGAGATAATTTTTTTACTGTTTTTTTAAAATAGTTTTTTAGTATAAAAATTTTTAATTTAATAAATATTTATACTAAAAAGCTGTCTGAGAAAACAATAAAAAAGTTGTTCCAAACTAAACCATAGAGTTGATAGCTGCTGTTGCAACCAAATTCCTATTGATCAATGTTGCTTAAAATTATATTACAGCTATTGCACTAATTCACTGAGGATTGGCAGCAAATGAGCCCTTGCAGCAATTGCATTAATAAATCGTCTGAGAAAGCCACAACAAAATTTTCGACCCGTATATGGAAGCCGCCAACTTGTCTAGATGTGCCTATTGACTCTCTAATGAGTCAGCGAGATTTACCAAAGCTCGAATTATTTTAGTTTGAGATATTTGGGTGCATCAAACGCAAAAGTTAACGAGGGAGATATAGATGCTATTGAATTTCAAATTATAGTTTTCAAAACTCTATATATATTTTAGAACAACTAAAAAAAAACTTGGCATGGTTGTAATATAACAACTATGGGTAAACCTCTCCCATTTCATGGTCTCGTATGTAAAATTAACTAAACATGTGAATTAAAGAACCAATTCAACAAATGCATTGACAGTTGTGGTGTCACTGTGGGAAGATAAGCTTACTTCTCTTCTATCATTCATGCATTTTTTTGCATCAGGTACTGGAGCTTTTTTCTTAGGCATCTCAGTGATAGTAAAGAGTTAAGAATGTGTACAAGTCGATTAAAAATTGTGTCGCAGCTAGCTAGCTAAAGCCCATCTCATCGGTCACACGGTAGGGGTCAAGTTGGGTCCACCACATGTATTGAGCTTTAATTTGACATGTCGTCTATTGCAAACTCGAGCTCTACTCAAAGCCACAAGAGAAGTACTGTGACAATGGGTGCTCAGTGGAGAAGAAGAGGAAATCTCGACGGGAGTCATGGACTAGAAGTGGACGTCACGATTGGAGCTTGACCGAGGTGGGAGCTCAAAAAGTTGTACGAGAAGGCATTGTGATTTGTGACGAGAACTCACTGAAAAAAGTATCAGCAAGAGTATAATTCATGAGTTGAATGGCATGGAAAAGCAGAGATCATGATTTGCAATTCAACAAGTAATATAGTGAACGAATGATTGGATTTAACCCATGTGGAGAAACAAGATTTAGCATTGAAGGTCAACATTAAGGCAACCCGCAAGCCAACAAATCAAGTCGGGTCAATCTCAAACTTGTATATATATACATATGGAGTATGTTATTTTGATCAAAATGAATTTGAAAACTCTTTAATTTGTATTGAGATTTGTGTAACATAAGAATTAATTGACCATCAAAGTATTGCACTCATCTCCAAAAAAGATAAAAAATTTTAAAGCTCATCCTCATCAAATTTTGATCACGCATTTCAGAAATCAGAATATGCCATCCTTATCAAATTTTGATGGTGATTGATTTTAAAACACTAGTATTTACTTCAAGATCCGCTCAATAAAATAGTTAATTGAGTATTCACACATTGCACTTACCCCAAGGCAAAACATATATTTTAAATCCAATCTATTATTTCCCTGGATATCTTCTTTGTTGATAGCTCGCCTCTTCAGGAAAATTCAAACCGTAAAAAAGATCACAGAGTCACATCACATCAAAAAATCAACTATGAAAATTGGAAAAAAAAAATGTACAGATCTCTTTCTCACCATCTTGTCTCTATTCTCTTCACACACCTATTCTACACATAACTGACAAAGAGGCGCATAGAAACCTGCCTAAGAGACGCAACCCTTCAAGTTAAATATGAAAAATGAGAAAAAAAATTGCCTAGCCGAACTCACAGCGCCGTGGCGCTAGGGCTTGGAGCGCCTCAATTTCCAGCCTGATTGGCAACACTGGGATTTGGAGCATCACGGTGCTCCTCCCTCGATCTCCAACCAGATGCAACACTGCAGCGCTCGAGTATATAGCATTGCAACGTTGTACGGTTGTACAGAAATTTTCGTGGCAATGCCCATGAATCCCAATGATGTCTAATATACTCAACACAATCAAATTAAATGACCGAAAAATGAGCCGAGCATTCATTAAATGCTTAAGTAGATAATCATCAAAATACCATCAAATATATCTCCAATGCATGCTGACTCAGGAATTGTGCTCCGTAAAGCACGACATGTTAGGTATGAAAGCACCCTACTTATCTACTCACTAAGTTTCAACAATAAATGCGTCAGCCCCGTCGGATTAGCCAATAATTCACTAAGATAATTACAATTTTATTTTTAATCAATCTGTAAATAAAAATAACTTGATAGTATTCTATTGGTTTGTGAAAATGAATATTCATATTAACTTTGCAAATTAATCATTGGAGTGTTTGAATTACAACTAATAAGCAAAGTTATCCCACCCTTAATAAATTTGGGGTTTAACTATGAACTAAATGGTAGGGCTGTAAATGGACCGAGTGGAGCCAAGCTTTAAATTATTCAAGTTCGTTCATTTATTTTCTAATTGTGTTCTAGTTGAGCTCGAATATGATATGAATTTTTTAATATTGAATTTAAGTTGAAATCGAGCTTTACTCAAGCATGTATAATTAAGTTATTTATTTAATATTATTGGATTTATAGATTTTAATAAAAATTAGGATAATTTCTTAGTTATAATTTAAGATGTTTAGTGAGGTTTAAATAGAATGAAGAAAATATATAAATAAATATAGTTATTTATTTAATATTTTCATTATACATATTTATCTAATAATATACATAATTTTTAAAATGCATAAATTCTAATAAAATTGATGTTATCACTCAAACTAAGAGTCTGATTGGGATGCCTTTCATTTAGCTTCTTTTTTAAGATAACTATCATAATTTTATTTGGCTAACACTTTTTTACTGTATAAAAATTTCTACGACGAAAAAAATATTTTTTGCAACCAGAGTTGCTAATATTTCGTTTGAGTGTTTTCTAAAACAATTTTTTAATAAAAACTTTTAATTTAAAAATTTTTTATACTAAAAAATTTTAAAATTTAAATTACTTTTCCCACAAAAATTTTACCACTAATTTTATAAAAAATTACAACCGCATCGTTCCATGATTAATTTTATGAAGAGTGCCAAAAAGTCTTCAATCCCCACTAAAAAATCATTTTAAAATTATTAAATTAAAAAAAATTGAACCACAAAATATCTCAAAAGCATCAGCCAAATCCTCATAAAAAACAGCTTCAATAATACATTCACCAAAACAGCCATCCTCAGCCTCTTAACCAAATCGTAGCCAAAGTTCTTATAATAAACTCAAAAGACTAACAGAGTCTGACAGAGATTAGCAGCCATGGAGAAGAAGAGGAGGATCTGCATCATCGGGGCCGGCATAAGTGGTCTGGCAGCGTGCAAATACTTGCTGGAGAGAGGATTCCGGCCGGTGGTCTTCGAAGCCGATCGGAGCATCGGCGGTTTATGGAAGAGCACTCCGGCATCAACTCGGCTACAGTCGGCGAGATGGGATTACCAGTTCTCCGACTTTCCGTGGCCGGACAAGGTGAAGGAGGTTTGTCCTGATAGTAAGCAGGTGATGGAGTATGTAGAATCCTATGCTCAAAGATTTGATCTTATTAGACATGTGAGGTTTGGAGAGAAGGTGGAGGGGATAGAGTATGTTGGTGTAGGGGAGGAGGAGATGAAGGCGTGGGATATGTGGGGTGGGACTGGTGACGCGTTTGGCTGCGGGCGGCGAGGGGTGTGGCATGTTACAGTGCGGCAAGAGGAAGACGGAGCTGTAGAGGTAATTAATACAAATCAAATGGAAAAATCTTTTGTCACGATATCTAAAACGGTTGAATTTGCTTTGAGATTAGTATAAAGTAGATGACTAATCAAATATTTTTACTGCACCAATTTTAAAGCAACCTATAAGATTTGGAGTCTATCTTGACCAAAAATTTCGCCAAGGATACATGGACACAATTTATTTGAGATATTTTTATGTAATTTGAACCATAGTAGTAAAGATAAAATTTTATGAGTTATAAAAATATAAATTTAAATTATGATATTTTTAAAAATTATGATAATACAAAAAATTTTCAATGGTTTTTTTTTTGTTTAAATATCTTCTAATTTTGAATATTTTGTCTTATCATCTTGATATAAATTATATTAATATATTTTGATATAATTTTGATTTCTAATTAATATAACAATAATAATAAGTGATCAATAATTATGTAAGCTCATTTGTTATGAAAATATAATTATATCTCAAAAGGATGGTAAAAGCAATGGTTTACATGATCATAATAAATTAATAAATTTATTAATATGTTATATCATATATAATAGAAGCATTATAAAATAAATAAATAATTTTTTTATCATTATTATAAACATGGGAAATGATATGCAAATAAAAATAGGACAAAAAAGAATTAAAGGCAAAACTTCTTTTAAGGCAAAACTTTACTCATTCATTTATATATTCTCTTTTATTTCTATGCTTTTCCTCATCATATTTCTATTATATAATTGAATGTTCTTTAGAGTGACTTAAAAGGGTTGTAATTATCACTGTTATCATTTTTTTTCAAATTATACCTTTTTTAAATCAGGTGCATATAATGGATTTTGTAATTCTCTGCGTCGGACGATTCAGTGGACTGCCAAATATACCAACATTTTCAAAAAATAAAGGTTCAGATGTCTTTAATGGTAAGGTGATTCATTCTATGGATTACTCTAATATGGATAGCACAGCTGTGACTGAATTGGTGAAAGGAAAGCGAGTCATCATTGTAGGATATCTTAAATCAGCAGTGGACATAGCTGCTGAATGCGCTAATATTAATGGTAATTATTTGCCTATTTCTTTTTTTTTTTTCTTTTCTTCTATTGTTCACATAATATCATATGATTAAAATATTTTGATTTTCATATTGCATATTCCACAAAATCCAAGGAAAAAGAAACAAAAAAGAGGGAAAATGATGAGGAGAAAGATGGTTAGGAAAAGAAGGGTTAGGGAGGGAGAAGCTCATAGGAAATATAAAAGAAAAACAAACCTTACATACTTCCTTTCTTCAATAATTAATTTTAGTTTCCTTTGATCATGAGCCTTGTACTTAGAGTGAGAATAACAGCAAGAACAATAGATTTGAAGACAGCATGATTGAAAATACAACATAAGAAAGGGCAAACTTACAACATAAAATTTACTTTCTACAAAAGAGAAAGTGGGCATATGCAACCATAATCCGCACTCATCTTCATTCATTTATACAATTGCAAGTTAATTGTATGAACAAATAACAAAAAAGAATCATAAAGGGTTTTAAAATTCAACTAATATAAGGATATAAGTGGGTGAAATGAGATAAGTAAAATTAAAAAAAAAAAGAAAAAAATAAATCATTCAGTCTAAGATCATGTTCACATCATATTAATATTATATGCACTATGATTAAAATAGTACAATATTGAAAATCTAAAGAAAATTATCTCAATGCTTATCAACAGGACCAAAATGCCCTTGTACTATGATAGTTCGAACAAAAAGATGGAATGTATCCCAGATGAAAGTATGGGGCATCCCCATAAGTTACATGTATTTAAATCGTTTCTCAGAATTGTTGTTACACAAGCCAGGAGAAGGACTCATATTAAGCCTCTTAGCCACAATCCTTTCACCTTTGGTATAATTTTAACTCGTTGATTTTCTCACCAACATCTACCAAATTTATCTCTTATATATGTATGATTAAGTTTTAAAAAAAAATCTTTCAATTTTAGAGGTGGATCTTCTCAAAGTTTACAGAGAGCTACTTAAGGAAAACAATCCCTATGAAAAAGTATGATATGATACCAAAGCATAGTTTTTTCCAAGGAGTAGCTGCTGGTTTGTTTTGTATATTACCAGAACACTTTTATGACAAAGTCGAAGAAGGAAGCATCATCCTAAAACCAAGTAAGACTTTTGAATTCATCAAGAATGGTGTCCTCGTCGAAGGTGATGCCACCCCAATAAATGCTGATGTAGTGATCTACGCCACTGGGTTCAAGGGTGATCAAAAACTTAGAAATATGTTTATTTCTTCTTGGTTCCAAAAGATAGTGGTTGGCACAGAAGATACGATAGTTCCTCTCTACAGGTACTCATAATTATCACCTTTAGCCTCATCTCAACTATTTGAAGTCTACATATGACTATTCACTAATTATAACTTATACATCATAATACTTACATAATGAGCTAACTTTGATGTAGAGAGTGCATACATCCACAAATTCCACAAATGGCCATTATTGGTTATTCTGAGAACCTATCAAACCTCTACACTTCAGAGATGAGAGCGAGGTGGTTAGCTTGCTTCCTTGACAATGGCTTCATATTGCCAAGCAAAAGAGACATGGAGAAGAATATAATTGAGTGGGACAATTACTATAAGACATATTCTGGCAATTCAAGTGAGTGTTATCGTAGATCTTGCATCGCCCCAGTTCACACTTGGTATAATGATCAATTGTGCAAAGATATGAGATGCAATCCTAGAAGGAAGAAGGGGTTTTTTGCAGACCTGTTCCTTCCATATGGTCCTATAGATTATGCTGGGCTAGAGTTGAAAAAATAATTGATATGACCCTTCGTATTATGTTAAAGTTGATTTGAAAAATAATAATAATGGCATCAAGTTGACGAATAGACAGATGATTGTTAATATCGTATAATATTGTGATATATATTATATATCTTACAAGCTGATATTTGTTCATATAATTGTTAATAATTTTATCACTTTGATCATCAATTTGCTGATCCAGTCTATTGACGAAAAGAATTAACAGTTTTCTTTCTTGTTGTTAATTTTCTTTCTAATATAAAAAAAATTGTAAACCTTAGTCACACTGATTCAAACAAGAAAAACCTTCAATAAAGCACACTCTAATTGAAAATGTGAGGTTTTATATAAGCAATATCAAAAAAGCATAATAAGAGGAGGAACCATAATTTCCTAAAATAAAATAAAATAAAATCCATAAGTGGATAAGTCTAAATTCCACCACATAAGAGAATAAAAGAAAATAATAAGTTCTGCCTCTTATAATAAATTTCCTTACATAGTATTCTATATCTTATTGCCTAGCAACATCCAAAACATTTTGATTTCACTTGAATAAAAATGATTTCTAAGGAATTTAACATTTGATTATATTCAAATAAATTATCACATATATTGTTCTACTTACAAAGTAGTTCATGAAAGTAAATTTATCTTGTTAGTGAACAAGAAATTTTTAATACACACTATCAACAATAGACATAGGCTTTGTTTGGGACGGCTTTTTTACTGCTTCTTAAAGCAGCTTAAGAAGCATTCTAGTAAAAAAAAAGCCGTCCCAAACGAAGCCATAATCTGATAATCTCATCATTCAAAATAAAGTAGGGAGCAAGTTGTACAAAAAGTATGTTGTAAATGATTTAATGGGACTCATAGGGAGGATGTAGAATGAGAGAAATATTTAAGAAATTGATATCAAACTCATGAAATAAGGTAAATAAAATACATTAAATTTTAAATTAATAGAATAAGTTATTGAAAATTTTAATTTGCAGGTATTAGATCTAATGTGTTGCATTATTTTAAATGGCCCTATCTTTTTTGCATTTAATTTCTTAAAAATTTCAAATAAATGCCTTTATGGATTTAAACATATCATTATTTTATTACCAATTTAAAATCTACATACCTCATTATCACATCATCAAAAAGCTTGTGATTTTTATGAATATCCACATATAAGTCATTCAAATTATACAAATTATACGAGTAATAAAATGATAAAATGCTAATATGAATCATAAGGAATAATAATAATAACTTTCACAAACTCCTAGGAAATTGAAATACCAAGGAAATTTATAAGTAATTTATTAAGTGAAATTTATGTTTGTTTTTATTATGTTAAATTTCGGTAAAGATGCATATTTTAGTTGTGTTTTGCAGGAATATCTCAGGAAAAGGGGCAAAAATTACAAAGTTAATTAGAAACAACGTCCTAGTGACAGAACTATCAGCACCGTAGAGTCTTCAACACCCCGGCGCCAGATCAGGACATTGCAGTGTTAGAGCCTCAGAAAATTTCATTTAATTCAATGCTCCAGCAGAGCAAAGGCCAACGTCATAGCGCTACTCACCGCCATAGTTCCATAAGTGAATATTGCAGCAGTGGAGTATCGGGAAAAATTATAAATTATTGAATGCGAAGCACAAACCTCGGAAATGCTACATCGCTCATCTTTTTTAGCACTTTGGCATAGCAATTAGTGAAAAGAAGCGTTGCACCGAACCAGTTAACATTCGCACCAGCTCAGTCCAACGCCGTAGTAGAGCATATTTGGCAGCACTACAATAAAGCATATTTAGCTGCGCTAAGATGCTAGTTCATATTTAAATATTTTATTTCTTTTGTGGGAGAGGAACCAGAGGATAGTGAGTGACATATAATGAACAAGTTGGTCATCCTTGTAGATTGCAAAACCACACTTAGGACTAGATATGAGTGTGGAGAGTGAAGCTATAGAGGGAGAATCACTTCGAGAAGAGTCAATCTGCAGGATTTATTTGGGATTCTTCATTTCGGGTGTTGTTTTCTTCATCGTTCTATTTGTACTTCTTTCTTAAGTAATGAAA
Organism: Dendrobium chrysotoxum; assembly: GCA_019925795.1. Taxonomy (NCBI): domain Eukaryota; kingdom Viridiplantae; phylum Streptophyta; class Magnoliopsida; order Asparagales; family Orchidaceae; genus Dendrobium; species Dendrobium chrysotoxum. The sequence goes on from CM034309.1 coordinate 41,819,922, forward strand.
AATATTTTGTTCAACTTTTTTTCTATGACAGGCTAAACTCCAGTTTTAAACTAATAATATGAAAATCTATATCTATCCAAATGCAGACTCTTATAAATAAATGTGAATTATTATTTTCAATATCTCATATGCTTAATTTAATTTGATTTGTGCAATGATCATGTATACATTTAAAATCTAGTGTGATACATTGTCTTGATGGAGGAATGCTGAAACAAATATGAGTATTGAAATGAAATGCTTTCATATCTAAATAAAGAATAATTAGGATTCTAGGATCTATGGAGATATAATAACTGTAGAGATGCACTGAAAAGTGAGATTTTTAATAAAAGTATTGGCAAAGCTAAAGTGGGCAGAAATTAGGCTTTATTTGGGGCAACTTTTTTAATGCTTTCTAAAGTAGTTTTCTAGTACAAAAATTTTATGAACTAAAAAGTTTTGTACTAAAAAGTTGTTTTAAAAAGCAGTAAGAAAATTATCCCAAATGAAATCTTACATTAAAATGCCGTAAAAGTTTACCGGATAATTTTCGATGGAACCTCGGCAATAAATTCCTCTACTTGTTTTTTATGGAAATTCCACCAAAATTTTGGTAGAAATGTTAAATTGTTTCTTGGGGCCTCTCATTCTTCCTCTCTTTTGCAACTCCACAGTTCTCAAACCCTATCTCACTTCGTGAGAGTGCCATTGTTTGTTTTGGAAATTTTTTTGTAAGATTTTTTCAATTCTTATATGGATCTAAATATAAAATTTGTCCTCTATCTTATTTTTCAATTAATTTAAAATTTCATTAGCTAGTTTTTGTGATTTAGGCTTCTAAAATCTAGTGTTTAAAATTGTCTTGAAAAAATTTATTAGATCCATATTGCTATTTATATTATAAACATATTTTTGAGAAATCTTCATATTTTATGTTAGATTTGCGTAATCTTTTATTGGTGTACAAATATTTTCATATGCTCGACCTAAGCAAAAATTTGTATAATTTTTTTTTATTATTATAATTATATTTTTGTTAGATTTTAATAGTACATTTAATTTATAAACTCTACGTTAGAATTAAGTGAAATTTTGTTTAGAAATTTTAGATAATATTTAAATGAACTTTTTATTTTTTAGATTTATAATTAATTTGTAAAATTTTTAACCAAAACTTGTTTATATATTTAATATTTAAAATTCCATTTAGGGTTTACAATATATATATATCTTTATTTGTTAAGTGAATTATATCTAATAAATTTGAATTTTACATAAATATAGCTAGTGTATTCAATTAATTCTATTGCTAATCTGCTTAATGACTGGTTTATTCCTATTAAATGTCATATTCGTAACATCATTCATGTCATTATATGTTGATTTATTTCGAGTAGTAGGAACGATTCTAAACATGATAATATTAAAATGGATGCTTCAAAAGTTATTTCTAAAGTGAAGAATAAGATTTATCAACTTTTTGTTGCTAAACTTCTCAAGCCTGATTCTTTTAAAGGCTATTCTCATTTAGCTTCTGAGTTTGGTTTGAAGTTTAATTTTTCTACTGATAGCAGTTTTGGTAAAATTATCTACTGGAGAAAACCTAAGGGTGGTTGTTTTAAACTTAACATTGATGGCGCTAGGAATAGTGCCGGTGCGGGCTGTGGTGGTAATATCTAGGATTCTAATGGCTTTATGATCATGGCTTATATGGGTCCTTCTTCTGCTACTAATGCGGTTCAAGCTGAGCTTGAAAGCCTTTTAATTGGGATTCAATTAAGCGTGTCTCTGGGAATCAATGATTTATGGATTGAAGTTAATGCTTTGCTCCTGATACATTTCATTGATGGTAACACCTCACCCAATCCGGTTAACTTCTATTTAATCAGGGATATTAAATATTTTCTTTCTCTCATTTCTTATAAGATTTTTCATATCTTGAGGGAGGGAAGTGCGGTTGCCAATTCTCTTGCTAATATGGGTTGTAATCTTGATGGTTTTTGTGAGTATTTTGAGCACACTCTTCTTAATAAGACCAAAGGTTTGGCTAGGTTAGACCGGATGGGTCTTCCTTATATTTGGTGTAACTAGGTCCGGCTTTTTGGGTGTGGTGTCCCTTTTGCGATTTGGTTTTTGGTGGTCCTTCTATTGTGCTTATGTTCTATTGCTGGTTTCTATTTTCTTGCTCAGGCTACTTCTATTTGATTTGCCTAATTCAGTTCCTTTCAGCGTTCTGTTTGTGTTCTGGGTTTGCTGGGTTTAATTTTGGTTGTTCTGATGCTGGTTAGCACTTCTGGGTTCCTCTGTTGTTCCTTGCGGGTTGGTTTGGCTCTAGGACTGCTGAGGATATGGTTTCTGGGACTGCTAAGAATTTGGGTGTGTGTTCTTCTGGTATTCTGGGTAATGGTTTGTTGTGTTATTTTTGGTTGGATTGGTCTCCCAACCAGAATGTTAGCCTTGTTTATGTTTTCTACTTTGTGTTTTTGTTGAATGTTTTGGGTGGTGCTGTACCCACTAGGTGTTTTACTATCAGAATTTTCGCTTCCTTTGGATTGATGTCGAGTTCTGTCTGGCCGTTTATTATTGTTACCATATACCTGATTTTAGTTATACTATTTTTTGTCATCCTATGGAATTCTGGTACAGTCGTAAGGAGGGTTTATCTGAATAATTATACATTCATAATCATCACTATATCATGTATTACTTGGTTACTGAGTTGACTTATGTGAAGGCTATGGGTTACTGTGGTAAATCTGGTTTTTTCAATTTCAATTTTCTACAGTTTTTATTATCTTATTGTCATTGCTTAAACTTTTGGGTGAATGTCTTTACAGGCCTATTTTTCAGGTTTTAGAGACTAGTTCTCGTTTTGTGCAGGATCGGACGCTCGTTGAAAAGGACGTGCTGAAAGTGGTTATCTATAGCCTTTCCCTTTTTGGTTTTAGAATGTTACTAGGTTTCTTTGTACTTCCCACTAGTAGGGAATTCCGGCTCTTAGGTATTTTTTGAAATTTTTTTGTAGCTCTTTCGAGCAGTAGTGAGTTGGAGGTCCCGGTAAGGACCTTATACTATTTTTATTATATTAACACGTAGGACCCTTCGGGGGTTTTAACCAAAAAAAAAAGTCAAAGATTGTTAATGTATAATAGACTTTTACTAAGCTGTGAGGAATTAATAGATGAATTTATAAAGAGTGCTAAATATTTTGTGCATGTAGCTTCCTATAGCCATTATTTTTATACGAAGAAAAGTTTAAAAATTCTTGCTCCAAATACAAAAATCAAGAATAAGTATATTTGATAAGGTTAGACTTGATTTATATCATGAGCATTACAACTAAATTATTGATTATAGACATTCAAATGTGAGTATGAGTCATATATACACTCTTATTGCAATACTCTGGCAAGCTGCACACTAATAAATGAAAAGCATATTAGGATATATAAATAAATGATCTTTGATACAACTGACCATCAATTATTTATAGAACATGGAAGAACATCCTAACTACTTCATATAGTTGCACTAGTCATTCTGAGATTCCAGTTGCACAGGGGCGGATCGATGCCCAACTTGCCCACGCTCAAAATTAAAATTTTATTTACTAAATTAAGCCATTTAGGTAATTTTGTTCCACCACGCCGAGTTTGCCCATATTACAAAAGAGAGAGAGAGAGAGAGAAAAAAAAAGAAAATAGGTCCTAGCCCTAGGTTCTCAGAACCACAACCATCGTCATGCTCTGTCTCCTCTCTCCCTCACATCTCCTATTGATAACATCACTGAAAGTTTGATAGGGATGTTAAACCCTTATGAACTAGCCCCGAGGCTAACCAAGATGGGGGGTGAATTGGTAGTTTTAAAATAAAAGAAAAATCTTTTTATATCTTGCAGCGAAAATGAATTAAAATAACGATAAAAAGATTTATCATAGATTTCACCCAAGTAGATAATCGCAGTAAAATAAAGTGCAGAAAATAATCAGAAAGAACACACAAGATTTATAGTGGTTCGGTCCAACCTGACCTACATCCACTCCTCGGAGGCACCCTCCAAGTATTGCACTAACACAAAGTGACTCTCCTTTAGCCCCCACAGCTAGGCGGAGAAGCCCTTACAAAATCACTTCCACCTTCCCTGGTGCGGCGGAGTAGCCGGGTCCTTTAACACCAAAGAGATCTTCTTCTTCCCAAAACTTCCCTTGAGACGACCCTTGAATTTGATGGTACTTAGGTGCAAGCTTGCCGGAGCAACCGTGTGAATCCCCTCACACTCCCTCGAGAATCCCTCTTTCCAGGCTCTTCTCCCTCTCAAACTCCACCCTTTCCTCTCTCCCTTTCAAGCTCTCTCTTCAAGTTTTCTCCAGAAGAAACGAAGCCTCAATGGCTGTCAAAGACACCTATCAAGTGCCTTGAGAAAGCTTAAATAAAGAGCTCCAAAAACCCTTCCAAATTAGTTCTGGCGGCAAAGATCGTTGAGGACGATCGCCGGATCGTCCAAGACGATGTGCTCCAAAAGACGGCTTCAGAAAACCCTAAAAACTCAATTTTGCCTCCAAACATCATCCCGGATTATCGCAGGATCGTCCAGGACGATGTGCAGAATTTGACCTGATAGTCCCGTACGATCCTGGGATAGTCCAGGACGATCAGTACAAATTTTACACAAATCATCCAGTATGATATACATATCGTCCCAGCCAATCATAATATCAAATTATGTATATTTGATTGAATAATTACAGCATTAATTTAGGCAACATTATCATAGATCGTCCAGTACGATATGGATCATCTTGGATGATTAGACCACAAATAGAAACTTACAATCTTGCCTAAATTATTATGGCGGTTAGGGTTTTGAGACCGTAATGGATCATCCAGGACGATTCAAGAATCGGCCAGGACGATCTTGAGATCATCCCGTACGATGTGTTCAAAAGTTAAACTTCTAAATATGACAAGATCTCACTCCCCTTGAGTATGTGTGTACATGGTCATAAGCAAGCATACACTTTACAGGACTTGACTCAAGAAATCAAAAGGTACATTAATGAGAATTACAAATAACACACATCGTAACATATTCTACCCATTCTTGAGCCTTGATTCTTTGTTGGATGGTGCATGCTGTTTCCTGAAATGTTAGTATACACATAGATAACTATACATTCCAAGTATTAGGAGATGTGAGCCAAATATTTGTTATCATCAAAATAAGAACTCGTGAGCCCAAGTCGTAACAATCTCCTACTTTTTGATGATGGCAAACATTACTGGTTGAATTTGCAAAAAAGGTATTTTCTCCTAATCTCCCCCTCACAAAAAAAAGACTTTTAAAAATAGGGAGAAACATTTTCTTCTTTTTTTTTCAAAACAACTAAAAAAATATTAATACGAAAAAACATCACAAATACAACAGTACGTTCTCCCCCTTTGACATTATCAAAAAGAGGAGGAGCATAGAAAAATGAAATAGTAAAAATAGACTAAAAGATCAAAAACGATCCCTGATCTGGTGAAATTTTTTAAAAAATCAAGAATTTTCTTGTAATAAGAAAGTTATCCCTTGACTTTATTTAAAAAGCTAAGAAAGGCATGAATTGACTACTCATAACCCAGAAAGGTAAGAGATTCAGAAATTATTAATCCAAGCTCAGGTTTTAAAAAGGCTAAAAAACTTTTTAAGTCAATATCTAAATCAAGGAACAAATTAGATAAGAAAATAAAATTCTTTCAAAATTCCTTTCATGAAATATATCTAATAGAAGATTAATGCAAAGTAATGAATCAAAACATCTTGATTTTCAAACTCAAGTAACGAATCTATCAAAAAATTCATAAGAGTTTTCTAAACTTTAGAGATTTATAAGAATGGAAGCTAACCTTTATGGGCTTATTTTGTGCCTCTTTTCAATTTGGTGCACTTTGGGCATCTTTTGATTTTTGAGTATTTTTTACGACATTGCGCATCTTTTGATTTATGATACACTTTGTGTATCCTTCCATTGCATTTTTTTTAAATGCCTCATTTCTAAATCTTTAAAATCAGCAAACCTTATTCTTTTAATAAAGACGAACAACCTGAATAAGATAATCTTAAAGTTGGTTCATTAATTCGTAAAAGATTCCTATGAGATAGACAAAATTTTGGGAGATGAAAAAGTTTTAATTTCAAAAACCAATTTATAATTTGAAACAGATTTTGAATCAAAAGTAAGATAGCCTTATATAAAGAAATGAGATAGAGAGACAAAATCATGAATTTCTTCCTTTGCTTGATTTTAGAGAAATCAACTACAACTAGCTTAGAATTTTAGAAAAAAAAAACAGGAGGTAAATTTTTTATTTTTAGAAAATCAGATCTATAAAAAAAACTTTGATTTTTAAAAACAAGAGGTGTTACGAGTGTGCTTGATCAGAGGAACAATAAAAATAACATCAAAATTTTAAAAGGAAAAACAAAAATAATAAAGCACACAAAATATAATGAATAAACAATAGTAACATAAAAACAAAACAAAAAACACAAACATACAAAAAGAATATTAATTTACATCAGCTTGCTCCTGATCTGATGATTCAAAAGCTAGATCTGCCCAGGACATTTTTCATTTTGCATTATCAGCCTTTATTATAATTTTCTTAGCTGTACCCTTTTCCTTTTCAGGAAGGGTTCTTAAGTTTGGGCACTGATTTTTCATATGTCCAGGCTTCCTACATCCAAAACAAATAATATCAGAAGAAACCTTAACATTTTTACCTTTTTTACCTTTGTTTCACTTTTGTTGATATTGATGTTTATGCTTTAGTAGACTTTGGCATCAAATTTATTTAGAGAACGTAGGATTTTATTGACTTTTTTAAAATTTGAAAGGTCTTTACCTAAAGCATATAATGATGTCATAATTTGAGAAAACCTAGTAAATATGTCCAAGATCATTTCATGAGGTTTCATGCTAAAAAGTTCATAATCATGCATTAAAATATTTAGCCTAGATTGCTTGATTTCATAAGTACCTTCATATGTAGTGCATAATTTATCCCAAATTTCTTTTCCAGAAGTGCTGCGGATATTAACATATAATCATCAGAATTCAAAGCACAGAAAAAATAATTCAAACATGTAGCATTCAATTGAGCATTGATCTGATCTGATCTACTCCATTCAGAAAAAGGAATATCAACTTTAATTTTATTTATAATACATGACAGTATAGAATAACCAACTTGAATCATATGCCACATGCGATAATCAATAGATTGCAAGAAAGTAGACATGCAAATTTTCCAAAAATCAAAATGTTGACCTCATTTTTGTATGAGGTCATTAGAGCCTAATCCAGACTTCAAATCAATCCTGAACTTGAGTCAATCCAAACCTTGATTCAGTTCTGACCTCGATCAAAATCCAGACTCCAGCCTAGTCCAAGATTCAAACCCTGGTTCAGATCTTGATCCTGCCTTTGATCTAGTTCAAATCACTTTCAAACACTTATGATCACTCCAAATGATCATGAATGGTTGAGATGATTCAAATCCAGATACTTAAACTCAAGATCTATATCAAATTCAGATTTCCAAATCCAGAATTCAAGGCCAAAGACCTGAGTCCTAAAAGCCTTTTTCAGGGAATTTTCAAACATTTCAAACCCCAGTCAAATGACCTCCGATTCATGATCTGTCAGTTGCATACTGATGTGGTACGTCTCTAGAGGCAAACCTCCAAGTTTGAGCCCATTTTGGAGTCTCTAACCCCAGAAACTAAATTTAAATCCAAAGGCTGTAAAACCTTCAAATATTTACGGCCTGTGCCACTGGACCCATTATTTTGGGAAATTTGACCTTGGAATTTCCCCCAAACCCTCTAATCACCTCCACACCATTGATATTGATGTGTTTAACATTAATCTATATCTTTTTGGACCCACCTCGACCCAGGATTCATCCAGGGTCAAAATGACCAAAATACCCTTTAAAGGGGTTTTTGGACTTTTGACCAAAATTTAACATCGTCCAACATTTTAAATTTTTGAAACCCCTTCCAATGAATGTTTTATGATATTTGAGACCCATTGAAATCAAACCCACTCCTTAGTTTGACTTGTTTGACCAAGTCAACTATGGTTGACCAAATTCACCTTTAACCCAACTATTGTTATTTTCAACGTTCGAATCCATCTCAAACCAATTTAATGCTTCAAAAACACTTGTTTGGACACTCATGACATGTCCAAAGATTTCCAAGTCAATCCTCCCTTGGGTTGACTTGGTCAACCCATTTGGAGAGGTCAAAACCCTCTCCAATTTTATGTATTCACTCAAAGTTTCAACACCATGGCCCCATGTCCCTTGATATTGACTCCTACAGCATATTTGACTCCTCCCATGCATATCCTAGTCATCATTGACTAGTCAACAAGTCAAGGAGTCAAAAATCTTTGAGATGAGGCCCAAGTCATGGTCATTTGACCATGCCACATGGACAAATCTTTTCCATCTCCCAAAACATGCTCTAGACTGCTCAAAAGAGGTTAATTCCCCCTCCTAATTGACTTCTAATCCAGCCCCATTAACCAAGCCATGCCTTGGTTTAGCCAAATGGAGGAAAAGAGAGGTGGTCCCCCCCTCTTGGCTCAAGGCAATCCCTCTCAACCTCAGCCCTTTCTCCTGGTTTTGAGCTGCCCATGGGACACTTGGCAACCATCTAAAGCACCTTTGATTAAATCCTAGCCATCCAATTCAAAAGCAATGGGTTAAGTGTAGGGATTTTGACCTAAGTGGGCATCTTGCTCATTTTTCACCCTAAGTCCCAAACTCCAGCATCCCCAAGACTCTCCAGCAGCTCCCCACACTCTCCAGCACCTCCCAAGGCCATTCCAAGCCTTCCCCCATCATTTCCACCGTTAAAACCCTCATTTTAGTGGAAAAGGAGAGAGAAAAGAGAGAAATACCTTCTCTCTTCGATATCTTCAAATCCAGCTGTCAAAATCTGTTGGGGTCTTCTGCAAACTTGAGCGTGGACAAACTACAAGTTCAGAGAGCCCAAGAACACAAATATCCACCGGGTAGATTGTAAGTTATCTCCACTTTTAGCTAGAATTTAAATTTGAAACTGTAGCAATTTTACAATGCATGGAGCCTCCAAACTCCAGGCATTGCAAGATCATGTTGCCCCCTAGCTACAGTTCAAATTTCGTCAAATTTCGTTGAGTATTTTAGAAGATATGAGCATTTGAAAATTTCTGACTCTGGTTCAACCAGAGCCGTCCGATCGCGCCTTCAGGCGCGATCGGATGGCCTAGAATCGGCCACGCCAGCCGACCCAGAATGCGCGACGGGGCCTGGGTTCGAACCCGCGCCAGTTCAGACCGCGGGCGCATATGTGGCGCCATCTCGGCCGCCCGTTCGTCCCGCGGTCCGATCAACGGCCACGATGGACCGCTGATGTGTTTAAGTGGCGGGTCCCCACCTGCCACGTGTCGCAACTTGACGCGCCGCCGCCGTTTCGGCGCCAATCATTGGCAATGATTGGCGCCGACGGCCGATTTGACCATTAATGGTCTTAAAAAAATTTTGAAAATGTCCAGAAACTTCCAAAATTCACAGAAAATTCATTTTTCCACCAAAATTGACGTTCTTGGGCTTGTTGGAAAGGTAATTCAGTATAGAATTTATTAAAATTAAATTTAAGTTGTTTTGATCTCTGGATTGAGAGAAAACTGCAGTTGTTTGATTATCATTTTTCTCAATTTTCTTGCAATCCAGGGGTCAAATGGACCTCAAATTTTGGTGGAATGTTTTTAAGCATCTTAGGCATGTTCCATAATTTTTCTAGGGTCAGATGCTTATTAGTTTTCTGTGATGTGAATTTTTAAGGTGTTGGGTCTAATTTGGACCCAAAACTTTGAAAATTCATAACTCCCTTCCTGTGTAGAATTAGGCTGCATGTTTTGTGCTGTGTGTGTGCATTTGGGTCAGGGTTATTCACACCAAATTTCAGGTCCATTTGAACAATAGGGACACCTAGGGAAAATATTTAGGGAAAAGTCTAGAAAACTTAGAAATTGCCTAGGGGATTGTACACACACCCAATAGGGGTGAAATTTAAACACAGAAAACTTAGTGACATAATGAGCCTTAGGTCCAAATTTCACTGAATTTGGAGATCATTAGGTCAGAAAATTAATTACCCAAAGTTTCAGCCTATTTAAGGACCCAGAAAATTCAAAAAAATGTAATAAATCCATATTAACTCTAAAAATTACAAATAATACCTCAAATTGACCAGACCTTAGTCCTCTACTTAGGAAAAATAAAATCCCCTTGACTGGACTCCTAATTTAACTTTAATTTGACTTTTAATGAAAATCAATAATTAATTATATTAATTAATTAAAAATTATTAAAAATCCAAAATAATTTCCAAACACTTGGAAACACTCCCATGGGTCATTCCTGACCTTTAGGATTGATTCCATCCAGTTTGGGATGAGTTTGGATCAAAATGATCAAAACCTTCCTAATTAAGCAATTTTAAAAATTCAATAATTAAGGAAACTTTGAAAATACATAACTAATTACAGAAAAATCCAAATTGAGCAAACTTAGTGTCAATCAACTCCAATTAAGGTCTAGTATTTTCTAAAAATGTCAACTCTCCAAAATTTGGTCAAAGTCAAAAAGTCAACTTTTCAGTCAACCGTAGTTCAAAACTAGGCTCGAACTTCGAAAAATCATAACTTTTCATAGAAAACTCCAAATTGAGTGTACTAACAGTCTAACAACTCATCATAAGGTCTAATATTTATTAAAAATCTGAAACTTATAAAATTAATTTTAATTTGAAAAGTCAACTTTGGACCCCTTAATTAACTAATTAAAATAATCCATAAAATTCTAAAATTCAATAAATCATTCAAAATTCCAGAAAACATCAATTTTATTTTAAAACCAGCAACCAATCAGTTTAATTAAAAATTAATCAGTCTTCAAACTTTAATCAAACTCGATTCACTTAATTATATCGGGTACCACTAGGTAACCCAGGCCTACGAGGCTATTAAATTAGCCCCAAGGAAGGTGAAATAAACTTCATGGCCTCGGTGTGCAACAAAGGTGGTATTCAACAAACAATTAAAATCAATTTTAAAATCAAATTTAAATCATTAAGACTCAAACTTTAATTAAAATTTTCCTTTAGCTTTTAACAAACTCAAACATTAAACAACTTCAACAGATTACCCAGCTTAGGATCTACCCCAGCCACACGACCTACTACACACACTTTAGATGGTTTGCTAGGACAACCGACTCTAGATCTAGGCTAGGCCGGTGTTTATTTTTCTGCTGTGTGCCGGGTTTTCTGAGTTTTCATTGCATGTTGTGATTGAAATTGGTTGATGTGTTTGTTTACTTTTACTGCACTCTGTGGATTGATGTGATGGGCGATTAGATTACCCTTAGGTTAGGAACGATCTGAATGCTCACTAAATTTTCTGCAGGTGGCCACGCTCGTGCAGGGCAATAAAGGGGGCTAAATAAATCATAAATATAAATGCTACAGATGCTTCAGCTGCTTAGCCCCCAAATAAAAGGAGCGTGGCCAAGTGTGTTTACTTTTCTGCACATATACATATATAACTGCTTGGGATGTATTCTAATATTTAAATGCTTAGGATAACCCTGCAGGAGAGTCTAGAATTTTTATTTTTATATTCATGTAATTTATTTGAGTATTGAGTTGTGAAAGTGACACTTTGATTTTGGGATACATAGATCCAAAGGTTGGATTCCAAAGAGGAAAGGATACCCCTTCGGGGGATAGTCCTTATCCATTTGGAACTCCAAATTTGGATCACTTCACTACCCAAAGTGGAAAGAGTAACCTCCCCCTCAAGGGAAGAGTTCTCTTTTCCATTTGGGTATCCAGCCACGAAGAATTCAAGGAGCTCGAGGAAGAGAAGATCGAGAAGTTGAAGACATAGAGTATCCCGCTCAAAGTCACTTGCGTCTATATTAGGATTAGAATCCGGGTCGTTGTCAGTGGTGCCCGGCCACTTTTAATTTATGTAAATCTGGGTTGTAATAAGCAAGGCAATTTGCCTATGGACATTTACTTAATTAATTTGATTATTTAATATGTTGTGATTTAATTTGATTGCGTATAGGATTGCCTGTTTTTCCTAGTTCTTTGGCGCTTGCATGTCGTTTTTGTTTTAGCCTGGACTTCGTTAGGCTCTTTAAGGACGAAAACTATTTCTACTTATAATTAATACTTAAAATTTTAAGATTTAAATAACATAGAAACTTAACGACCTAGGGAATAGCCGGAATCGTCCGGGGTCGCATGCATATTACTGCACTTCTCCCTCCTTGCTATAAGACACTTCCCCGCCCGTGGGTAGAGTCCAGATAATCCGACCTATGAGGATGAGGTGCTGGATCTGAGGAAGTCTAGTCTTTTCAAAAAAATTATTTTATAAGCCTTTTTTAAAATTTCATGCATACCAGATTTGGATACTTTAACCAGCATGCATCGCATTAGAAACTTATTAAATTAAAATTTTAATTGCATTTTAGTCTAAGCATTCCACCCGACATAAGTCAAGGGGTCAATTAGGAATCTGCTCTAGATGTCGACCCCAACTTCTTAAACCAATCTTAAATAACATCCCTGATCACTCTACATCAAAAGACCGGACTCATGGTTTTAAAGCGTTTAGGTGGTTTAGTTGGCTCCCCAATCCAGGCCGGGGTAAGTCCAGGTTTTGCACTGCATTAGTTAGGTTCGGACTACTGTGTTCCAGTGTCCAAATTTAGATCTAAGATCTGGGACAGGTCTCTTTTTGAATCATAAGACCCCAACCTCCGGGAATACAATCCCAAATTTCTAATAAAATGCTCAACTCAAATTAAATATTCTTTCAATCCAAAATTTAAAGCCCAACACTTAGCTTAGATCGGGGCACTTCTGAATTATTTCAGAATCCTAAAGTGTCCCCTACCCTTCCTCTTTTGATTCCAAAATAAATGTTCAATCTCACTTCAATCCCTTTTCAAAAAGCCAAATTCACATCTTTGGCATCACTCCTAGAAATCTCTAAACAAAATTTCTGCCATTATTCTAATCGAAAGTTTTCGTAGGGAACTCCGGCCTCCCACGATGTAATTAACTACGAGGGCTTGCGCTCGTAGGAGATTTAGAACCCACATCTAATTTTTCAAAACTAATTTTTAAAAACTCGATTAGTTATCTTTGGGAAAAATCAAATCACTAATGATCGTTATCGTTATGTTCGAACAATTATTAACAAATGATATCTTCTCCCTTCAAGGAGATATATCTTTTGTTAAACTGAATTCGAATATAAAATTAACGATCGCTCCTCTTGATTATTGTAGCCCGATATTTGATTGAACCTTATTTTGACCCTTTAGGGGCCATATGAAGTTCTCTTTTGAATTTGGCTACGACATTCAAGATAGAATTCTTAATTCTAAATCTAAACCTCATCCTGAAATTTTATTTCCACCTCCCGAGGTGGTATAATATTTTTGATGGGATGTTTGATTTTAGAATTAAATTTTAATATTAATTCAAAAATTCTCAAAGAAGACTAAATTTTTCAAAACCCGCTTTCAAACAAACACAAAAGTAATATTTTCAAAAAGTGGTGGCCAGGTGATTGAATAACCTTCCGCAATATTACGATTATAAAAATTAGCCATGGATCGAATTCAAAAGTTTTTAAAAACTTGATTTTATGAATCCCGCTCTGATACCACTTGAAAGTTCGATAGGGATGTTAAGCCCTTATGAACTAGTCCCGAGGCTAACCAAGATGGGGGGTGAATTGGTAGTTTTAAAATAAAAGAAAAATCTTTTTATATCTTGCAGTGGAAAGGAATTAAAATAACGATAAAAAGATTTATCATAGATTTCACCCAAGCAGATAATCGCAGTAAAATAAAGTGCAGAAAATAATCAGAAAGAACACACCAGATTTATAGTGGTTCGGTCCAACCTGACCTAAGTCCACTCCTCGGAGGCACCCTCCAACTATTGCACTAACACAAAGTGACTCTCCTTTAGCCCCCACAGCTAGGCGGAGAAGCCCTTGCAAAATCACTTCCACCTTCCCCGGTGCGGCGGAGTAGCCGGGTCCTTTAACACCAAAGACATCTTCTTCTTCCCAAAACTTTCCTCGAGATGACCCTTGAATCTGATGGTACTTAGGTGCAAGCTTGCCGGAGCAACCGTGTGAATCCCCTCACACTCCCTCGAGAATCCCTCTTCCCAGACTCTTCTCCCTCTTAAACTCCACCCTTTCCTCTCTCCCTTTCAAGCTCTCTCTTCAAGTTTTCTCCAGAAGAAACGAAACCTCAATGGCTGCCAAAGAAACCTATCAAGTGCCTTGAGAAAGCTTAAATAAAGAGCTCCAAAAATCCTTCCAAATTAGTTCTGGAGGCAAAGATCGTCCAGGACGATCGTCGGATCGTCCAAGACAATGTGCTCCAAAAGACGGCTTTAGAAAATCCTAAAAACTCAATTCTACCGCCAAACATCATCCCGGACGATCGCAGGATCGTCCAGGATGATGTGCAGAATTTGACCTGATAGTCCCGTACAATCTTGGGATAGTCCAGGACGATCAGTACAAATTTTGCACAAATCGTCCAGTATGATATACATATCATCCCAGACGATCATAATATTAAATTATGCATATTTGATTGAATAATTATAGCATTAATTTAGACAACATTATCATAGATCATCAGTACGATATGGATCGTCCTGGATGATTAGACCACAAATAGAAACTTACAATCTTGCCTAAATTATTATGGCGGCTAGGATTTTGAGACCGTAATGGATCGTCCAGGACGATTCAAGAATCGGCCAGGATAATTAGTTCAATGACCAGATCGTCCCGTACGATATGTTCAAAAGTTGAACTTCTAGATATGACAAGATCTCACTCCCCCTGAGTATGTGTATATATGGTCATAAGCAAGCATACACTTTACAGGACTTGACTCAAGAAATCAAAAGGTACATTAATGAGAATTACAAATAACACACATCGTAACATATTCTACCCGTTCTTGAGCCTTGATTCTTTGTTGGATGGTGCATGCTATTTCCTGAAATGTTAGTATACACATAGATAACTATACATTCCAAGTATTAGGAGATGTGAGCCAAATGTTTGTTATCATCAAAATAAGAACTCGTGAGCCCGAGTCGTAACAATCACTCCTAGCCTTAAGTATACGCAAGTGAGGATGGCTAAGCATTTTTCTTTGATTTCTACCAATAATTACTCTATTCTCTTCACATTTATAGACTTAGATATATTATATTCATGCATTCATTATAAAATGATATGTTGATGTTGTTAATGGTGATTATTTATCACCACAATAAAATAGTACGCAATTGATCAGTTTCATCGATTATTTTTAAGGATTTTTACATACATAACACCCAAAATATCTCTATTTACTTATTTCACACCTAAACTTACGTATTTACACACCTACCACCTAAAACTTATTTAGCTTTCTAAAATAACATTTTGTCTTCCTCTCCGTCAAAACCCTCCCGATATCGCACAAACCGTTCGTCGGCTAGCTCGCGGCTGTCTGTTCGCAAGAAACTCCAAGGGTTGAAGCCCATTTCCTTCTCTCTCCCACCGGTCTCCAGCCCTAGCCTACACCGCCGACCTGCCCTAGCCACTTGCTCTCCTTCCTTTGCAAGCTGAACTCTCCCCATTCTTCTCTTTTCCTCCTTCCTATTCTTCTCCATATAGTCTCTTTTCAAATCTCGCTGAATTTTTTCTAAAATTGCAATTTCCTATTTCAAAATATTTGGGATCCTCCTGCTCTCTCATCTAATTTACTATTGCTAAGCATTTTGTCTGCTCTACACCAAAACTTGGTCCCCAGAAACAGTAGGAAGCAAAATTAATGAATAAAATATGAGCAACATTAATTTTTTATAGATGACAAATGCAAGTAATTACAAATAGAGTATATATCAGCATTTCTTTCAGAACAACAAAAAAAACATTACAACTGAAGGGAACACAAAAAATGCTATCATCAGAACTAAAAGCTTGTGCCAAATTCATCAAAAACCACTCACAACTTCTTTTTGATTCATATTCTGCAACGGCAAACACAATAGTGAAGAGACCATTGTTTCCATCCAAATAATTTGCGGACAGTAATACACCTAAATACTTCAACTTCAAATCACAAGCATCAATGCTGATTAAATATCGATATCCAGCAAAGAACCCATCAATGTAAACTTTGAAACTAACAAAGAACCTCTTAAATGAGTGATTTTGGTTGTCACATAGGTATGTTATATGTGAGCCAGGAATCCTATTGATTAACTCAGACTTCAGTGTGGGCACCTACTTGTAGTTATCATCTATTAAATCAAACATTTGCTCTCTTGCTAATTCCCTAGAACGTCATATTTTCATGTATGGTAAAGATAACCCAAAAGGGGCCTCTAAGTTATTACCTATGTCCTTTAGTGTAATATCAGGATTCCTTTTTACAATATTCTTGATTTCATGAGCAATCCAGGTTGCAGTTGCTTGCTTGTTTCCAGCTCTGTTTACCCCCGGGCATAAATATGAAGCTTGTAATTTTCTAACTTTGAATGAATGACCATCTGAACATAATGAAGCATGTATTCTCCATGGACATCCACGGTATGTGCATGTAGCAATAACTCTTGATTTGTCACTAGATTTAATCTTGATACCAAAGTTTTGTAAAATTGCATTGGAACGAATAGCTTGTTTATAACTTGATGAATCCTCAAAATGCGAATCGACACATAAGGTATGCATTTCTTCAACTTGAGCTGCAAAGCCACCATCACACAACCCATCTACTATTATGTCATTGTTCACCCTGCTGCTCGCACTTAAATCTTGCATATCACCATACTGAGTGTCATCAGCATTACTCAAATTTTCTTCAAGATCTTTCACTACAACCACCATCTCCACTTTATTTCCATTATAAGAATATGTAAGCATGTCCTTTACATCTCCATCATTTCTGATCGGCATGTAAATTTTAGGCGATGTTTCATTAATATGATAGTGTAGGTCGTAGGGTTGACCCCTAAGCCACCGGCAGAGTGCTTCGGTTTGTTCTGTCAATAGTAACAGATTAATATCACCTCTCTAAAACTTTAAAGTTTTCTAACTTCCACCGAAATATTTCATCCTGTTTTGGCCCTTCATAGCAGCCCAATATCCTCCATATTTGAACACAATATAACACAAATTGTTGCAGTCCATATCTGCGAGTCCAGTTATTAATGAAAAAAATTTCAAGTAATTAGCATAAACAAGTATAGAGAATAGGCAAATATAAGTAGAACTAGAGAATGTTTACAATCTCTACAGAAGAATAAGTTCAAACAATTTTTTTCCTTTCTGTAAAATTTCTTCGATCTAAATAGAATACTGAAAAAAGAAATTACCTAAATAAATAAATTTGCAAGAAATTTTGGAACCGGTGGGACAAGATTTGCAAGAAATTTCAGAGAGGTATTTGGATGTTTGCACCAGCGTGACAAGATGAGCGTCGGTCCGATGGGAAGGAGAGAAGGGGAGATACTCTGTTTATCAAAATGGAGGTTTTATTCGTCGAAGACGCAACACGAGAGAGCTGCTTGGAGATGTTTCCCATACGCGAAAGGCTGTTTTCGCGACTTGGTTTTGTCGAGAGCAGACAAAATGTTATGTTTGATGAGGGATAGGTCATTACGGTGGTAAAAGAGTAAAAACAAAAGTTTAGGTGGGAGATAAGTAAATAGAGATGTTTTGGGTGCTAGGTATGTAAAAATCCCTTATTTTTATTAGTTTTTTGTTTATTTTCATACTCTACAGCTTCGAAGTATCTTTTCACATAAGTGGGTTTTGCTTGGTTTTCGCAAATTTGAAAGAGTAAAATGAGTGCAAGTTGTGACTTTAGCAATAGCCATATATTCAAAAAATTAATTGCTAATTCATGATTCTTAGGATAGAGATTATATTATCAATAGAGTTTTTCATCTTATTATTGTCAAGCGTGTGAGTGTTAAGGAAAGTATCTATAGAGAAAGGGTCAATCCAATTATCTTGCCAAAAAGACACCTCACCATGGCCCACCCCCCCATTGAATAAATTACTCAGCTTCCCATCTAACATGGCAAAGCCTTTTCCAAACCAAAAAATCATTACTTTTATAATTGCATAACAGCCGGTGACAATTATTACAATACTTTTGATTCATAAACTTAGCCCATAAACTGTTATTAGACCTAAAGGAAAACCATAATTTATGAGAAAACGCATGCGCCCATATCCAACATATTCTTGCAACCCAAGCCCTCTTCATCAAAAGCCCCATAAATGCTTTTCCAAGAAGCCCAAAAAATGCAAGAAGAATTATTTTTAGAACCCCAAAAAAACTTGTTGAAAATTCTCTCTAATCTAAGACAAATTTCCTAGTGGGTTGGAGAGTATGAAACAAGTAAATAGGAATCGAATTCAACACACTTTTAATCAAGACAGTCCTACCACCAAAAGAGATAAATTTAGAATACCAAGCAGAAAGCTTTTTCTGTATAGTAATGATATTTTCCTCAAATAAGTTGGACTTTTTCCTACCTTTGTAGAGAGGGGTCCCCAAATATTTAAGAGGTAAGGATTTGGAATTAAAACCACAAATTCTTTAAATAGCACCACTTCTAGATTGATTAACAAACTTAGCAACAATAAAGCCACTCTTATCTTTGCTAATAAATAAACCACTAATATTTTGAAATTCCAAAAGGAATCTAAATAAGATTTTAACACTATTGAGAGAGCCATTCGAGAAAATAATAAAATCGTCAGCAAAATTAAGGTGAGTAATAGGGATGCCTCCAAGAGACCAATATAGTAGTTTAGGATACTTATTATACAGATCCTCTAACCCCCTAGAAATATATTCAACAGCAATAATAAATAAAGTAGGAGAAATAGGATCACCTTGCCTAATCCCTTGAGAAGATTTAAAGAAAGTATGATTCTTTCCATTAATGATAACATAAAAATAACAATTATCAATGCTATTCTTAATAAGCTCAATGAAGGAAGAATCAAAATCAAAAAAATCTAAAACCTCATACAAGATATTCCAATTAAGGTTATCATAAGCTTTGGTGATACCCAGCTTAAAGATGACATTGTCCCCTTTAACTCTAGCATTAATATCGTGCATGAGTTCTTGAGCCAGAAGAACATTTTCAAAGATACTACAGCCATTAACAAAATTAGTTTGACACATAGAAATGATTCTAGGAAGAATGGAGACTAATCTACCCATAATAATTTTAGAATTTAACTTATTAAGAAAGGAGCAAAGACTAATAGGCCTAAAATTATTCCAATGATTATCATCCTCCTTCTTAGGGATTAAAATGATATTAGTAGATGAGAAAAATTTAGGATAAGAATTCCCAATAAAGAAATCTTGCACAGCATCAATCACATCCAATTTGACAATATCCCAAGTTTTCTGAAAAAATTTAGTGGTAAAGCCATCAGGACCCGTAACGGAATCCCATTCATATCTTTAATGACATTCCAAATTTCAAGCTCATAAGGAGGTTGAGTAAGAAAATGGTTGTCATTATCAGTAATGAGTTGAGGAATAATAGAAGGATTAGGAATAGGAGACGTAGTAATAGCATTATTAAACATATTCTTAAAGTGGTCGACCCCAAACTTATAAATCAAATCCTCAGAATCAAAAACACTCCCGTCATAATTAGTAATTTTATGAATATAATTCAAAACTCTTTTCTTGTTAGCTAAAGCATGAAAAAATTCAGTGTTCCTGTCACCATCCAGGATAAACTTAGTGGCAGCTTTCTGCCTCTAGAAAGTTTCCTCTTGATCCTGCAGGTGAAAAAGGGCCTCTTTAGCTTTATTAAGATTAATAAGATTCTCATTAATCGGATCATTCAAATAGATGTTATCCATATCAATCACATTCTTCTCAGCCTCCTTAATATTAACAAAAATATTTTTAAAAACACATTTATTCCACTATCTCAAATTCTGCTTAAGCCTACTCAGCTTAGACCATAATCTAGACATACCCTTAATAGTATTATCGAGGCAAATAGGAGCATGCCAGTTAGTATGAACCAAATTCAAGAAATCCTTATGAAGAATCCACATATTTTGAAATCTAAAAGCAAACGACGAAAAAGAGGAATTAGCATTAATACTCAGAAGCAAAGGAGAATGATCATAATGAGTTCTGCTTAAATGCTCCACTTGAGTCATAGGAAAATTAGAGATCCAGTTATCATTAAAGAGAATCCTATCCAACCTCTGCCACATAATGGCTCTATTCCAAGTGAAAGCACTACCCGAAAAATCAATGTCCTGTAAATTGCAATCCATAATCATATAATCAAAATCATTCATGGCCTGAATATTGGGAGGATTGCCCCCAATTCTTTTTAAGCCATTAGAAATAATATTAAAATCACCCCCAACAAACCAAGGGCCATTATTCACACTAGAAAAATTGAATAATTGCTCCCAGAGAGACAAACGACCCAATCTAGACCAAGCAGCATACAAAAAGGAAGCATTACATTTAACATTAAAAAATGAAATTTGAGAATGAACAACTTGTGAAAAATCTGCCAAAATATTAACAGTCAAAGAACTATTCCACATGATTCAAATTTTATTAGAGCAATTGGTAAAATTCATAGAAAACCCAAATGAAAAGCAGTGGCATGTAATTTATCAAATAAAATAAAGGGTGCAATAATAATTAACATATGAATATTATAAATTCTACATAAATTCTGCACTCTAACTTTTGATTCCACCCCTCAAATACCCCTCACATTCCATAAAAGAGCTTTAAACATTAACATCTTTTGAAGAAGTTTGAGCTCTAGTAGAGCGAGGCATGGCGGGTAATAGGAGTTTAATGTTTTTACCTTTCTTCTTACCCACTTTAGAGAAACCCTCATCATCAATAAATCTAGAATCATTATCCTCCTGTGAAGAAGAAGAAGCTTCAACAATAACTTCAGAATTTATGTGTTCCATACCATTTATTGATAATAATAATTGGAATTCGAACAAGTTACTTGATGTTATTCCTACCAATTTAGTTGATATTATCATGAATATTCCTTTACAAATGCATTGCAATGATCATATTCTCTTCACCTTATCTTCTTCAGGTAAGTTTGTTTTAAAGACGGTGTGGAATTCTTTTAGAACTACTCATGATAAATCTCAATTATTTTCAGCTATTTGTTGGCACAAAAGCATTCCTGTGTCTTATTCTATTTTTGTTTGGAGATGCCTTCATAATTTTTTACTGGTTGATGACTTGTTAATGAAAAAAGGTTTTAATTTATCGTCTAAATGTAATTGTTGCTTCTACATTAAAACTATCAATCATATTTTTGTGAATGGAAAATTGCTCAAAAGGTTTAGAATTATTTTTCCCACTTGGCTAATAAGGGTGTTGTTAACACCCATTCTAATGTGGATTATATTTTACAATGTTGGTTTTGTCCCTCTAAAGGTCACATCTACAATTTAATTCCTATTCTTATCATGTGGTTCATTTGGAGGGATAGAAATGATGCTAAGTATAATGGCATTAAAATGGAGTTTAATAGCATCATCGCTAAAGTTAAAGATAAAATTTTTTGATTATAGTGGAGGGTTGCGTTAGGTAGTCGATAGCCAGCGTAAAATTTGTCGAATAACCATGACATGAATCCTTTAATAAATTGTGTTAATGCTAGGGCGTTCTCTGGAAGCGACGCACTGTATGGCCTGAATACAGTGAAAAGTGTGCAAGGGCCGCTGCATCGGTGCCCGGGTGTAGTGTTAAATATGCAAAGGTTCCCACATCAAGGATGGATGTGGGCAAAGAAGCTAGTCCATGATACTAATATTAGGATAGGAACTTGGAATATAGGTTCCCTTACAGGAAGATTAATGGAATTAATAAATATTATGATTCATATGAAGATAAATATTTTGTGCATTCAGGAAACTAAATGGGTTGGAGAGAAGGCTAAGGAGATTGATAGTTTAGGATTTAATGTTTGGTATTCAGGTAAGAGTCATACTAAAAATGGTGTAGGCGTGATTATAGATAAGAGTTTAAAGGATAATGTTATAAATATTAATAGAATTGGAGATAGAATTATGGCTTTAAAGATTGTTGTTGATGCTAAGATTATTAATATTATAAGTACTTATGCTCCTCAAGTAGGTTTGGATGTGTTCAAAATTTAAATTTTCGGATGACTTAGAAGAATTAATTCAAAAGATACCCTTGAAGAAAAAAATTTTATTCGATGAGATTTAAATGGACATGTTGGTAAAGAGGTAAATGATTTTAAAAGCATTCATGGTGGATATGGGTTTGGATTAATGAAGGTGATAAGACCATATTAGATTTTTCTTTAGCTTATAATTTTTTGATTGCTAATACCTTATTTAAGAAAAGAGATGAGCATCTCATCACTTATAAGAATGGTTAAAGTAAAACTCAGATAGATTATTTTCTTATAAGAAAAGTAGATCGTTTAGATTGCAAAGATTATAAAGTTATTCCGAGTGAAAGTTTATGTACCCAACATCGCTTATTAGTTTTAGACTTTAAGATAAAGGGACATAAAATAAAAAATAAAGTAAAGTGATTTTCTAGGATTAGATGGGGGCATTTAAAGAATAGTAATAAAAATATTTTTGAGAGTAAGATTTTAGATTCTAAGATTTTATTTGTGCATGAGGATGCTAATATTATGTGAGAAAAAGTGGCTAGTGATATTAAAAGTATTATAAAAGATGTATTTGGAGTATCAAAGGGAAAAGCCCCTAATAGTAAAAATAGCTGGTGGTGGAATCCAATTGTGCAAGAAAAGATACAAAATAAGAAGATTTATTATAAAAATTGGTTTAGATGTAAAAATTCTGATAATTTGGAAAAATATAAAGAGGCATGTAAGGATTCTAAGAAAGCAATATGTGATGCAAAGATCTTTGCTTTTAATGATTTATATAATATATTAGATACTAAGGAGGGAGAAAGATATATGTATAAGCTAGCCAAACAAAGAGATAGGAGTAGTAAGGATTTAATTCAAGTGAAGTGTATTAAGGATGAAGATCAAAAAGTACTTTTCTTAGAAGATGATATTCAACAAAAGTGGATGAGATATTTTGATAAACTTTTTAATGAAGATTGTAAGAATACAATTGACTTTAGTGACCTTAGCACCCTAAATGAAAATAAAAATTTCTATTTTTATCGGCATATTAGTAAAATCGAAGTTAGAGAGGCTTTAAAGAAAATGAAGTGTGGAAAAGCTGTTGGACCTGATGATATCCCGATAGAGATGTGGAAATGCTTAGGAGATGAAGGAATTTCTTGGCTAACTAAACTTTTTAATGATATTTTGAAGACTAAAAAGATGCCAAATACATGGAGAATGAGTGTATTGATTCCTATTTATAAGAATAAAGGTGATGTACAAGATTGTGTGAATTATAGAGGAATTAAGTTAATGTGTCACACTTTAAAACTATGGGAGCAAGTTATGGAGCGTAGGCTGCGGCGTGATACTAATGTTTCTCAAAATCAATTTGGATTCATGCCTGGTAGGTCTACTATGGAAGCCATACATTTATTGAGAGGTTTGATGGAGAAATATAGGGAGAATAAGGAGGATCTACATATGATATTTATTGATTTAGAGAAAGCATATGATAAAGTTCCAAGAGAAGTGCTATGGAGAGTTCTTGAAAAGAAAGGAGTTAATAATGCTTATATTCAAATCATTAAAGATATGTATGAAGGAGCTATTACTTGTGTTCAAACACAAGGTGGTTTGACCATGTATTTCCCTATTTCGGTTAGATTACATCAAGGATCAGCTTTAAGCCCATATCTTTTCGTGTTAGTCATGGATGTTCTCACTAGACATTTACAAGAGGATGTACCCTGGTGTATGCTTTTTTCTGATGATATTCTTCTTGTTGACAAGACTAGAGAGGGAGTTGAAGGTAAACTTGAAGTCTGGAGATCAACCTTAGAGTCTAAAGATTTTCGCTTGAGTAGATCTAAAATTGAATATATGGAGTGTAATTTTAGCAGTAATAGACCTAGTGAGGGGATTGTGACTTTGGGCGATCGAGTCATTAATAAGAGTACATGTTTTAGATATCTTGGATCTATTGTTCAGAGTGATGGTGAAATAGATGGGGATGTTATCAATAGAATTCAAGTTGGATGGTTGAAGTGGAGGAATGCATCGGGCTTATTGTGTGATAGAAAAGCCCCCCTCAAACTTAAGGGAAAATTCTATAAGATGATGGTGAGACCTGCAATCCTTTATGGTGCAGAATGTTGGCCATTAAAAGAGAAGCACAATACTAAGTTATGTGTTGCAGAGATGAGGATGCTCAGGTGGATGAGTGGATTGACTCTTAGAGACAGGATACGAAATGAGCATATACGTGAAAAGGTTGGAGTACCTCCAGTGGAGGATAAGATTAGAGAGAGTTGTCTTAGATGGTTTGGTCACATAAAACGGCGGCCTTCCGATGACCCAGTTAGGAAAGTAGAGGTATTAGATTTGACTTATGTTAAGAAAGATAGAGGTATACCTAAAAAGACTTGGTTAGAAAATATTATAAATGATCTTTCTTTATTAGATTTAAATGAGAATTTGACTTTGAACCGGACACAATGGAGAAAAAGGATTCATGTTGCCTACCCCACGTAGTGGGACAAAGGCTTGATGTTATTGTTGTTGTTGTTGTTGTATATTCTGTGCAGCTTATTACTTGGAAAGGTTTTAATAATTATAAGGATCTTGCCTTAGATTTGGGTATTGCCAATGCGAGTTGGGATAGGGTTAAGATTGATAGGATTGTGAAGTGGATTAAACCTAAGCCCCCTTATTACAAAATCAACACTGATGCTTCGGTTAATTCCAATTTAGTTGGGGCTGGTGGGATTATTCGTAATGAGCTGGGTAATGTTCTTTTTGCTTTTACTGTTCCTTTGAGTTTTTGCAATGTCGTTACTGCTGAATTAATGGCCCTATCTTATGGGCTTAAGTTCTGCCATAATTTAGGAATTTTGAATGTGTCGGTTGAGGTGGATGCAATACTTTTAATCCATATTATCAATGACACTTGCCCGGGTAGTCCTCACAACTTCTATCTTATCAGGAAAATTAAATAGCTTCTTGGAAACCTGAATTACTATATCTCGCATATTCATAGGGAAGGTAATTCTTGTGTGGATTGGTTGGCCAAACTTGGATGCCAGATTGAGGCTTTACAGGAATTTAATGCTTTGGATCTTCCTAGGTTGCTTAAAGGTTTGGTTATCCTGGATAAATCTGGGTTGTCTTACCTTAGGAAGTTTTGATGTGTCTTTTTCTGCTTTCTTCTTTCTGGTTTATTATTGGAATTTCTGGATGGAATTGTGGCCGTGTGGTCTCCTGGTGCTCTACATGCTCTTTTCTTGTCTTGGGAGGGATCTTTTGGTCGAGTTTTCGGGCTTTTTCTCTGTTGTTGGTTTTTTTCACTGGTTGGTCTGGCATTGGTTAGAGTTCTGTGGTCTTGTGTCCTGTACCTCTTTTCAATTTTGGTTATTTGTTGTGTTTATTTCTGCATCTCATGCTGGTTAATTGTGTGTCAGGGGTATTGAGGTTATGTCTTTTGTTGGGGTTAGTGAATGTTCTATTTTATGCTATCAGATCTTTTGGTTTGTGTTTTTTCCCTCTTAGGATGGGCTTAGGTTCTGGCTTGGGGTGCAAAGGGATTTTGGCTGTGTGGTTATTGGTTTTCTGTCCTACTTTGGTTGGGGGATGCTTGCTGAGCCTATT
Organism: Dendrobium chrysotoxum; assembly: GCA_019925795.1. NCBI lineage: Eukaryota > Viridiplantae > Streptophyta > Magnoliopsida > Asparagales > Orchidaceae > Dendrobium > Dendrobium chrysotoxum. Next base: position 41,845,873 of record CM034309.1, read on the forward strand.
TGGTCTTTCTGGTTATTCCTCGGTTGGGATTTTTTCTGTTATGACTTTGGTATTATTCTTGTCTCCGGCTCGGTGGGGGTTTCATGTGGTCTCCTGTTTCTTTTCTGAGGATGGCCAGCAGCATTATCCAGTCCTTTATTGGTCTTGTTTGGAGAAGACGTGTACTAATTTTGATCAACGTGAGCTCTCTGGTGGCCATATGTTGGCTTATCTGTACAAGCTTGATTTAGGAAGTGGGTGCAGAAAGGTTTACTCTGGTACTTCCTTTTTTGGGTGTTGTCTACTTGCATCCCTAGTATGTTACTAGGAAATTTTGTAATGATTAGCATAAGGAATCATTGGCTCTTAGGTTTTCTTTTGATTTGTTTTGTAGCTCCTTTGAGCATTAGTGAGCTGAAGATCTCTTTTAAGGACTTTGTAACACTTTTTATATTAATGCGTAGGCCCCTCTATGGGTTTTATTTATAAAAAAAAAAGATAAAGATTATATATTTAAATTTAATTTATGATCTTCTTTAATGTCCATATTCATTTATTTCATATAGAATTCAATTTTCGTTGGAATTGCATGTTATTGAATTCGAATTTGTCCGTAAACTCGGGTGGAATAAAAAAGAGCTCAGGATGAGTAATTGCCCGCTCTAAAATTGTTTTCTTAGAAAAATAAACATTTAACTATTTTGCCCACTTTCAATAATAAATGCAGTATCACATATATTAAAAAAAAACTTTTTATATTTCATAAATAAGATTATATATCTCACAATCCTATTTTGCCCACCCTAAAAAGAGAGGCTAGTTCCGCTCTTGCAATGGCAATTAGGATGAATTTTCTAAATGATTTAGCAATGTGTAGATTTCACAATTCTCTATTTGATACTAATAATGATTAACTTATAAATTTTTTGAATATATCTCAAGTTATGTCTTAGGTTCATGACCCAAAAAATTTAGTTAAAAATAAGGAGTTGCATGATCTAGCATGCAGACCAATGACATCGGTCAAGACATGACCTATTTTCATAGTAAAGGGATAAATATTTCACATTAGTTCCAAGTGTGAAGGAAGTAATACTGACAATTATAATGTATGTGTTAGATATAATACTCATATAGATAATAATGTTGTCCCACCTCATTTTACCTATATCCACCTCCACCACCAATGAAGGCCCATCACTTATTACCATCCGCCTTTCTCATAGCCTACGTACTTATCATTGATCCCTCACCACCATGATAGTCTTATGCCAGTCCTTCTACATCTACATAGCAAAGATGTGAGAGTGTCTCAGAAGATTCAAATGGTTGGATTTATATTGAGCTTGATTGTGACACATATTTATTCATATCATATTAGTTTTATTTTGTTGCATTCATACATATATATATATACTATTTAAGATATTTATTATTAGCAAATTCTCTTGTATTGATGCCATTTAGCTCTCTTCATGAGGTTTATTTTAGGAATCTGTAAGCTACTAAACCACAAACTAAAAGGTAGATGTAGTGTGTTGTCAATGGGGGACTTTTTTGTTGTGGTGTTGATAGGGATTGCAATGATTAGGGTAGCAAGTCAAAGAGAGGGGAGATTAAAATATTAGTAATCAGCCATATGCAACAATTCCATCATTAAGTGTTGTTGCATCCTGGAATATTCGTGGCGGTAGAGAAATATAGAGTTTATCATCTTAGCTTTATATGAAGATCCAGCTTGCATACAGATAAAAGAGTAGGAGTGTAGCATTCATAAGGGGAGCCAGATTTTTTATATGGAAACTCTTAAAAAGGGGGAAAACCTATGGGGCCTTGTCAATTTATATGATTCCACTAGTATTTGCAGTTGATTACAAAAGAGGCCCTTCCTTGGGGGGAAGGCCTTGGCTCGATGTAGCAAATATACATCATATATAGTGCATTACATCGTGGGAGTTGGAAGAAAAAATGTTGACAAGTTCGTTTGGTCGATAGGACCATAGTCGGCGAGCGATGTAGGTCGGAAAGACCGTAGTCAGACGACGGTGGTCAGAAGGACCGTAGTCAAGCAACAGAGGTCAAAAAGGCCATAGTTGGTGGGCAATGGAGATCAGAAAGACCATATTCAGGTGACAGCGGTGAAAGAGACTGTAGTCTGGAGATGGTAATTGAAGAAACCATAGTCAGCGGGCAATGATGGTTAAAAAGACTGTGGTTGGCGGGTGACGTAGGTCAGAAAGACCATAGTTAGCGACGGTGGTCGGGAGGAAATTCGGCGACAATCGGTGGTCGAGCGTAAGTCTGGCTGGCAACAATTAGTGACCAGGCAGAAGTCCAACAAAAGTGTGGCTACATTCGGTGATCGAGCGGAAGTCCAATGATAATTGGTAGTCGGGCTGAAGTCCGACGACGATTGGTGGCCAGACATAAATTTGATGCTTGTTGGTGGTAGGGCAAAATTCTGGCAACAATTGATGGTTGGTCATAAGTCTAACAACTGTTGGTAGTTAGGCGAAAGTTTGGTGAAAGTTCAGTGGCAGTCGGTAGCCGGGCAGTGGTCGAGGAGCTTGGTGGCAAGAGAGATATCAGATTTTTCTTCCTCTCCTCTCTTCTTTCCTCCCTCCTCTTCCTTGCTTTCTCCTCCCCTCAATGAAGAATGAGGGGTCTATTTATAGTTTTTTTGGAGTGGCATAGCCAGTAAATTCAGAGAAGATTAAGGATAAGTTTGGAGTGTTTTCAATGGACGACTGATATTAACTCCCTTGATCATAGACCATTTATTGAGTATTTGTGTATTTTAATAATGTCAGAATTTTGCAATCTTAGACTCGTTGAATTTGTCTCGTTGAGCCGCTCGATTAAACTATAAGCATGCCATATTCGGAAATCATTTGGTTATCCAATTTATGGTTTGAACCTTCCAAATGAGCTTCGGTTCTTCAATTTGGACCCATTCGGGCTCGGATTGGGTCAAATTTGGTGTCGTTTGATTTGTCTTTTCGAGACGTTCAGTTCGACTATAAGTTTGCTTAAATCAGAGTTCAGATGGTCCCGAATTTAAATTTTGAAACTTTTTAATTCAACTTTGGCCTGAGATTCGTGCTCGATCAAGATAATTTTTTGATGATATATCAAATGTAGATTGATTTGCAAGGCTTGAGAAGATTGATCAGTTAGGAGAAGGAATGAGTAAGATGCTAGCCATAATACATAAATAAATACAATGATGAAGCCAGCTTTGAAGCTGAGAGAGGATAATTAGAAACTAAGTGTTCTAATAACTAATTGATTAATGCATATGATACATAATAAGATTTTACCTTCATTTTTTTAACAGGATGCATTTGTTCAGAGGAAGAGGCTATAAAGTTAATATTGTAAACTTATCTATTGTATAAATTTCAAGTACTATAATAAGTTCTACATGGTTGTTTTGGATTTCTTGTATGACAATTCATTTCAATTTGTGCAAGACCTGCATAATTATTATTTTTTGATAAATCATAAAGTGTGACTTGTTCCTCGGATTCTCCCCTAACTACTAGCTTGGGCTTAAGAATGTTATCCTATACTCATGGGTTAATCAGCAATGAGGGAACGAAGGGCTAATGTCCCCATTGGCTCGACCCATTATTATTAGATTATTAATAAATCTCATCAAAATTTTAGGTTTTTGTGTAGAAAAAAGTTCGAACAACACATCATATTTTTCTCTACCGGCCAGCTACACCGAACAATGCTTTTGGAATTACTTTCTTTAGTAGCCTTCACAATATCTTTCCAGCAGTGGTGGATGTTGGTGGCGATGGTAGGCAGTGATTAGCCATGAGCTATCAATGGCGGTGGCTTAGAAGTTAGATCTAATACACACATGTAATGAAAGGTCACAAGAGACATCACAATTTTTATATGAAAATCCCATTAAAGAAAAAATATATCATGGGGCTTGTCTCAATTCAAATGATTCAAATAGTATTTATCATCAGTCACAAATAATATCCATCTACACTAGATATCGTTTAAAATTTTCTTTCTTAAATTTTTTTATTTGTTAGTATGATTGTCTTATTTTTTTATTAATTAATTTAAAATTTATTATTTAAATGTTAGATATTTTTTTAATAAAAACAGGTAAGTGTGTCAAAATGGATTTTTGGGTCAAGTTCGAGTCCAACCTGAAACTGACCCGACCTCAACTGCTTCGACATGAATCTGACCTGATTAGACAAACGGGTAAGAAATTTAGACCCGGACCTGACACGCTCTAACCTGGATTGACTCGACCCCCCTCTAACCAAGGGCTGCGAGCATGAGCACTGGCTGCGGAGGCGAGGCAGGTAAACGTGGAGCTACGGGCTGCGAGGGTGAGCGTGGGGCGGGGACTTTTGCGGTGCAATGTGGGACGGGAACCCGAGTCAATTTCGGGTTGCTTTTGAGTTTTCAGGTTGACCCGAGCCCGACCCGAAATCATAAACAAGTTAGAACATGAAACCCGAACCCGACCCATTTTTTCAAACCGGTCGACCCAAACCTAAAATTTTCGTGTCGGGTTTGGGTTGGGTTTTTGGGTAGGATTCAGATCAGGTTTTTGGGTTGTGCTAAAATTCAAAACCCTAAAAATGGGTTAATAGTTCGGGTTCGGATCATTCAGGTTGCTATCGTGTCAAATTGGGGTCCATATTTTTCGCCCATTTATTAAAAGTTCGGGTTGACCAGATTTGGGTCAGACTCGAACCCTGTTGCATAAATAGAATAGCAGTAAGACAATTATAATAAGAAAACTTATCAAATAAGTAGACCGATGCATGCGAAGCACCATTCTTGAAGTTAGATTTTCGCTCCTTTCAAGTGCAAAGGTACACAATGGCTTAACTTCCAAAATTCAACAGAATCTTCGTGGCTATTTACACTAATTACAGTGGGAAGCACGAAGAACGATGTAAATATTTGCTATGAACAGATGCTAGGTGGAGTAAAGAAAGATGAGAAGAAAAAATTTTAACATAGTCGGGAAAGTCATATATAGACCAAAAATAGATAACCGTTTGGACTTAAAATATTATAGAATTAATCTCAAAATGTTATGATAATTAAAAACAAATGTTATGAACGTTAAAATAATTAATTACAAATGTTATGATAATTAATTTAAATATTTTCAAATAAATCATTAAAGAATAATAAGTATTTATCTTATAAAATTTCTTTAAAAAAAAGACAAAATATAACAATCTCCCACATTTTTAAAGAAATAAAATCTATAATAAGAGTTTCTTTAGATTAAAAGATATAATGCATAGATATTGGTGTCTTTTGGACTACGAACCAATATTTTAGGATAAAAAAACCTTTACTTATAAGAACTAAGCGAAATTTAATATTTCTATGAATTTTATTCTTTGAATATAAAAATGTTATCAGCCAACATTACATTAAATAAATGATAGCTGTTCATCGCAATTTGACGCTTTATGAACATGCGTCTGAATCTAGGTTTCATGAGTGTTCTAGAGAATCTACCTATATTCTCATAAAAGGCTATCAACCTTTTCACTAATATAGGTGAATTTATTAGTTGTGCCTCACACTAAGCACAATAACTTAAAGTAATTATGAATTCATTAAGAGTAAAAACTTAACCTTTATATCATTATAAATCACATTATTCGATAATGTAGGAATTGACCATAATATTTATTTTGAATAATCTACCAAGTTGATTAATGCCTTGTTCTTCTCATTTGAACCTATTCTATGAGATCTTCATAAAAATAGGTTGGGTTATTGATAAGTGTAAATAATATATTATTTTATGAGTTATATTTTCAATGAAAATAGTTATTTTAGTTGTATTGTGCAGGAAAAATACAGAAAAATATATGATCGCTCTAAAAAATTCTTCTCATTAAATAGGTGGGTGTGAATCCCGCTCTGAAGAACTTAGGGTTCCCTTTAATTTTTCCAGAGATAGATTGTGTTTAATACTTAACCAGATTTCTCCTAAGAGTAGTGTCATGGTTTATTTAGATCTAGGTTCTACTTCATATGAGCGTAAGCCCTCATAGTTAATTACCCCTCCTAACGCATTAGAAGAGCACTCTCGATTAAGGATGAAATATACTCAGCTTCATATAAGGAGTGTTAGAATATGCAACAGAGTTTTAGACTTAGTTATGGGAGATGAAGGTACACCTGATTAAGATCCCATGGTTTCGTCATCCCAGGTATACCGTGGTTCAATCTACCAATACTAACAACCATTGATTGTAGTGTTCAGGGAATCTGATTAACAGCCATGAGTTACCTCCTCTCAGGGATCCCGAGTAGACTGAAGTGGAGATGTATGAATTTTAGTTTAATTTAATTTGGATTGGGGCTTATGGCTTCCTTAGAAGTTGTCCGTTAGTTTGTTTAGTTTAGGGCTTACGGCTCCAATTAAGAGCTGCCCGTATGATTAGATTTGGGTAGGGGCTTACGACTTTCATTTGAAAGTAGCCCTAATAGTGAGTCTTACGGCCTCTATTCGAGGTTACCCGAAGATTTTGGGTATGAGTGAGTCTTATCACTTCTATTAGAAGTAGCCCAGGGATGGGTCTTACAGCCTAGCCTTGTAAGCTAAGTGGCTTAGAGGTGGGTCTTACAACCTAGCCCTATAAACTGGGATGCACGGGTGAGGGGTCTAGAGTTATGTTATTACCTAAATATTTCTCTTAGAGGTCAGACTTACAGCTTCTATTAGAAGTGGCCAGGTGATGGGTCTTATAACCTAGTTCTTATAAACAGGGCTGCCCAAAGGGTTTGAAGTTTTAGATTTAAGGTTCTTCACTTAGAAATTCCCTAATGCGTGGGTCTTACTGCTTCGCTTAGAAGTAGCCCAAATGGCGGGTCTTACAACTTAGTCCTATAAGCTAATATGCCCAAGGAGGTGTCTAGGATTAGGTTTCTTCCTAGATATTATCCCTAAAGATTGGACTTATGGCTTTTATTTAAAGTAGCCAAGTGGTGTTTTAGGAATTTATTGTTTCGCTTAGTATATATACATTTAGTGAAAGAATTACCGATAGGATTTACTACTCCCGTTAGAAGTAACCTATATGACTTAGATTAGGTAGGGCAAGGCTTTAAACACTTTACTCCCTCGACACCAGTGTTAGTGTCTTATTTTGCGTTCGTTATTTATTTTTACTACAATAGTTTGTTGCTCTACTTATTTTCCAGCGCATGCTCTACCTGCAGTAGCTAGATTTATTCTTTCCAGCATGTTATTTTTATTTATAATTGTGCTGACTTTTATCTGCTTATTTGCAGGTACTCGTAGCCAGCAGTTTAGGGAGCCCACAGGTAGATGCAGTTTTAGGTTACTGTTGAGGGATAGAGAGTTTGTTGAGTTGTTTGTTGGAGAGTTGTTGGAGAGCTTTTGGAGAGATTTTGGAGAGCTCGTATTTGAGAGCTGCTTAGTACTTTGTACTTAGGTTGACTGGATAGTGGAAAAAACTTTATGTTCTTGTGTTTTCTCTCTTTTTTTTCATTTTTTATTGCATTAATTAGATTAATTAATTGTGTTTTCATTTAATTAAAGTTGAGTTTTAATTAAAATTTAATTTTCTCGATTAATTAATTTTAAATTCCATGTGTTAAATGTATTTTTAAAATTCTCTGATTATTTAAGTTAAATTGATTGAGTCAATTAATTGATTCAAGTTTTCATTTCAATCAATGTTTTGATTTTATAAATCTTGTATTTAATTGATTCAAGTTAAACTGTTGGAGAGTTGTTGGAGAGCTTTTGGAGAGATTTTGGAGAGCTCGTATTTGAGAGCTGCTTAGTACTTTGTACTTAGGTTGACTGGATAGTGGAAAAAACTTTATGTTCTTGTGTTTTCTCTCTTTTTTTTTTCATTTTTTATTGCATTAATTAGATTAATTAATTGTGTTTTCATTTAATTAAAGTTGAGTTTTAATTAAAATTTAATTTTCTCGATTAATTAATTTTAAATTCCATGTGTTAAATATATTTTTAAAATTCTCTGATTATTTAAGTTAAATTGATTGAGTCAATTAATTGATTCAAGTTTTCATTTCAATCAATGTTTTGATTTTATAAATCTTGTATTTAATTTTAAATTTAATTAATCAACTTTGTTAATTAATCCAATTATACATTTCACTTTCAGTTAAGTTTCAAATTAAACTTTAATTTATTTTATGATTTGAACTTTAAAAAGATTCAAATTTTCACTTTTAATAATTAACTCATTAAATTAAAATTTAAGTTAGTTAAGTTTTAAATTTAATAATTTTAATTTATTAGTTGATGTTAATTAAACCATTCAATTAATTTGCTTAACCGTTTGAGTTGATTAATGGTCTCCTCTTAAGAAGAAAGTTCTGTTGGATTTTATTGTCAGGATTTTAAATTTAGTTAACTAGTTAGTTAAACGATTAGTTAATATCTTTAACGGGTTAGTTGATCGGTTGGTTATATTGCATTACAATTTTAATTTTAGTTAAGTTCAAATCTTTTGTTTAATTAAATTTGAATCAGTCAATTGAAATTATTGATTGAATTTTAATTTTTTTAATTGATTAAGTTTGAATTTTAATTTATTATATATATATATATAGTTTTAAATTGATTAGAGATTGAGTTTGTTAAATTTATTTTTTAATAAATTTAAATTCATTGATTAATTTTAATTTAAATTTCTCAAATTTGCAAGTCCGTATTTTTCCAACTTTCCAAAAAAAAAATCACAAGTCCGATATTTTCGGAGAAATTTTGGCAGCCTCCCGGCGTCCCCTCCCCGGCGCCGGGAGGTAACTAGGTAAGGGAGGGCACTCGCCCTTTTAATCCGCCCGGCCGAAAAGACAATCGACGGCCGAGAGCTTCGGGACATTGTCGGATCCCAGAAATTGTCTTCAGGGGATTCAATTTGTTGATTATTGTCAGTTGATTGCGATTATTAGTTGCCAATTGTTAATTGCGAACACCTTTTTTTTCTTTTTTTATTTATAATATATATGTATGTATTATAAATTATTATATACATATATATTTTAACTATAATTATATACATAATCCCTCTTAAATCTCTCCCTCACTCACTGTTCACACAAGCAGAGGTGGGTCGGGCATGGGAGGTGCGGGCCGGACGAGGGATTCGTAAAGAGATCCACCAGCGACGGTGGCTTGAAGTCATAGCCGAACAACGGAATCAACCTGTAGACGGAGGCGAACAGACGTGAAATTCGCAAAGAGATCCGCCGGCGACGGTGGTTTGAAGTCTTAGCCGAACAACGAAGTCACAAAGGTCTGCGGCTTGTTGGGAAAATCGGCAGCAAGGGAGTCTGTTCGAAAGGTTCAATCGCAAGGGATGAAACGGAACGGTGCAGAAATCGCTAGCAGGTTGGAGTGCCGGACGGAGATTTGTCTTGGGAGAAAATCTGAGAGATCCCAAGAGCCGCCGTCGGTTTCCAATTAGGTGAGCGTAAAAAAAACATGTTTGTTCTTTCCTTTTTCTTTTTATCGCATTGAGAGGACAATTGTTCCAATGAAATGAGCCACTTCAACACAACAACGTGGGAGAGTGGGGAGTTATGCAAGAACAGTTAGCTATTAATAACTCTCTGCTGCTTATGTTAACACCTCATGCTTGCACGATCTTCAATATAATTTTATATTGGATTGGCATTTCGTGAAGGCGATTTTTTCAAAAGGATCAGACTTAAAAATAGTTTTAAGAAAAGGATCACAATAAAAAAAAATTTAAAAAGGATCAAAAATGCAAAGAAGGGGTGCGTTTTAACAGAAAACGTGGTTACTATTCACGTTTTAATAGAAAACGTGAATAGTAACCACGTTTTCTGTTAAAATGTAATTACACTTTGCGTTTTCTATATATTTTTCTGTTCATCAAATATATCAAACCGTTACACATAAAAATCAATTAAAAATTTTTTTTATACATAGAGAGAATAAATTTTTTTATCCGACCTATTTATTCTCTCTCTATTTAAACAAAATAATTTATAACTTATGTATAACATTTGTTTTAACTTATAATAATTTTCATATTTATAAATTTTTTATAATTTATTTAAATATATTAAAAAATAATTTGATTTTAAAATAAAAGTATAAAGTTTATATATATAAACTAATGTATATAATTTCTATTTAAATATATAATCGAGATTTAATAAGTATAAATAAATCGTACAATAAATTTAACATACTAAAATTAAATATTTATAGACTTTAATATTTTTTAAAATATATTGTAAAATAATTTAGTATCAGTTGATTTAATACATTAGCAAGAAATTGTTAAGTAAATTAAAATTACGTCATTAACCTATTTTGAATTACTATTTAACCTATTTTGAAATTTTTACAAACAACCAAAAAGTTTACTATTTAAGTAAATGAAAAATACTATTTAACCTATTTTGAAATTAAATAGTTATAAATATTTCTGATTTAGTTGTTTCAATATTGAGTTGTTGTAGAAGGAAAAATTGATATAGATAATCGGTATAGATATAATACATATATTTCTTTATATGATTTATAACATATTATTCTTTTTTATCTTACATTGATTTCAATTGTAATATTTTAGTTACTTGTTAAGCTATGTGATCATTATGTGATTTTACATATTTTTAAGAAATGTTAAGGATCCTATGATATGAGGCTCTGGACAAGATAAAAATACAATCATGTTTCTTTTCGCTTTTCACAAGAAATTGATAAGCTATAGTTAAATGATAAAATGAAAAATAAATGCAATTCTTCCAATATAGATCGTGGAGTGTGACGTAGCCTAACCTTAGGATGTTTTAGTTCACCTTATGTCCTTTTAAATTGCATTAGAATAATCATATTTTCCCCAGCTTAGTGTTTTTCCACATAGACTTTAGCTTGACCTACTACTGTCTTGATAAAAAATCTAATCATTAGACTAGCCTTATAGGATTCTAATATACGATATACTTAACTTCTCTTTAAACTCTAACTGACTGTGTTCTTTCTCAAATTTGAACTTAAAGTTAGATCATCCAAAATAACCTAATTAGACTCATGCATACCTTTTAAGTAAGATAACACAATCATAGAGTGTTTTAACCTTAGGATAATGCCTTAGCTTAAGACCAAATCCATTTAAAATTAAAACAATATGATCAAATTCAGTAGAAATCTATCGATATGTCGGTGACCAATTGACATGCTCATGGGATGATTTGGTCTAATACTTATCCTAGGATGTCTTAGCCACTCTTAAGAACCATTTCATAAACCAAGTGAATTTTAACCAAACCAAATTGAGCCATGGATAAGACCTGATTAACCATGAGACTCAATATGACCATATAAGGGATAAATTAGGTTATTTAGGTCATTTTGACCATGGATTAATCCAATCTTTGGATGGATTGTACTTAAGACTCTTAAGAACCCATCTTAGTCAAAACCCACCCAACATAAGTTCAATTAAACTTGTTGATTTAACATCAAAACTTAACTAATCCTAGCCTAACATATAACACTTCTTTGAAATCAAATTTAATTCATTTATGAACCAATTATACCAAACTTTAGGGATATATGAATCTCGTTAGCTAAAGAAGGCTTTGACTCAATTAAAAAGGTTAGGCTAACCCATCGTTAACCATGATCAACTTGAATTGAATTTGAACCAATAATGAACCCAAGGGGAATCCATTAAACTAATTAGGTTAAACTGAGCCAAAATTCAAATGGGCTAAGCCTAAGACCATCATGGTCCTTCTATTGTTGACTTAAGTCAAGTGGGTTCACTTAAACCGATGAACCGACCCAACTTGAGTTCAATATTAGGTGATTAGATAGCCTTAAACTTAACATCCAAAATCCATCTCATGTGTAGCTACCCAAACCTCCCTTATGTTCATCCTCACCATCCTGAGGATTTGAGCTAAGTAACTATAGTGGTTTTGATCAAGCTTGGGCAGATTGCCACCTTAGCAATCTTGATTTAGTTAATTCTCTCTCAACAACAAATCACTAACTTTGAGATTGCTTGGGACACTTTTTCTTACCTTAATGGTCCATCCTACAATGCAATGGAGAATAAGAGTTTCCCTACTACTCCTATCTTAGTGCTGAATGCCCTAAGCTTGATTTATAGTGGATCATGCTATAGCCATTTAAGCTCAACTTCTTCCTTGAAGCATCCATATAATCCATCTCATGAATCATAAGTCTTCTTCGAAAATAACTAATGTATATTTGGAGGCTTGTGACAAGTTTTTAACCACTGATGATTAGAGAGGCAATACCTAGGGTGATGAGGAAATTTTGCTTAGTGTTTGAGAAAAAATAAAACAATTAAAAGTTATGAAGTGAATTTGAGTCAAAGTATGTGTAAATTAACTCAACAGTGAGTCAAAGTAAAAGATGTTAGCAACTAAATGTTGAGGAGGGTTGTTGGAAACCTTAGGTTAAGAATGAGATTGATAATTGAAGGTAAAAAGGGACTGACTCAAACGCCAAAAAGAATAAGAGGTCGTTGGCACAAGACCAAGAAGCAAGTCAGAGGGAAATGAATGGACAATAGTTGAGTTTGCTTGTTGACTCACTTAATATGCTAAAAGTCAACAAAGGAGATATCAACCAATAATGGAGCCGTCGACTATAAGAGAGTCAATGGGTATGTAATTCTCTTATCTCAACAAACACCAAAAAGGTATTAATATATATCACCTAAAGAGGGTATTGGCCGAGGTCAACATATGAAGTTCTAAGGACTTTATCTTGGTCATATTGAACTTACTTTTGCATTTAAGACAATGAGATGAAATAGGTCAGGTCAAAGTATCATATCTTGTGCACCTTTATTCATATGTTATTATCTATTTTAATATTTATTTGAATAATTTGACTTATTTATTTATATTTCGTTGTGCATATTACATGATTTTTTATTGTATTCTATTGTGCATTATAGCTATCAGGCTTATTGAGCAGGGTTAGATTGATTAAATTTTGAAAGAAAACTCTAAATTATGAAAATTGTACACCCACCAACCCACACACACACTAGTAGACCATGACATGCATGTAAATCAAGCTCTAGATTTATGAATAGTTATATTATATTCAAATGTACAAGAATATTGAATGATTTGAAGTTAACTTAAGCTCATAGTTTATAAATGAATGATTTCACTATTGTATTTAGTTTACAAAATCATTTAATTAAAAAATTTTAAAAATCCTTTACGTAATTTTAATGACGTAATTTTAATGTTTGTAAAAATTTCAAAATAGGTTTGTTGCGGGCTCAAATATACGCGGCGATAGAGTTTAAATTTCCATCTCAGCGTTGTACGTATATCCAGCACACAAACAGAAGAATGAAATAACACCAGAATTTTTACGTGGAAAGTCCTGGAAAAGGGAAAAACCACGGGGCCACGCCCAGTTGAAAAAGTTCCACTAGTGTTGTTTGAAATACACAAGGCTGATTCGTCCTTTAAATTCAGGACGATCAGATTACAATGAGTATCAGTTACAAGGACAAGCAGAGTTCCGACGTCACTCGGGGTGTCGAGCAGAATTCCGGCGTCACTTGGAAAGAAGTCCGGCGTCACTCGGGCGTCGGGCAGAATTCCGGCGTCGGGCAGAATTCCGACGTTGCTTCCGTGTCGGGCAGAGCTCCGGCGTCCCTCGGGCGCCCGGTGGTGCTCCGGTGGTGTTCCGGCGGAATTCCGGCGAAGTTCCGGCGGTGGTCGAGGAGGAGCTATTCCCTCCTACACTTTTCTTCTTCTTCTTCTCCTTCTCTTCCTCTCTTCTTCTCTTCTTGGCTTGGGTCCCTTCTTAAGAGAAATGAGGGGCTATTTATAGTTTTTCTGGAGTGGCATAGCCCGTAAATAGATGAGGGATCAGGGGCAAATAAGGAGTGATCCGGATGAACGGCTGATATTGAATCCCTTAATCATGGACCATTTATTGAGCATCTTAAGGTCTTAATGGTATCAGAATTCTGCGATCTTGGGCTCGTTGGATTCGTCTCGTCGAGCCGCTCGATTCGACTATAAGCTCGTCAAAATCGAAGACCGTTTGGTAACTCAAATAGCTATTTGATGCTTCCAACAGCGCTTCGGGTACTTGATTTGGACTCACTTGGGCTCGGATTGAGTCGAATTTGGTGTCGTTGGGTTCGTATTTCCGAGACGCTCAGTTTGACTATAAGCTTGCTGAAATCGGAGTTTAGATGGTCTCCAAAATAATTTTTGAAGTTTCCAACTTGAGTTCTTCCTCGAGATTCGTGCCCGATCAAGATGATTATTTGGCGATATATCAAGGTTAAATAGTAATTTCAAAATAGGTTAATGACGTAATTTTAATTTACTTAAATAGTAACAATTTCTTGCTAATGTATTAAATCAGCTGATACTAAATTATTTTACAATATATTTTAAAAAATATTAAAGTCTATAAATATTTAATTTTAGTATGTTAAATTTATTGTACGATTTATTTATGCTTATTAAATCTCGATTATATGTTTAAATAGAAATTATATACATTAGTTTATATATATAAACTTTATACTTTTATTTTAAAATCAAATTATTTTTTAATATATTTAAATAAATTATAAAAAATTTATAAATATGAAAATTATTATAAGTTAAAGCAAATGCTATACATAAGTTATAAATTATTTTATTTAAATAGTGAGAGAATAAATAGGTCGGATAAAAAAATTTATTCTCTCTCTATGTATAAAAAAAAATTTAATTGATTTTTATGTGTAACGGTTTGATATATTTGATGAACAGGAAAATATATAGAAAACGCAAAGTGTAATTACATTTTAACAGAAAACGTGGTTACTATTCACGTTTTCTATTAAAACGTGAATAGTAACTACGTTTTCTGTTAAAACGCACCCCTTCTTTGCGTTTTTGATCCTTTTTAAATTTTTTTTTTATCGTGATCCTTTTCTTAAAACTGTTTTTAAGTTTGATCCTTTTAATAATTTACCCTTTCGTGAATTATGGTTTAGTCCTTTGTCCAACCGACACCATGAGCTAATGATGACAAGGCAGCTGTAGCTCGTTATCCTCTAGTAATGCAACTTATTCCAAGAAGAAATGTTAATTGTTTGCATTCTTCTCAATATCATATTGCCTTAATCATAATTAAACTTTATTATTGAAGATTTGCATTCCTTTGAGTTTAATATTTAATGAAATTTGATAGAACTGTAATTAAACCAACTCTATTAATATGCCTTGCCACTGAAAAATCTGCAGCCATTTTTTTTTCCCTTGCAACATATATCTTTTGAATGATAGGAATGATATCTTCCTCTTTTCATTAATTTCTTTAGGACATGTCATCGGATAATAACAAGAGAGCATTTGCTGTTATTAAGCTTTGATTTCCTTGAAACTCATGTTCCTTACATTTCCTTGAAACTCATGTTCCTTACAGAATGTTGAGTTGTATCTAGCTCTATGTTACCATATGTGGTTGCTTCCTAGCACATTGGAATTTCACTGGGAAGCATTTGCTCAATATGATGGTGTTTTCAAATGCACACATTAGTAAATATCAGCATCATTTGCCCATGACGAGAGCAACTGAGAGCATGTCCGTTTCATTGACGTGCGAACGTGCTTTCATTTTTTTTTTATGCCAGAAATGAATTTGGTTATTAATTATGAAGTTGTTAACATAAAAATAAGAACCAACTTTGTTCTAAAAATTGATGGGTTTGCTTCTTATCAAAAAGCATGGTTGAGCAGCTCCAAGGATTTCATTGCTAGTTTGAACTTTAGCAATTCAAAGTAGTATACCATAAGCTTGGCTTTGCATTGTCAGCATAAAAACATCGCTTGAGTCGAGTCGTCGATAATATTCCTTATATAATGGCACATATTTTCATTGAACTTCACAAATTTATCACTTTTTTTTTTTTGCCAAAGCTGATACTTTATCTATGACGTTGGCTTTTATGAGGACAACTTATAAGATGCAAATTTCGTAAAGTTGTTGCTGAATGGTATCGAGATGAGGACTAAGGATCATCATGCAACTTGACATAGCTATGTAGATGCCATCATCAAATCTTTGTAATTTGTGATGCAAGGTTCTAATAATTGTAAATCGAATACCACATTCACCTTTGCTCCCTATTTCTTCTGCTCCAAAATTATTAGAACCATATTTTGCATTTGTTCTAACATTAATTCAACAATTTTATCAAATTGCAATTTTATTAAATTTCAACAATGTACAAAAATCTAAAGTTGCATATAGCGTCGTAGTGTCAGATTAAACAATGTCGCAGCTCCCTCAAAGGCACAGTTAGAGTGCCATAACATTTACATTGTGGCGGCAACTTCTCTGTCGGACAGCATCGTAGTGTCAAATGTTCAGCTTTTCAGCGCCATGTTCTCTGTCGTCCAGCGCCGCAGCGTTAGAATCTATAACGCCTGGGCGCCAAAATTACTCTTATGGTGTCGTAGCATTCAAAAATTAGTAGCGCCACAACATAGCAGTTGTAACTTCCCAAGGATACGACCTATCAGCGAAATGATGTGACTGCTCACTAAGTAACTGAACCACATTAGCAAGCACTACGGTGGAGCTAGAATAGTAGCGCTGCGGCATTAGCTCATTTAATGGGCGCAGCAGCGCTGACCTTTCAAGTGCCACAGAGCCAGTTGCCTATTTTATGTTTTCCTATAAATAATCACAGTGTTATGTTTGTAAGGGAGTTCAGTCATCTGTTTAGTTTCAGTATATTTATGAGTGCTTCTCTAAATGAGTGCTTCTCTAAATCTCTCGACGGAGGAATGCCTATTTATTTAAGGCACATAGTGGTCATATGTGTAGTTAAAATTTAGTGTGATATATAGCCTCGACGGAGGAATGCAAAAACAACCAAGAATATTGAAATATTATGTTTTCATATCTAGACATATGATATAAAATATGCTAGGTTCTTAAGGAGATGATATAATTATAGGAGGTCAACATATAATCTTTTCAGCCCTACAAGCTTAATAGAGATCTAGGAATGCATATGCTCTGAATCACATCATAATTAAGAATTTTATTAGGAATGATATGTAATATATATTTTATCAATATAAAATATTTTATTTAAATATTGCATCCCTTATTTTACTATTATTATTCAGTGATTGGATCTCCACAACAAACATTTTCATTTAAATATGATAATTTTGTAATTAGAGTAAACAGTAGTAGTTGATTGCTGAAAAGCATACTTCCTCATGGGTTTGACACTCTATTATATCACTTTATTATTTGATTCAACACGTATACTTGTGTATGTTAAGTGAGGTTTATTATTTTTATATCAAAGAAAATCTAAACATTATTTAGGGGAGATAGTGCCCTAAGCATATCTTTTTATAATTCAAAATTATACTCCATCGTACCGTCACATCCCCATCAAATTTTTTGGCACTATTGCTGGGAAAGTATTTCGCTTTTTTATAAATTTTAACTATATTGTTAAATTAATTATATAATTAGACTTACATTTATTCTTTATTTTAGGTGTTATTGCATATTTATTTCTGCATTAGTTGCTGTCAAAAATCACTTTGCATTTTATTTTGTGATAATAATTAAAGTTATAATCTAAATATTAGTGCATCTAAATTATCTACTATGTCGTAGCTCTTATTGCTCGAGAGCCACAATGCTCAGTTATTTAAGTCAAAAAAAGTGCCCCCTACCAAAAGTTGGAAGTATATTATATGGTTATAACTTTAAATATTAAAGTTAGGTGAGCGTCGTGACATTATTAGCAAGTGACATGGCATTATCAGGTATCATAATTGTTTCATTTATAGCACCACAGTGGTTCACTGACTTCAGCGCCGCGGCATTGACACGTGTCAAATGCTACGGCAGTGGCCCTTCCCAAAATGATGCTACAATTTCCAAAAATCGATGCCGCTATACCACGTGGCCTGCACCGCTGCAGCACTTATCGGGTAACCATTTTGTCATTTTGTTTCTTCACTGAGGGCTGTTGTGCTCTATCTTGCGCCGCCATAGAGCTACATCTTTTATAAATAGGGGGCCATTTTTCATTTCATTCAAATCATTTCATTTTCTTCAAAATCTTCTCATTTCTCTGAAAACATCTCTAGAAAGAATGACTCCTAAGATGTTTGGTATGAAGAGATCTTCCTTTTTTGATAAGAGCAGATTTATTTTTGTGTATACTAAATCAAGATTTGTTGATTCGGGAGTAAATAAAAAACTAATTCTAGAGCGAGGTTTTCAACTTCCTGCACCTGTCATGCAAATCATAACAAGTAGAGGTTGGAAAAGATTTTGCGAAGAACCCTATACTACCATTATTAATGTAGTGTGTAATTTTTTTGTAAATGGAAAAGAGGCGGTGGACAATAGCTGTTATGTTAGGGGTAAGTGGGTCTCTTTTGATTATGTAGCCATTAATAAGGTTTACCAACTTAGAGATTTTAAATTTGATTAGTATAATACCTTTATTAATACACTTATAAATCTTGATGACATCTTGAATGTCTTGTATGCACCTAACAATGGAGTAAGTTGGAAGAAGAAAGATAATAGAATTGTTAATTTTCTTGCCTCTTTTATGACCCAAACCTCCAAGGCTTAGCATTATTTCATTTCTACCAGATTGTTGCCTAGTCGTAATATAAGTGAAGTCACTCATGACCATGCCCTTTTGAATTACTCAATTCAAATGGGGTATTATATTGATGTAGGGAAACTTATATTTTCTTCTCTCATGAACATTATTAGGGGTATCATATCTGTTGGGTTAGGGCACTCTTATCTTGTTTATGCTTTTTGTGTAGCAACTAATGTTAGGGGGTCAAAATGGAAAATAGTTATTCCCTATTCAAGCTCTCACAAAAAGAAAGATTTTGAGTTTTAAGCAAGTAGGAAAAGATGAGGAGTAATGTGATTTAAATGAGCCTAAATTACCCAACATACTAAGTAGTAGCAGTAGTAGTAGGAGTGCTAGAGTGAAAGTTCGATGTGCGCCAAGAGGGGGAGGGGGGGGTGAATTAGTATTTTAAAAAATAAATCCTAATAAGAGTTCTAGTCTTTTTGTGGATTTTTCTTTTTCCCTTTTTTTTTAATTTTAAATTAAAAAATTTAACTAATCAAGTGTGGAAGCTAAAGACACGTTCACAATTACGATGGTGATGAAACAATTTCAAATATCGCAGTACACAATTAAAATTAAAATTTTCCCCATGTAGTTAGCACAATAGATAAATGCATAAAAAATTAAAATGTGAAAAATACAGAAAAAGCACACCAGAAATTTTTATAGTGGTTTGATCACTTGACATATGTCCACTCCCCGGAGTCCTCCACTCCGAGTATTGCACTACTAAAAGTTTACTCTCCTTCTGCTCCCACAATAAAGCGGAGAAGCCTTTACAAGACTCACTTCACCTTCCCCGGTGTGACGAAGTACCAGACGCTATGTCACCCTCCTGGTGATGGCAGCGGACCTTCTCCTTTTTCTCCCTCCTAGAGATGGCACAGTACCTCGAGGACGTTGACCTTGAAGCCTCTCTTCCTAGAGAACCTTCACAAGACTCACTAAGGACACAGGAGGAGCAAGCGTGCAGTTAGTTCGGAGCAACCGTGTGATCCCCTCACACTCAAGCTCACCTTCTTCTTCCTCTCACAAACTCTGGATCTATCCAAAAGCTCCCTCTCAAAAGTTCCTTCCTCTGTCAACCACAGCCTCAACAACTTCTAATTGAATAAGAAAAACTCCTTTTTAAATTAGGCTTCAGAAAATCCTAAAAATTCTAATTTGATGATTCTGTTTGCATAGTACGATCCAATATCGTACAGTACGATCAGTTCAAAAATAGTTTCATCCAGTACGAATGCAAACGAACAGTTCACAAATTTTATGAATATCGTACAGTACGATCCAGAGATCGTACTGGATGATCATTTTATTTTCAACTGTTCCTACGGGATGATCTATGGGACGAACGAAATTCATCTCTATTCATCATCCCGCACTATACTATTCATACAGTACGATTAGTTCATTTCAGATCATCGTCCTGTACGATATAAATATCGTCCGGGATGATCAGTATAAAAAATCATGGTTTCGTCTGGTACGATATATTGGACTATCCAAAATCGTCCCTATTTATTATACAGTACGATTAACATTGTACAGTATGATCAAGTGTAATTAAGAAATCATGATTTAATTGCCTGATAATGGGGGATAATTTTGGCAAGATTTTAAATGTTCATACAGTATGATTGTAATCGTGTAGTACGATTAGTTCAAAAAATCAAATTTCAAATCTTACCTAAATTGTTATGGCGGCTAGAGTTTTCACATTGAAACAAATCATACAGTACGATCTTGATCGTATAGTACGATTAGTTTATAGAACTAATCATCCAGAATTAGCCGTTAAGCCTGAGTTTAAATAACATATCGTATAGTACGATTGAAAATCGTATAGTACGTTTTGTTTAAAAAAATTATATTAAGTTAAAAAAGATTTTAACTCTCCCCTTGCGTGTGTGTGCTTGGTCACCCCTTCTGCATACATACTTTTGTGGCAGACTTAACAAAATAAAAAAATTAAAGAAAATAAAAGTACAAGTTCTTGCACAGCCTAGTCTACCCAGTCTTGAGTCTCCAGTAGTCTTGAGCGGTGTGTATCTTACCTAAAATATTAGCACTCATAGATAAAAATAAATATTTATAGTTTCAGGGATGAACATATTAATTTAGTCAATATTATTTATCATCATCAAAATCAAGTGCTAGAGATCCTCGATTGTAATAATCTCTCCCTTTTTTATGATGTCAAATAATATTATCTGATAGGCAAGATAAACTTTATTTCTTCCTTAACTCCCCCTCACTAGATTATGGATTTTAAAAGACGAGATAATTTTCAAATTTTTTTTTTTAATTTTTATAAGTTAAATAGAAACAGAACATAACAAGATTAACAAAAAATATGATAAAAACAACAACAATAGCATATGAGCATAACATAGAATATGTAACATTGAACTTAAGAACATCATAACATCACAGAACTTTTCCCCCTTTTAACAGCAACAAAAAGGGAAGAACACTCTACACAAGCAAAAGCAATTGTACAAGAAAAAATAGTATAATAAGAAGAACTACAGAACACAAACAAGCTAAAGCATTCAAAAGTCGAGATCCTGATCCGGTGGTGGCTGTGGTGGAGGTGGCTGAAAGTGCTGATGGATAGATGCGAACAAATGATCTATTGAGGCATATCATTCGTTAAACCATCGCATATCATCTTCATGCTAGCAGTATTGTTGGTCACTATGATAATCCAGTCGAGTTTTCAGTCGATCAAGTCGTTGAATAATGTCATCCTGAGGGTAGGCAGGGTAGGTAGGTCTAGGTGGTGGTATGGGTGGTGGCGGAGGTCCTTTAGCAGGAGCAGCTTTCCCTTCTTCATCAAAATCAAGATCAACATGCGCGTGCCCCTGATGGAAAAGAATCTGAAAGGAGGCATCCGTGTAAAAGATAGGATGATTATCTGGAGGAATAGGATAATGTAGTTAATATTTGGCATCCAGGATGTATCCTATGATATGTTCTAAGGCAACATTATATTTTCTTCGAGCACTGGGATATCGGATAGCAGACAAGTTATGAATATAGTCTATGATCATTTGAGCTTCATCAAATTTGATGGCTGACATGATTAAATAGGTGACTACGGATAGCAGTGGGGTAATATGTATGCGATCTCCAGCTTTGGGTATAATGGATGTTCAAAGAACGTGCTGGATAATGCGGGCATTCTGAGTGAGACTTTGGACAAGTGGTAGGTGTTGATTTGTGGGCATATTTTAAGGAGCATATTGACTGAGGTCCAATCAAAGTCATTAGTGAGTAGAGATTGGGGATGAGGTCCTTCGATGTAGAGTTCAATGTGTTCAGCTATGTCGTTTTTAGTGATAACAACATTACATTTGTATATAAAGAAAATCAATGTTGTGCATTTTAAGTCTGTCCTAAGATTGGCTAAGAATTCGTAGAGGAGTTCAGAGTGAAACGGAAAAGCCAGGGTAAGAAGAAATTAAAGAGTGGTGAAGGCAAAGAGATTTATAACCTCAAAGTTTAGAGCGGCTTGATTAAGCATACGTGAAGGAGTGATCTTTACCTCTTTGAATTTGTTGTAGACTTTTTCGTCAGCGGTAGAGAGAAAATGATCGTCAAACCACCGAGAGGAGGAGGAGCTCCCCTCGATTAGTCTACATCGTTTACTTCCACCATCCATAGGACAAAAATCTTGAAGGGATCAGGGATTTGGAGGAGTTGTGAGTGAATTGAGCCAAAGAATCCCTCCAATTTATAAACTTTCTGAATGATCGTACAGTACGATTGTGATTCATACAGTACGATCAGGTGATTTTAATTCCTCTAGATGATTTGTCAAAAAAAGTGGTCAAATCATATAGTATGATCAGGATCGTACTAGATGATCCAGAGAGAGAGGTCGTTCATCCCGAGGAGTCGTCTGAATGACTTTTGATAAAAGTGATCGTATAGTACTAACAGGTGTTTGTACAGTACGAATAGCAATAATGATCATACCGACCGAGTTTAAATTTGTCCCAATCCAGTTTGACATGTGGATTGTACTGTACGAGCAGTGGTTCATACAGTACGATGTTCAATAATGTGATTCGTACAGTACGATGGTGATTCGTATAATAGGATGTATGCACCAGTAGGCATATCAGGACCGTTGATGGAATTAAAGGCTGTGATTTGTCTATTAGAATGGATCGTACAGTATGATTTTGAATTGTATAGTACGATATGTACAAAATACAGGATTTTGGTGTCACAAAGATGAGTGTGAGAAGATCAGGAATTCCCTCTTTTTTATTTTTTTATTATAAAAACAACACACAAAGAAGCACAAAACACATGATTTTTTATTTTTTATTTTTTATTTTTTTTAATTAAGCATGAATATCTATGACATCCAGTTTTATTCTCAAGATGCTAAAGGTGTTATAAGCTAATAGTTTTGTGAATATGTCACCCAGTTAATCTCTAGTAGCAATATGGTGCAGTTCAATATCGCCCTTGGCTACATGATCTCTTATGAAGTGATGCATAATGTCTATATATTTTATTCGTGAGTGCTGAATTAGATTCTTAGATATGCAAATTACACTAGTGTTGCGCACATTATTGGGATGGTTCCTACAGGTACTCCAAGATCTAAAAGCTGTGAGCAACACAGCTTCCTACTGCTATATATTCCGCTTCAACAGTTGAAAGAGTTATCGAGTTTTATTTTCTGCTAGACCATGAAACTAAGGATTATCTTATGAATTGATATGTACTAGAGGTGCTTTTTTTATCTATCATACATCCTATAAAATTAGATTCTGAATATCCTAAGATTTTAAATGTAGTGTTGTATCTAGGATACCAAATTCCAAAGTTTGGGGTCCCTATTAGATATATAAGGATTCTCTTAACAGCAGTCATGTGGGATTCTTTTGGGTCAGCTTGAAATCGAGCGCAGAGACATACACTAAATATTATATCCAGTCTGTTGGCAGTTAAATAAAGAAGTGATTTAATTATTCTCCTATAATTCTTCTAGTATATTGACTTTCCATTTGGATCTTTGTTTAATTGAATGTTAGAACTCATGGGAGTATTCATAGCCTTAGCATTATCCATTTCATACCTTTTTAGAATATCCTTGATGTACTTAGATTGGCTAAGGAATGTTTCATCTTCTGTCTGCTTTACACTAAAATAAGGGAAATAATTAAGTTCTCCCAGCATACTTATTTCGAACTCGTCACTCATTATTTTTGAAAATTCATCGCATAAGATTTTCTCTGAAGATCTAAACAAGATGTCATCTATATAAATCTGAATAATGAATATCTCATCTCCTATCTTTTTTAAGAAAAGGGTGGTGTTCATACTACCCTTAACAAAGCCTATATCTAGTAGGAATATACTAAGTCTTTCATGCCAGGCTCTAGGTGCTTGCTTTAATCTGTATAGTGCCTTTTTCAATTTAAACACATAATTTTGAAATTGTGGGTTTTCAAAATCGGGGGGTTACTCAACATAAACATCTTCTTTGATTACCCAATTTAGGAAAGCACTCTTAACATCCATTTGATATAGTTTGAAGCCTTTGAAGCAAGCAAAGGCTAAGAGTACCCTTATGACTTCTAGTTTGGCTACTTGGACAAAGGTTTCCTCAAAATTTATTCCCTCAATTTGGTTATGTCCCTTTGCTACTAATCTAGCCTTATTTCTTATTACTATTCCGGAGTCATTCATCTTATTTTTAAAGACCCATTTTATTTTAACCACACTTTGTTCTTTAGGTCTCTTGACTAATTCTCACACATCATTTCGAATAAATAGGTTTAGCTCTTTTTGCATTGCTAGGATCCAAAATTCATCTTATAAGGCTTGATCTATCTTGTTGGGTTCAATCATCGAAATAAATATAGAATGACTAACTTCCTTCCTAAGTCCATGCCTAGTTTTCACACCTTTTGATAGGCCTCTTAGGATCAATTCTCTAGGATGAGTAGAAGAATATTTCTAATCTCTAGGCAAGCGCTTCTGAGGTTCTACTTTATTCTCTATGGCAATGGTTTCTACCCCCTGAGTGACTTCTACTTCTTCTTCTTCAGGATTAGGTCCAGAAGTCTTATCTGACTCATCAAATACAATATGGGTAGATTCTTCTACTACAAGGGTCCTCTTATTAAAGATTTTATAGGCTTTACCTACGGATAAATACCCTAAGAAGACGCCTTCATCAGATTTAGGATCAAACTTTTCTAAGGGTGACTTACCATTGATTAAGATAAAATATTTGCAACCAAAAATATGTAAGTGAGAAAGATTAGGTATCCTATCCTTAAGTAGTTTATAGGGTATCTTATTTAGTTTCGGTCTAATATTTACCCTATTTAAAACATAACAAACGGTATTCACTACTTCTGCCCAAAAGTATATAGGAAGAGTGTATTCAGCTAACATTATCCTAGCAATTTCAACTAAGGTTCTATTCTTTCTTTCAACTATTCCATTTTGCTGAGGGGTCCTAGGGGCAGAGAAGTTATGTTCTATTCCTATCTCTTGACAAAATAATTCAAACTTATCATTCTCAAATTCTCCACCGTGATCACTATGGATTATTAAAAATTCACATCCTAATTTCCTTTGAATCCAAATGGAGAACGTTCTAAACGCATCAAAGGACTCATTTTTGTGTGCTAAGAATTTTACTCAAGTAAACCTAGAGAAGTCATCCGCTATTACAAATCCATAAGATTTTTCTCCTAGGCTAGCTGTACTAATAGGTCCAAATAGGTCTATGTGAAGAATTTCTAGTGGCCTAGTGGTGTTGATGTCCTTGATTAAATGAAATGATGATTTTACTTATTTTTCTAGTTGGCAGGCATCACATAGGTGGTCCTTAGTGAAGTCTAACTTAGGTATGGCTCTAACTAGGTCTTTCTGAGTGATATTCCTAAGTGTTTTTATGCTAGCATGGCATAGTCTCCTATGTCATAGCCAAGAGTCATCAGCTAATATTTTCAAACATAAAGGATTTGAATTTTCAATGTAATTCAGGTCCAACATATAAATATTATTTATCAATTTTTCTTCTAACACAAGTTTATCGTTTAAGCTAATCATGCATTTGTTAGAAAGAAATTTTATATCAAAATTCTTATCATATAGTTGACTAATACTTAAAAGATTGTGCTTTAAATCATCAACTAACAAAATATTTTTAATTATAAAATTTTTAAAATTTTCAATGATATCTGACCCCACCACATTCCTGGTGGTGTTGCCTCCTAAAGTCACCTTATCTCCTGACCTGGCCTCCAGTGTCATGAACTGCTTCATGTCTCTAGGCATATGTCTTGAGCAACCACTGTCCAGGTATCATATGCTCTCACTAGATCTTTTATGAGAGCATCCCTCCTATAATGTCAATCAAAGATTAATTTTGGGAACCCAAGTGAGTTTGGGTTCCTCCTTATGCTTAAATGAATGCGATGAATGCATGTTATGCTGTGATGAATGCAGCTTAGGTCTTCACAGTAGATGTGTCCTATAGTGAATTATGCAAGTGCGGGCTATGTGACCTAGCATGCCACAAGAATAACACCTAACACCAAGAAATAGGCTCACTAATCTACGTGGGTGATAGTGCCTCTTTCTAGGTTTGGATGATACATGCTTTGATGATTTTAAATGAGATTCTTTAAGTGATGGAGGTTTATAAAATTGAGCAAATATAGGAGGTGTTTCATTATTCTCAAATGCACAAATTTTTACACTTAAAATTCATTCTCTTTTTTAAGACTTGCAATTTTGAATTTCAATGCATGCTCACTACTATATAACTCAGATGCAAGTTCTTCTAATTCCTTAAATACATTTTCTAGTTCAACATGTGATGATTTTAAGAAATCGTGTGCAGTAGTTAATTCCACATGCTTCTTGTTTAATGTATCAAATTTGTCAAGCAGGGACATGTGATATCTATCCAAGTCATAATATTCTTTAACTAAACTAGCATGCTCATTTTATAAGGTATTAAAATAAGTGTTAAGACTAGCATGCATTTTCTTCAATTTTCTATACGAATTACGAATCTTTTCATAAATAACTAACAGTTCATCATAAGAAAGTTGACATACCTCATCTTGATCTGATTGATCAAGATTATCGTTAATCATAAGACACAGATTCATTACCTCCTCCTCTGCTTCTTCTTATGACGATTCTGAAGCAGAGTCGGCCCAAAAAGCTTTTTGTATCCTCAATTTGCCTTTCTTGAATCTTGACTTTTCCTCGCCCTTTTCCTTGGTTTGATGAGTCTTTACGTTGGGGTAACCAGCTCAGAGATGATCGGGTTTTCTGCACTCAAAGCAAATTATGTCAGATGTAACTTTAGTATTCTTTGAGCTTTTACCTTTATTCCAGTTATTTTAATGACATCGTTGCTCTCTCTTCAAAAAATTCTTGAACTGATAAGTCATCAAGGCTATGTCATCATATTCCTCAGCTGCAGAACTGTCACTTTCAGAATTAATCACTTTTAGAGCCATAGTTCGCTCCTTCTTCTTTTCACCTGCATCACTTTGCCTCTGACTCACTCCTTGCTCATAGACAATGAGTAACCCAAAAAAATTGTCAATTAAATAAACATTTAAGTCTTTGGACTCAGTTATTACAATTATTTTTGCATCATAAATGCTAGGCAAATATCGTAATATTTTATTCATTTTTTTAGAATTAGATAATTCTCTTCCTAATGCATATAAGGATGTCACAATCTGGGTGAATCTAGTGTACATTTCAGATATAATCTCACTAGATTTCATGCAAAAGAGTTTGTAATCAAGTAGCAGTATGTTTAACATAGATTGTTTGACCTCACTAGTTCCTTCATACGTGATACGCAATCTATCCCAAATCTCCTTACCAGTACTACAAGTACACACTCATATATAATCTTATGATTTTAATGCACAAAAGAAATAATTCAAGCATTTGTATTTAATTGCGCAAGTTCTTTATCCTCATTACTCCATTCATTAAATGATACATCAGTTTTAACGCCATTCAAAATATGAAATGGTGCAGAGTAACCTTCTTAAACCAACATTCATATGCGGTAGTCTATAGATTATAAAAATATAGACATGCAAATTTTCCAAAAATTAAGTGGTATATTGTCAAATAAAAGTGGACGGGTTATTGAATAACCCTCTGCAGTATTACGGTTATCAAACTGTGCCATAGATCGTTTGTTTCTAGATTTTTTAAAACACTATTTTGAAACCCCGCTCTGATACCACTTGAAAGTTTGAGGTACGCCAAGAGGGGGGGTGAATTGATATTTTAAAAAATAAATCCTAACAAGAGTTCTAATCTTTTTATGAATTTTTCTTTTTCTCCCTTTTTTTTAATTTTAAATTAGAAATTTTAACTAATCAAGTGTGGAAGCTAAAGATACATTCACAATTATGATGGTGGTGAAACAATTTCAAATATCACAGTACATAATTAAAATTAAATTTTTCACAAAGCATTTAACACAGTAGATAAATACATGAAAAATTAAAATACAGAAAAACTACATCAGAAATTTTTATAGTGGTTCAATCACTTGACCTACGTCCACTCCCCTGAGTTCTCCACTCTGAGTATTGCACTACTAAAAAT
This sequence comes from Dendrobium chrysotoxum, assembly GCA_019925795.1. Classification (NCBI taxonomy): domain Eukaryota; kingdom Viridiplantae; phylum Streptophyta; class Magnoliopsida; order Asparagales; family Orchidaceae; genus Dendrobium; species Dendrobium chrysotoxum. The sequence continues at coordinate 41,874,192 of CM034309.1, forward strand.
TGACTTTCCTTCTGCTCGTACAGTAAGGCGAAGAAGCCTTTACAAGACTCACTTTCACCTTCCCCGATATGGTGAAGTTCCAGATGCTATGTCACCCTCCTGGTGATGGCAGCGGACCTTCTCCTTTTTCTCCCTCCTGGAGACGGTAGAGTACCTCGAGGACGTTGACCTTGAAGCCTCTCTTCCTAGAGAACCATCACAAGACTCACCAAGGCCATTGGAGGAGCAAGCGTGCAGCTAGCTCGAAGAAACCGTATGATCCCCTCACACTCCTTCTCCCTCACGCTCAAGCTTACATTCTCCTTCCTCTCATAAACCCTGGATCTCTCCAAAAGCTCCCTCTCAAGAGTTCCTTCCTCTGTCAACCACGGCCTCAACAACTTCTAATTGAATAAGAAAAATTCCTTTTTAAATTAGGCTTCAGAAAATCCTAAAAATTCTAATTTGATGATTCTATTTGTACAATACGATCCAATATCATATAGTACGATCAGTTCAAAAATAGTTTTATCTAGTACGCAAATGAACAGTTCACAAATTTTATGAACATCGTATAGTATGATCCAGAGATCGTACTAGACGATCATTTTATTTTCAACTATTCATACGGGACGATCCAAAATCATCTTTGTTCATTGTACAGTATGATTGACATCATATAGTACGATCAAGTGTAATTAAGAAACCATGATTTAATTGTCTCATTACATGAGATAATTTTGGCAAGATTTTAAATGTTCATACAGTATGATTGTAATCGTATAGTACTATTAGTTCAAAAAATTAAATTTCAAATCTTACATAAACTGTCCTGGCGGCTAGGGTTTTTAAGTTGAAATAAATCTTACAGTACAATCTTGATCGTACAGTACGATTAGTTTATAAAATTAATCATTCAGAATTAGCCGTTAATCCTGAGTTTAAATGACAGATCATACAATACGATTAAAAATTATACAGTACGATTTTGTTAAAAAAATTAAATTAAGTTAAAAGAAATTTTAACTCTCCCCCTATGTGTGTGCTTGGTCACCCCTTCTACATACATACTTTTGTGACATACTCAACAAAATAAAAAATTAAGGATATTATCCCATCACTAAGTAATTGCTTTATAATAATATGTCTTGAGTGAATATACATACCTTCTCTTCTCATTATATATTTTATGTTTAGCTATAACTATTGTAGCTTGACAATCATAATGTAGAGTCATTAATGAGATAGGTTCCTAAAAAATGGGAATATTGGCTAAGAGATTTCAAAGTCATTCTGTTTCTCCTCTTGCTTTTTTTAAAACAATGAATTTTGATTTCATAGTGGATCAAGTTGTACAAATTTGTTTTGAAGACTCTCAAGATATAGCTCCATCTCCTAAAATAAGTATCCATTAGTAAATTTTATTTCATCTGAATTAGATATCCAATTAGCATCACTATAATCTTCAAAAATATAAGTATAACCATATTAAAGGAGTCCTAAACCAGAAGTTCCTTTCAAATATTTAAGTATTCTCACTAAAGCAATCTAATAATCTTTATTAGGATTATGGGTATTTACAAATATCTACTAAGTCTATTTACAACATAAGCAATATCAGGCCTATTATAATTCATAAGATATATAAGACTACCTATAATATGAGCATACTTAGATTGAGACACTTTTGCCCAAAATTTTCCTTATATGTATGATAGCATTATAAGGAGTACGAACTAGTATATAGTCAAAATGTCTAAATCTCATCTCAACATATTTTCTACAAAATGTTCTTGAGATATTATAATTCCATCAACTCGTTTTCTTATGTTTATACACAATATTCTATGCTTTTCTTAAATCCTTCATGTCAAATTTAGAAGATAGAAAAAAAATTATTTCTATAATTTTAGAAATATCATATCCTAAAATAAGCACATCATCTACATAATTATAAATAATTATTCCTGATTTTGAACTATCAAATTTATAATAAATTTAAGTATTAGCTTCATTAATCTTATAATCATTAGATATTCATGTATTATGAAGTTTCTCATGCCATAATTTAGGAGCTTGTTTTAGTCCATGTAAAGATTTAACTAAGTCGCAAATTTTCTTTTTATTTCTAGGTACTACGAAACCTTCTAGTTGATCCATATATATTTCCTCCTTTAAATTTCCATTTAAGAAGGTATTCTTCACATCTATCTAAAAAATTTTTAATTTAAATATTGACCTAAAGCAATAAGAGCTCTAATAGAAGCAATTCTAGTAACAGGAGAATAACTATCAAAATAATTCAAAATTTTCTTTTGAGTATACCCTTTAGCCACCAACCTAGTTTTATATTTTTCAATTGATCCATATGGCTTGAGATTTTTCCTAAGATCCATTTACATCCAATGATTTTAGTTTCTAAAGGTAAATCTACTATCCGCCAAATATAGTTTGACGTAATATAATCCATTTCCACTTGAATGTTATGAAAGACATAATGAATATGGATAATGTCATGATGCATTGGCTAAATTCTTATAAAAGTATGGCATACATGCTCAATACACACTGCCAGACACACCACAATATACAGAAAGGTGAAACCGAAGTCTAATGGATATGATTAGAAGTATATTAAGTTATTCATCTTTACCCTAATCATTGTGGATGTATGCATTAAAAATTGTTATGTATTTATTAAATAGGGTTCTTAGTAAGACAGTCTCAAAAACTCCTTTTGAACTGTAGATATGAAAGAAACCTAGTTTAAGGCACCTACATATTTGAGGTTGTCCAACAGAATTAAGAATTTATAATCCATATGAAAAAAATTAAATTTAAGAATAATTAGTGGATTTTTTTGGTTATCCTAAAAAATCAAAATTATATAGATTTTATTGTCCTAACCATAATACAAAAATTATTGAAACTAAAAATGCTAAATTTATTAAAAATGGTGATATTAGTTGGAGTTTAGAATCACGAAATTGTTGACCTCATTTTTGTATGAGGTCAGTAGGATCAATCCAGACCTTAGGATCTTTCCAATCCTTAGGATTAATCTTGATCATATGATCAATCTAATCTTAGATCAATCCATACTTTAAATATTAATCTAGACTCAAATTAATTTTAAACTCAATTCAATCAAACTCCAGACTAATCTAAAACCTAGGATTCTTTCTAGACTTCAGACCTATGATCTACTCTAGACCTCAGGATTCCTCTAGATTTTGCATCTTAGATCTATTTAGATCTTAAGATCAATCCAAGCTCCAGATCCTAGGATTTTTAGACTTTGGGATTCTCCCAGGTTTTAGATCCTAGGATCTACCCATATTCTAGATCATCCCAGACCTCAGATCCTAGGATTTCTAAATTTTAGAATTTCCCTAGATTTCTAACCCTAGGATCTACCCTAACTTTAGATCAATTTAGGTCTTAGGATTCTCCTAGACCTTAGATCTATCCAGACCCTAGAATCTACTATAGATCCTAGGATTTTGCTAGACTCTAGATCATATGATCTTCTTAGACCCTAGGATCTATTCTAGACCCTAGGATTCCTTCAGATCCATTTAGATTTAAGAATTATCTAGACCCTAGGATCTTTCTAGAATTCAGACTTTAGGATCTACTCTAGATCCTAAAATGCCTCTATATCCTAATATTCCTCTAGATAATAGGATTTCTAGATCTTAGGGTTATTCTAGACCCCAAATCCTAGGACTTCTAGATTCTAGGATGTTCCCAGACTTCAGTCCCTAGGATCTATTCTAGACCCTAGGATTCCTTTAAGCTGATTTGGACCCTAGCACCTACTCTAAATCCTAGGATTCCTCTAGATCAATCCAAGCTTCAATTCAATCTAGACTTAATTCAAACCCTATCATTCAAACTCAAAATCCAGCTCAAAACCCAAAAATCCAGATCAAATTCCAAGGCCAAAAGTCTAAGTCCTGAAAGCCTTTTCCAGCAAATCTTTGAACACTTCAAAACCCTATCAAATGACTTCTGATTTAGGGTCTGTCAGTTCCATACTGATGTGACATGTCTCTAGAGGCAACCCTCCAAATTTGAGCTCATTCTGAGGTCTCTAACCCCAGAAACTGGATTAAAATCCAAAGGCTGTAAAACCTTCAAATATTTATAGTCTATGCCACTGGACCTGCCACCCAGTGGATCCTAACCTTGGAGCCTTCTCCAAACCCTCAAACCATTTCCAGACCCTTGAGTATGACCCATTAAGCAATAAGTTGCATTTTGTTGGACTTAATTTGACCCCTAGTTGACCAGGGGTCAAAATGACCAAAACACCCCTATGAGGTGTGAATAGTCACTTTGGTCAAATGAGCTCCAAATCAAATGCAACCACCTCCAGCAAGTTTCAAATATCAAACACAATTTATTGGACCCAAAACCAGCCCCTAGGTCAATCTGGTTGACCAAGTCAACTAGGTTGACCAAGTCAACTAGGTTGACCAAATAGGCCCTTTAGGGTCAAAATAGGTCATTTTGACCAAATGACCTCATTAGACCTTAGGACAACTTCCATTGGTCTTCAAATGTTAAACCATATCTGTTGAGCCCATTTCCAGACCCTGGACCCACCTGGTTGACCTAAAAAGCCATTAAGGGCCCAAATAGGTCATTTTGAACAAATGATCTCCCCAAACTTTGAGACCACTATCAATAGACTCAGAATATCATTCTGAATTGGTTGGACCCAATCCCTAACCTTGGGTCAATCTGGTTGACCAAGTCAATACAGTTGACCCATTAAGCCCATTAAGGGTTTAAATAGGTCATTTGATCTAGATGACCAATTTGATCCTTGAAAACACATCTGCTAGACTTCAAACACCATTTCAAACCTTTTGAACCTAATCATTGACCCTTGGTCAACTGAGATCAAGTCCAGTCAAAGTTGACCCAGGTGCTCCTTAAGGATTTACATAGGTTATTCCAACCTATTTGATCCAATCAAATCCCTTAAACTCTCAAATTCATTTCAAATAATGATCCAATTATATTCAAACTTATGTGGAGTCAAACCATGTCAAGTTTGACTTGGTCAAACTTCAATTCATGGTCAAGCTCATTATCATTATCAAACCTCAATCAATTTGAGCTATCCAATCTATATCAAGCTTCAAATTGACTCCAACTTATGGCCTAGTCATGTCCTATCCATAGGTCAATCAAACCCAAGCTAGGTTGACCAAGTCAACCCATTAAAACTTGGTCAAACTTCATTAACTTGCTCATGCATTAAACCTACACCCTCCAAATCCACTTGGGCTTAGCCAACCAGTTTATTAAGTCCTCCCAGTTGCCACCTCAGCTCTCCCTTGATTGTTGACTAGTCAACCTGGTCAACAAAAGAGATTAAGAGGTTTGAATGTTTTATTTACCTACCTAGGAGCTAATCCATTCTAATTTAATTTCTTCCAGCAGCCTCAAACCCTTTCTGGAATGTTCCTAAGTTGGTATTAAGCCATGGATTAAAGTGTAATCAGCCCCATGTGCAAATAGAGGACAAGGGAGCTTTACACCTCACTTGTACCTTAGTCCTTTTGATTCTCTGCCCCTAACCAATTCCTGGGACACATGGCAGCATCAAAGGAGCCCCCAAGATGATCCCAGCCATCCATTCAAGCTGGAGAGACTTGAATAGGGCAAATCAAGGGAATCAAGCCTCATTCGACTCTATCAACTCTCTCTCCAGTTTCAAGCCCCTCCAACTGAGCTATTTGCTCATTCAAGTCTTCAAAGGTCTTCCCCATGTTTCCCTGAGCAAAATCCAGCCGGTCAAATCCTCCTCCGGCGAGTTTCCCGGCGAACTCAAGCTATACCCGTCTACAGAGGATATCTCTCAATCCAAAGCTTTTCCTGTCGTTGATCCAACTAGAGATTTATGCATGGACAGTCAACAAGTTCAGAGAAACTTTAATCTCCCGAATCCATTGAGTGGATTAGGTATAATCCTAAACCCTATCTTAGGACATTTAAGTTAATTTAGCTTTTTAATATGTGCTTTATTGACCACCAAATCAATTCCACACAATTTATGTTCATCAACTTAATCTACATTTAAAATTTGACTTAATGTGGTTAACCGGATCGAATGAACGAGCTTGAAAATGAATTCTAGGGCTTCGGTTAAGCTTGCATGAATTGGGTGTCTTCAGAGCCGTTGATCTCAGGATCAACGGCTCTGATCGAGCTCTTCCGCGGTTCCTTCTAACCGTGCAACTGATCCCACGTTTGAGATTTCGATCCGGCTCCATCTCAACCGTCAATCCGATACCGTGCTTGATCCAACAGTGCCCGCCCTCCGCTGATTGGATTAAGTAGACTTTGCGTGGGGCCCGCCGCGGTCTCAATTACGTGGCAATGATTGCGCGGCGGCGCAATCATTGCCAATGATTGCCACCGCCGCGCGACTTTGACCCGCCTATCGGGAGCTGCCACGTGGCAATCCGCCGCCGCCAACCCTATTATATTAATTAAATTGATTTTAAAAGTATTTTTAATTACATAAAACTTTGAAAAATCATTAAAAATTGAGATTTAATTTAAAAAATTAATATAATATACCAAAATGCTCAGATTTTCAAGGCCTTTAATTTGAATATAAAATTACTTTAAAATATTTTCTATATTTTAAATAATTTTTAATATTGTTTATTTGGCTATTTTAAGTATTAATTAATTAAAATAAATCAATTTAATTTCATAATTTTAAAATAAACTTATTTAAAAATCATTTTGAATTAAATAATATATTTCCAATATTTGAACCTTAATAATTAAATTAAATTCAAATTATTTCTATTTTTAAGTATTTCCAATATTTAAAATACTTAATTAATATTGAATTAAGTATTTCCAATATTTAAAATACTTAATTAATATTGAATTAGAATATTATATTAAGTATTTTAAAATTAAATTTTATTTTCAAAATATTTCCAAATAAATCAGAGGACCTCTCAAATATTTTAAAATTAATTTAATTAAATTTTTAAATGATTTTAATTTTAAAACATATTTATATATATAGTAATATATATCTATATGTATATTTCAAAGCTATTTTAAAATTATATTTATTTAAATTTTGAACATTGAGAGGTCCATTGAAATTTCAAATCTAAATTGAGCATGATTGAATAGAATTTGTGGGGAAATATGATTAATCAATGAATAATTACTTTGTTAATTATTCATTGATTAATCCTTCATTTAATTAAGCTTTAAATTGATTTGTATATGTATATACACACACCACTTAGTTTTAGGGTTCTCCTAGATTTAGGGTTGGTTGTGAATGTGTTTGTATGCATTTATATGTTAAGTCAATGGTCTAGAAACTTTGATTCAAACCTATCAAACTTAATGTCATTAAAGACAATAATTAAGGATTCATTTAGAAAACTTAGAATATTTCCAATAATTAGGATTCACCTCCTATTGACCTGAAACTCAAACCATTTGAACATAGTAACACTCTCAGCCCTAGGAAAATTTTCCATTGAATTTTGAAATCATTAAGTCCATTAATTAACTTAATCAAAGTTAAACCTTAATTAATCCTTTAAACTTCAAGAAAATATAATAAATTAAATTTAAATCCAAAAATTACACATAATACCTCAAACTGACCAGAATTTAACCCTCAACAAACGAAAAATAAAAGCCCCTTGACTGGACTTCAAAATTAAGTTTAATTTAAGTTTAATTGAAATTTAATATTTAATTAATTTAATAAATTAAAAATAATTAAAAATTTTAGAAATTTTCCAAACACTTGGAGATCACTCCTTAGGTCATTCCTGACCTTTGGAGTTGATTTCAAGGAGTTTGGAGGTCATTTGGATTCAAATCATAAAAAAGGGCTTTAATTAAACAATTTTTAAAAAATTCAATAAATACTCAAAACTTCAAAAACTCATAACTAATTCAAATAAACTCCAAATTGAGCAAACTCAAAGGCATTCAACTCATCTTAAGGTCTAATATTTATTAAAAATGTTAAATTTCCAGAAATCAATCAAGTTTGAAAAAGTCAACGTTTGGTCAAACTCAGTTCAAAATCAAGTCAAAACTTCAAACCTTCATAATAAAATATAAAAAAATCTAATTTTAGTGTACTTACTGTCTAACTGATCGTATCAAGGTCTAGTATTTTAATAAAATATTAATTTTTTAGAAAACACTTTAAATCAAAAAGTTAATTTTTGACATTTGAATTAAATGAATAAAATAATCCAGATAATACCAAAATTCAACAAATTATCTAAAATTCCAGAAAACATCAACTTAACTTTAAAACTAGCAACCAATTAAATTCAATTAAAAATTAATCAAACTTCAAACCTTAAATTAAATCTAATTCTTTTAATTATATCAGGTACCACTAGGTAACCCAGGCCTACGAGGCTATTAAGTTAGCCCCAAGAAAAGTGAAATAAACTTCACGGTCTCAGTGTGCAACAAAGGTGGTATCCAATAAACAATCAAAATCAATTTTAAAATCAATTTTAAACCATTAAGACTTAAACTTCAAATAAAATCTCCCTCAAGCCTTTCAACCAACCAGAACTTTAAACAACTTCAATCAAATAATCCTATTTAGGATATATCAAACCCACACAACCTTTACACACACTTTAGATGGTTTGCTAGGACAACTAACTCTAGTCTTAGGCTAGGCCGGTGTTTATTTTTCTGCTATGTGCTGGGTTTTTGAGCTTTCACTGTATGTTGTTTGCTAGTAATAAAATTACTGTGATTATTTATTTATTTACTACACTCTGTGATATGATTGATTATACGTTAGATCTACCCCTAGGTTAGGAACGATCTGTACTAATCTAATCTTATGCAGGTGGCCATGCTCATACAGCGCATAAATTAAAGGGGACAAAATCATAATTATTAAATTGCACAGGTGCTCCAAAAAATTGCTTAAGTCCCCCTTTAAAATTAAAAGAGCATGGCCAAGTGTGGCTGTAATTGAGCATTTAAATTTTAATCTATTAATTGCTTGTGATGTTAATATTAATTGCTGATTATTAGGATAACCCTACAGGTTGTTGAGTCTAGATTTTAAATTTTATTCAAATATAATTTAAATATATTTGAGTTATAATTGTTAAGTATTTTGAGAATGGGATGTTTAAGCATCCAATTTGGAATCCAAAGAGGAAGAGACATCCCTTAGGGGAAAGTCTTTTTCCATTTGGAGATCCAAATTTAGATAATTTCAAATATCCAAAGAGAAAAGATGACCCCCTTTCAAGGGAGAGTTTCTTTTCATTTGGATATCCGGACCCGACGATCCAAGGAGTTACAAGAAGACGAAGAAGTGAAGAACGAGAAGACTCATTCTCAAAGTCACTTGAGTCTTAAGAGTATAATCCGGGTTATAGTCAGTGGTACCCGGCCACTTTACTTTTCTTGCAGACCCTAGGTTGTATAATTAAAAGGCACTTGCCTATGGACTTTCAATTTAAGTTTTAATTTAATTGATTTAATTAAATGTTGATTGTTTGATGTTGACTACGATTAAGGACCCACATGCTTTTAGTAGTTTATTTGACGATCTTGCATGTTGTATTTGATTTAGCCTGGAATCCGATCGGAGGCTCGTGAGGGTACGGTCATGAACTATTTCTACTTTAACTAAAATTTAAAAATTTTAAGCTCAGATAGAAACTCTAACGATTTTAAGAAGTAAGCCCGGACTCGCCGGGAGTTTTTCATGCATTCATATTAACTTTTCTCTACCTTGTTAGGCACCTCCCAGCCTGCGAGTTTTGGCAGACCACCTGACCTATTAGGGTGAAGTTCTGTCCAAGGGGATGTTGCGCAATCTATAGGATAAAACCTATTTTTTAAGCCTGATTTTAAAACTGCTACATATTGATTTAAGCATTTAATCGAGTTAACTAGCATGCATTGCATTAGTAACAAATTAAAAATGAGTCTAATTCTTAATTGCATTTTATTTAGACATTTCACCCAACATATGTTAAGGGGCTAAATAGGAATCTGCTCTAGATGTCAGCCCCGCTCTCCTTAAACTAATCTTAAACAATGTCCCCTAACCACTCTACATTTAAAAGACCGGACAACATGGTTTTGAAGCGTTTAGGTGGTTTAGCTGGCTCCCCAATCCAGGCCAGGATAAGTCCAGGATTGCATTGCATTAGCTAGGATCCGGGTTACTGATTTTCAGTGCCCATTTTAGACTTAGGTTCTGAGGCAAATTTTCAATCTTAAGACCTCAACCTCTGGGAATTTATTTCCCACTATCTAATAAAATTGACAACTCAAATATTAAATCTCTTTCCATCTAATTCAGGCCCAACACTTAGGATAGTTTGAGGTGTTTCTGAAGTAATTCAGAATCTCAAAACACCTCCTACTCTTCTTCCTTTGACTCCAGAAATAACTGTTCAAATTTGATCTAGTCCCTGTTGAAACTCCAGTCCCTACCTCCCTTGATATCAAGCTTTGAATTCTTTAATGAAATTCATATCGTTATTTTAATCGAGAGTATTCGTATGAAGATTTCTATTTTTTTATGATGTAATTAACTACGAGGGCTTGCGCTCGTAGGAGATTTAGAAACCCAGACCAGATTTTTAAAAATCAAATTTTCAAAACTTTTAACTAATTACCTTTGAGAAATCAAACAAAAAATGGCGATCGTTATTGCCATGTTCAAATAATTAACCATAAGTGATATCTTCTTCCTTTGGGATGATATATCATTTGTTGATATAATTTTGAATATGAAATTAATGATACTCTATCTATATTATCGTTGCCAGATATCTGATTGAACTTTATTTTTGATCCTTTGGGATCATATATAGTTTCCTCCTAAATCAAGCTACGATATTAGGATCGTGTTTGAAATTCTAAATTTGAACCCATTAGGAGATTTTATCTCTACCTTTCGAGATAGTATATTATCACTAATGGATGTTCAATTTCAGAATTCAAACTTAAAAATCAATTTTGAATTATTCCCAAAGATAATTAATCTTTTTCAAAATATATTTTTCAATCACAACAGAAATATAGAAATTTAAGAAGTTAGGATAAAAATTTTCTTACTCACAACTTCTTATAAAGTTGTTGTTCCTTTAATTGTTGAACAATTTACTAATATGCAAGAACAACAAATGAATGAGCAATCTTCTCATAATGAAACTCCCACTAATGAATCTATAATGGGTGAACCATAAGAAATAACATTAAAATGTTCTTAAAGAAAAAGAAAATTTACTATTTTAGATAGTTATGTGATTTATTTACAAGAGTCAAAATATGACTTAGCAATTAATGATGATCCAGTTTCATTTTTACAAGTCATGAAAAATATTATTTTGCAAAATGGTTAATTAGATGCCATAAAATAAAAGTTAAAATCAATGTATCACAATAAGGTCTGGGATATTATTAAATTGCCTGAAAGTTAAAAAAGAGTTGGATGTAAATGGGTTTTTAAGATCAAACGTGACTCTAATGACAATCTAAACGATATAAAGTCAGACTTAATGCTAAAGATTTTACTCAAAAAGATGGTATTCACTATAAAGATACATTTTATATTGTTTCTAAAAAAGACTCATTAAGAATTATTATGACATTGATAGCTCATTATGATTTCAAGTTATATCAAATGGATGTGAAAATTATTTTTGTAAATGGAGGTTTAAATGAAAAAGTTTATATGGATCAAGCTGAAGATTTTCTAATTGATGGAAATGAACACATGGTGTGTAAACTTAAGAAATCAATATAGGGATTTAAACAAGCCTCTCGATAATGGTATCTGAAGTTTAATAATACTATCAGTGTATTTGCATTTAAAAAAAACATTGTTGATCGATGTATATATCTGAAGATCAATGGGAGCAAGTATATTTTTAATTTTGTATGTTGATGATATCTTAGTTACCATTAATGATCTTAGTTCATTATATAAAACCAAAAAATTTCTCTCTAATAATTTTAAAATAAAAGATGTGGGTGAGGCATCCTATGTGATAGGAATTGAAATATTCTGTAACAGATCATAAGGATTGCTAGGAATATTGTCTCAAAAAGTCTATATAAATAAAATTTTAGAGAGAATCAATATGGAAAAGTGTTATGCATGTATAGTTCCAATTTAGAAAGGAGATTAATTGAGCCTTATGTAATGCCCAAAGAACGAATTATAACATAAACAAATCGAACAATTCCTTATGCATCTATTATTGGGAGCCTAATGTATGCTCAAATTTGTACTAGACTAGATATCAGTTTTACTATAAGAATGTTGGATAGATATCAAAGTAATCTAGGAATTGATCATTGCAAGGTTGCAGAGAAAGTATTGTAATATTTGTAAGGAACAAAAGAACATATGCTTACTTATAGAAAATCCAATCATCTTGAGGTGATTTGATGTTCAGATTCAGATTTTTCTCGATGTTTGGATACTAGAAAATTCACATTTTGCTATTTATTTCTACTAGTTGGAGGCTATCTCATAAAAAAGTGGAAAATAGTCTGTCATTATTGCATCCACTATAGAAGTTGAATTTGTGGCATATTTTGAAGCCATAATTCAAAGATTATGGTTCTATAATTTTATTTTAAGACTTGGGGTTGTCAACAATATTGTTAAACCGCTGAAAATTTATTATGATAATACTGTAACAATCTTCTTTTCTAAAATGATAAGTATTCAAATGGTGCTAAACATATAGAATTGAAATACTTTGCTATTAAAGAATAAGTTTAGAAATAAAGAGTATAAATTGAGCACATTTGCACCAATCTTATGACTGCTGATCCATTAACTAAATGATAGCCTCCCAAGATATTTAAAGAATATGTTGAGAGGATGGGTGTTATAGGAAAGCATTATTGATTTTATATTATATTTATGCTCTTTTATATTTGATTCTCTGAGCTCTTTAATGTGCTGTTCTGATACATATTTTTATCCTGTTATGTTGATGTGTATATATATGAAAGAATTATGTGAATATTAATAGGATTATCTTTACTAAAGATATTAATGTTAGACCATTATGGGTTTCTCTTATTATAGATCATTTTAAGTGTAAAATTAATATTGTGATACATGGAAGGGAATATGTTACATTAATAATGTATAACTGCTATGATCCTTATTAGTTTTTTTACTTAATAATAAATTATGATTCGACCAAATTAAGAAAGTTTGATATGTAATGTGCATTATGTTTATAATTATAAATGTTAAATTGAATAATATCATATGAGCCAAGTGGGAGAATATAAGAATTAATTAAATAAATTAATTTCTAAATGTGGCTCATATTAATGATTATTCAATTAATCATTTAATAATTAATTAAATGCTTAAATTCTATTGGTCAAGAGAGAGTTTTGATCAATCATTTATGGACCGTTTGATTAAGTGAAGCATCTTTTTATGAAATAAAACACTCTTCATGAAAATAACTACCGGTGAATAATTAAAATAAGAGAAAAGAAAGTGGAGTAAAAGAAGAGAACCCTAATTTCTCAAATTCAAAAGAATCTATGGACAAATTGACGCCGAATCAAGGTATGTTGATATATTTTAATTAAAAAATTACAAAAATGATATTGTTAAATTTCTTTGGATTAAGTGTTTATACAATTATATCGTTTTTATGAGAATGAAGATCTTTTTGATGAATCCGAAAATTTCTAACTCATCACACTTAAAATCATAAATATATAGGCTGCACTATTTTCTGCATATCCTATAAAGAAACAATCACATGTTTTGAAACCCAATTTTCTTTTCTTAAGATCTAGTAGAAGAACCTTAGCAAGACACCCCACACTTTTAAAAAATTTAGATTGGATATTCTATTCTCCAAAATTCAAAAGGTGTAAAAATAATTCTATTTTGTAAATAACATCTTGATAAAATAGCTTCACCCCATAGAAAATCAGGAGCACCTGAACTAATAAGCATAGTATTCATCATTTCTTTTAATGTTCTATTTAACGTTTAGGTATACCATTAGATTTTGGTGAATAAGGTGATGCTACCACATGAATAAAATCATTAGCTTCACAAAAAGAACTAAGAAGTCCTAAGTTATATTCTCCTCCTCTATCGATTCTAATTCTCTTATTTTTATTGCTAATATCAATAATAACTTGCTCTAAACTCATATCCTCATGCTTATTTTTATATTTCTTCCAAGATTCAGGTAATTTATCAATCAAGGACGTAGTGATAAATGATTATGACAAGTTAATTCCTTCATTGATAAGCTCGCTAATAAGATATGAAAAACATATATATGAGAAGAAATTTTCTTAGAGTTAGTCATTTGAAAGGCAAAGAAATTTTCTATAGTATACTTCTTGGTTCCCATATTTTTTACCACATATTTCTTCTCTAATATTTTTTACATTTCAGAAGCATACTTAATTTTGTTGTAGACATCAAATAACTCATATGATAAAATAGAAATAATAATTTTCTTATAAATCCTATTTGCATTACTCAAATCAGTTAGAATTGTATCACAATTTTCTGTTCTAATAGAAGGTGATAATGTAGTAAGCACATGCTCAACTTTAATAATATCAATGGTAAACATAATCTTTCCTTGCCACCTATTAAAATTCTGTCCCGAGAAAGCCTCGATTTTTGTTAAGTTGGAATTATTCTAGCCGTACTAATCATTGAAAAATTCATATGATCTAACTTCAAGATTGTTGTATAAAAAGAAGAGCAGTAAAACAATTGCAATTAGAGAACTTATCAAATAAGTAGACTAAGGCGTGCAAAGCACTATTTGAAGTTAGATTTCCTCTCATCCTAAGTGCAAAGGTACACAACAGTCTAATTCTCATAATTCAACGGACTCTTTATGGTGATCTGCACTAATCACCGCGGGAAGCAAGAACATCGATGTATATATTTGCTCTGAATAGATGTAAGGTGAAGTGAAGGAAAAAGAGATGATTTTTTTTCAGTATACCTGAGAAGGTCTTATATAGACCAGAAATAGATAGCCATTTTGGCTTAAAACATTATAAAATTAATCTCAAAATGTTATGATAATTAATCTCAAACGTTATGAATGTTATAACAATTATTTACAAACATTATGATAATTAGTTTAAATATTTTCAAATCAAGTCATTAAATAGAAATAGGTATTTCTATTATAAATTTTCTTTTGAAAAAACACAAAATATAACAAACCCGACCCGTCGACCTGTTTTTACACCCATACTTGTGCCATGGGAGTCATCTTCAGGAGTTGTTTGATATTTGTTTGATCGTTCTCGTTCGAGAAGGGAAGATCAACATAAATCTTGGTGTTGATATCGGGAGTCAGAGTTGGTATATCTGACATGCATCTCGTGTTAGTTCTTTTGACCACAAATTGCTCATTCGATATTTAAGTCCCTTAATGAACTTAAAAATGAGTGATTTTAGGCTTTTTAAATTTCTTTCATTGAGATGCTAAAATTGACTTTAAACACGTAATATTCATAAATCTTTTGATTATTCAATTAATCACAAAGTTTTTAATTACATTTCAAGTACTTGATTTAAGTTTATTTTAACTCATATCAAAACACTTATAGTGTTGTTGGACTCGTTTCACCACCAACAACAATAACAATAACAACAACAACAACAACAACATTAGAGTAGGACTTGTCTCACCAAAATGTTTATTTTGACTGCAAGTTTTTTGAAATCATAATTTAATATTAGAAGTTTTAATTCAAATATTGCATTGAGATTTACGCTTGATCAAGTGAATTTTTTGATGATATATCATCTATAAATGGGGTGATTAGCATAGAGTAAGCTCATGAAATTCAGTTTGTGTTTTTTTATCTACTATTCCCATCATTTACTTTATACTAGAAATGAAACCTTAAATCATATTTATTTATTATGGTCCTACTCTAATGCTACTCACAATAGTTGGGTGACCAAGATGAATATCTTTTTATTAAGTCCCTCGCTTACATATTTTTTGAAACATCATAGGGGAATTGAAATATCTCAAGAGCTCTTAAAGAAGTTTATTTCCTCTATTAACTATATTGTTTATCATATATAAAAGGAGAGAAGCACAAAAAAATAATGACAATCATATGAAAATGCAATCAAGACCTATTTATATCTATTATATGTTATGATAATCTTTCCATATTTACTTCAACATTGATTACGAAAGTTTTTATTAGCTTTAATTAGGAGATCAAATTTGCCATTAATTAGGAGATTTAATTATTTTGATTTTTTTAATTGGAGATTTAATTATGATATTGATTAGAGCATTGATTAGATTTTCCTTTTTAATTTTTGTTTCAAACCTATATGTAGAGGTTGAGGGCTGTTGTAATTGAGAGCAAGAGAGCTAAATGTAATAGTATTTCTCCATAATATAGTGAAATCCCTCCATAGGCAGTGGCAGAGGCAGAAATTTTATTCAGGGGAGCCTAAATTAAAATAGCTCAGTTTACCATCTCATCTGAAATGTTAGAATACATTAAAATAGTTCTGTTTGCCGTCTCATTACCGGAGCCAAGATGAGCTATAAGATTAAAATTAAGAATGCAAATAAAATGACCCTTAGACCTTAGAATACATAAATATCTGCCACTAGTGATCTCCGTTTGGGGCCGAGCGAGGAGCGAAAGGGAAAACAAAAGCTATGCTCAAGGTCGTGAGTCGCGAGTTGTGAGAGAGGAGCAAATGGGAAAACGAAGCATACCGTTTGGATAGAGGGAAAGCAAACTGTTTGGGGCGGTCTCCGTTTGGGCCTGTGCATGCAGAAGAGAAACCCGCTCGAGGTTGTGAGTCGTGAGAGATGAGCGAAGGGAAAACGAAGCATGTTCCATAGGTGGAGGAGAAAACGAAACAGTGAAGGGAAAAACGAAGCAACGACCAAGGAACCGAACAAAAAAAATTTGGGCTGTTATATACTTATATTACTATAATTATATATATGTATCCCTCCTATGGACATAGGCAATTCATCGTCGAACCACTTAAATCATATGGTGTTTATTGTGTTTGGTTGAGTGATTTTTGATGTTTTCCGTTATTTTTTGCACAACATTATCAAGACAAGGAATTCATTACGTGCCAAATTGAACATATGAAAATGCTATAAAGACATGTTGGATATTACAAATTAATTATTTGGTTGGATTGCTTTGCAAATTTTTTATATTTTTTTTTACATCATCATGAAATTTATTTGCTACTATTTTTGTTGGGTCTAAAACTATATTTAGGAGCTGTTTTATTGATTTTTTTATCTGCTACTATTTATATTTGATTTGGACCATTATTATTAAGCTCCTCGGTAGTTATCTGCATCATAGATACTATCTTATTAGCTTTATGTTATTTCTCATTCGCTCGATTGTGCTATAATGATGATATTTATAAATAACTTAAATTTATATGAATTTTTGCATCAATACTTTGTATCTATTATGTTTATATAACTACAATTTTGATCTTCATGATATATACATATATATACTTTGATGCCCAAAATTTGATGAGATTATTAGCCAACGCTCAATATTTTTGGGAGTTAATCAGGAGCCACCACGTCATATAGTATATTGGGTGAGGTGATGGCTCTTGATTAGCTTCAAAAAATATTTGATATTGGCACGTAATAATCTCACCGAGTTTGTTCAGATCATACCATCACACGTGGGCCCTGCTCCCTGGTCCTACGTGGTAATCTAACCATGGTTAGCAGAACCATTCTCGGGCAAAAGAAAAACAAAACAGGCACGGGTTAGGGTTTGACTAGGAAACGCGATTGAAGTTTTTGAAAAATTGTGCGTGTTAATAGCCATCGCCGCGGGAAGGTCGTGGTATTCCGGCAGGCGATCCACCCTCCCGATCTTCGATTTTGTTTCTGAAATCCATGTATCGAAGGAGCAGGTGCCGGAAAACCGCTTTTGCTCCCTCATCGAACCTGCTTTTGGTGTTGACGGGCTGATGGTAATGAAGGGTAAGTGCCTCTCAACGGCCGGATCTGGTGATCAGAATTTCCGGAACTGGCGAGGGGAGGCCCAGTGATCTGCAGATCTTTTTTCCCCCCTGAAGGAACGCTGTCTTAGACTCTGATTGTTCTGGCAGGGAGTTCGGTAATGAATTCCGGGGGTGATATGCCCGGAAATGGCCGGAATCCGGTGGCTCCTCCTCCTCAGTCACGTCCTAATTCATCGTCTTCCGCCTCGCCGTCGTCTTCCTCTTCGGCGCTGTCCGCACATGGGCATTTAGGGTTCGAATCTATTCAGCAGCTGCAGCTTCAGCAACAGCAGCAACAACAACAGCAGCAGCATCTGGCCTTTCGACAGGTGAGTGCGTGTTTGACGCTCTTTATTTCCGATACTTCAGAAGTTGTTTTGGTCCGCGGCCGTTGCGCTAGTTGCATGGGGATCTGAGAAAAAGTCGGTCGTTATTGTTGTTTCCAGAATTAGGGGAAGTGGGGACGGGCTGGACTTCTTTAATTCCATGTATTGGGGTTTTTGTAGGATTCGCATTCGGATTCTACGGCTTGGATTCCATCTTGGGCTACTCTCACTGCATGCATATTGTTGGTTTTCGACAATATCTTCGTTACTTTTGGGGTCCCTTAATCTTGCTTCACTGTGTGATGCTTATTGGTTGTCAGCTCTGAAGTTACCAAGTCTATATTTCTCCTGGTCTTCTTCTGCTTTCACGGTTTTTGTCAATGCCCACAACTTATCGTGTTGTCCGAGGCCAATTCTTAGATCTTGGCCTTGTTCATGGCCTTACTTTTTTTTCCTCTGCTGTTTTTTTGGGCATTCCCAAGTTTAAGTTTTGGGTTCTGTGGTAGCGCAGTTTGCTTCATCGCAACTTGTGCATCTTCTACCGTGTTTGTGCTTGTTTATTCCTAGAATGATTCAAGCATGTTGGATACCTTGAATACTCCATTTGTGTTGTTACTGGACTAAATGTACCTTACATGTTCCGATTATATGCCAAAATGATTCATGTATACTTTTAACAAAAACGTGAAAACATAATATCTTATATTCCACCCCCAACCCTTTTTCTTGTCAAATGTGTCTAATTTTCTTAGGTCAAAATTTCTATTTATTCATCCCGTGAATGGAATCTTTATCATTAAGCATAAGGTGTGATGCTGTTGAAAATAAAGATGCAAAAATTCCAAGTCCTTCCTGAGCACACTTCAAATGTTTTCAGGTTCTTGCAGTGAAACAAGTTTTTTGGCTCATTTTTGTTACTGATTTCAAGCTTTTGAACTTGCAGCTGTTTTTAGTTGACTAATATATTTCCCCAAGGTTGAATCTTGCATTTCCAATTTTATTTTATGCTCAATTTTGATTTCTTGGTTATATCAAATTTCATGATACTCTCTGTGTCGTTCTTTCTTCATCCTTGCTTGAATCTGAAGATTAAATAATGTTCAATGTTTCTCTATGTTTTCGTTGCACTAGACAAGCATGCTATCTATCCCTTAGCTTATATGCTTTACCATGATAAAGTGTGAAGAGATTTGGACATGCTTAAACGACCTTGCAAGGCCATATTGATGCAGTATTTAAGCAGTACCCTTGATTTTTGAGTACTTTTTGTGGTGAAATTATTGTTTCTCTATATGAAGTAATACATGGAACTTCGTAATGAAGTTTGCTGTTCTTTGCCGCATCTTGGATGTTTGGGGTATCTATGAGGTTTGTTCCTCATCAATGGTCTTGTGTGATGAAACTCTTATATAATTTCGTTTAGATTATTGGAATCTTCCTAGCTATGATTGCCTAACATATTTGGCATTTCTAGCTATTGAGATTTCAACTTGAATTATGCTTGGACTTGAGCAGCTCTTTTAATAATTGACCTTATTTAACTGATTATTGCTATTTAACAATGAATACTTGTCTATTTCTAAAAAAACTATTGTTTAATTATTCAATATCTTTATGAATACTTTGCAGTCTTTGCAACAGCAACAACAGTCACAACAGCATCAACATCTAAGAAGAGCTGAAGTAGAAGATTCTCTCAAGGCTTATCATACTGGCGGTATGCATGGAGTAATAGGCCGGACTAACCTCCCTTCCTCTTCTAGTGCTATGTCTATCCACCAATCACAAAGGAAATTTGATGATGCCTTGGCCCAGCCAATGGATGAAAATCAGAGCAGAGGGCAAGTCTTATCTCAGCAAATGCAGAACCCTGTCCATCAAGCCTACCTTCAGTTTGCTTTGCAGAATGCTCAACAGAAATATCATGGGAATCTGTTAGCCCAGCAGCAAGGTAAAGTTGGACTGGTTGGCTCTACTCGGAGGGATCAAGATGTGCCTATGAACACTTTGAAAATGCAGGATCTTGCCTCCCTTCAGGTTACCAACCAGGCACATGCCACTGTATTTAAGAGACCAGGTGAAACTTTTTCACATTTTGAGAAGCAGCTGGAGCAATGCCAAACTAGTGTAGATCAGAAAAGTGAGCTAAAACATCCTCAGATGGTTACAGGACAATTAACTGCTACAAATGTGACAAGGCCTATGCAATCTCTAAATTCTCAAGCAATCATGCAGAATACTTCAAGTAGTCAAATGGCTATCCAGTTGCAAGCAATGCAAACTTGGGCCCAGGAGCATAACATTGATCTCTCTCTTCCTTCAAACTTGAACCTGATGACCCAATTTCTTCCACTTTGGCAACAGGGTAGAATGGCGGCATTTCAGAAGCACAATGAGCCCAATATGGCAGCTTCTCAGTCAAACTTACCTTCATCAAAGCAACAAGTTGTATTTTCACAAGGTGGAAATGAAAATACTGGACAAGGAAATTCATTCGGTGAACTTGTTACTCAGGGTGGGACTGTCAACAGCCAGAAAACATTTACTCAAGCATCATTAATTAATAATGGTGGCTCTGCCAGTGAACCAAACTTGTATAATATGCAAGTACAGCAGCAATCACTGCCTCTCAGCAGGGAAAACCTTAATGATAAAGTTGTTAAACATCTGACTGCTGTTGGAAATGGTGGTTCAATGATGCAAATACCGAAGTCTTCTAGTATTCTCAAACAAAGTTTTGACCAGCTAAATGCAGATAATACAATTATGGGCTCTGATGCATTGAGGATGCAGCATACAAAGTTGGAACAAGGGGCCCAAACAATGTCTCCACCGGCTGTTACTTCTAGTGAGGATGTGACTGTTCAGATGCCACCTCAAATTGGATCTATGCCTATGCCCCACCAGTCTATTGGATTTACAAAACCACAGCTGTATGTCTTAAAAGCACAAATATTGGCCTTTAGGCGTCTCAAGGTACTAATAAGCCTTATCCTTTGTAATGTTTCTACATGCATGCTTCCTTACACATTCTCTCGACATGCTCAATTTTATTTAAATATATATTTTTTTGCGCCTGATGCTTTGGACTCAAATAGGTGGAAAGAAATTCGTCATTGCAAAAATGGGGTGCTTCAATTCTTGATAAGTATAGTAGATGAGTTTGAAATGAACATAGCATGTATTTCATGATAATAATAAACTTTTAAATTAATTATGACAAATTATTAAATAATATCATAGTTCTCATATTGTCATTACTTGTAAAATCATAATCAACAAAACCGCTCATTACAAATATTAAAAAATATTAAAATTTTTCCAACATTAAAGTATTAATTTTAAAAAAAAAGAAATCACAAAAGACACCAATGGGTTGTGGTATTAATTTTGCTATGTATTCAAAAGAGAAAAGTAATTCAAGTTCCTTGAAAAATAAAAAAATATGCTAAAATTATAGCATGGTCCTCCCTGTCTCTTTATGTCCTCTCCATGTCTCACCATGTTCAACATGTGTTTGAACTTATTTATTTTTGGACACGTTGCTTCCGTGTTTGATTGTTCTATGTGTTGTGCCAGTCATCAGATACATATTTGTTCTTGACACATGTCACATGAGATACCTTGGTATTTGTGAGTTTTTTCATGCATCCTAGGCATGTGCATAGAAGATTCTATTGCCCAAATATTGGGTTTTGATGTTTTTCCTGGTTAATGCTTCCAATTGTGCAAAACTTAGTGTAACTATGAGATTGATATTTTAGTTATTTTGGCACATCACAGCGTGGCGAGCATGCTCTTCCTCCTGAAGTTCTTCAAGCAATTGCACCGCCACCACTTGATAACCAGTTGCGGCAAGTTTCACCTCCATCAGGTATGGTTACTCAGGAAAGACAAGCTGTGAACAACATTGAAGGGCTTGCAAGGCATGTGCAGGCTGATGATAAGGCTCCACAGCTTCCTTCCGTGCGAAAAGGACATAGCTTTCCTAAAGATGAGTCCTCTATAGAAGAAAAAGGGGCCATTACCTGTCACTCACAAATAACAACAGGTATTACCAGTGAATCTGCACGGGTTGCATCCCAGATGAATGCTGAGCAAAACAATAAGTCTTTTGTTAAATCTGAGCTTCAAGAGCTTGAAAAGAGTAGCGAAAATGTATTGACCAAAGGTGATAACAGTGTTGAGAAGGTAAAAGTAGATGCTGGACAAACAGAAAAACCTGCTCCTATAGCCAACATAGCACTTGCAAAAGATGCTTTAGTAAGGAAGTATCATGGTCCACTTTTTGACTTCCCTTCTTTCATAAAGAAGAATGATTTGGGATCTAATACAATTAATTATGCAAGCAATTTGGTGTTATTATATGATGCAAAAGATTTGCTATTTGATGAAGGTATGGATGTACTCAACAAGAAGCGGGCAGAAAATTTGAGAAAGATTAGTGGCCTGCTTGCTGTTAACTTGGAGAGGAAAAGAATTAGACCTGACCTTGTGTTGAAACTACAGATTGAAGAAAGAAAACTCAGACTTCTAGAGCTTCAATCTCATTTAAGAGATAAGGTGGATCGAGAACAACAAGAGATAATGGCAATGTCTGACAGGCCATACCGGAAGTTTGTCAAACAATGTGAGCGGCAACGCATTGACCTCATCAGGCAAGTTCAACAGCTCCAGAAGGCTTCAAGAGAAAAGCAACTAAAATCTATCTTTCAGTGGCGTAAAAAGCTTCTGGAGTCTCACTGGGCTATTCGTGATGCAAGAACTACTCGCAATAGAGGAGTTGCTAAATATCATGAGAGAATGTTGAGAGAATTTTCAAAAAGAAAGGATGATGATAGAAACAAAAGAATGGAGGCCTTGAAGAACAATGATGTTGATAGATATCGTGAGATGTTGTTGGAGCAACAAACAAATGTTCCTGGTGATGCAGCTCAAAGATATGTTGTTTTGTCTTCTTTTTTGTCTCAGACAGAGGAGTATCTTCTCAAGCTTGGAGGAAAAATAACAGCAGCAAAGAATAGCCAAGAGATGGAAGAGGCAGCCAATGCTGCAGCTGCAGCTGCAAGAGCCCAGGTAATTTTGTATGGTTATCACATAATTTACAATATCATTTTTGAACATTTTCTTTTGCCACCTTTTCATTTGATTCTATGCACTTGCAAGATTGTAAAGGAAGTCTCTATATACAGGGTTTTTCAGAAGAAGAAGTCAAGGCTGCAGCTGCCTGTGCAGGGCAAGAAGTTTTGATTAGAAACAAATTTTCTGAAATGAATGCTCCAAAAGAAAATTCATCTGTAAACAAGTGAGTTCATTGACATACTGTTCATTCTTCTTCTTCTTTTGGTTGTCTGAAACAATATGAGCAGTCATGGATGATTTATTTTCTATAATGTTATAAATAAATGGAGTCGTGTTGAGTGTTATCTTGTTCAATTGCATTCATCTATTTTATGATTGTGTTTGAGTTGAACTTGATCATGAACTAAGTTTTAAAATCTTGTTCAAACTCATTTTTTGAAGTTTTTTATCAAGTTCAAGCCAAAATTCGGCTTTAATAGATCCTAACTAGGTATTCATAGGATGCTAATGATTTAAAGATAAATCATTGATACTAAATGTAAGCGTATTCATTAATTTTCTTCAAAATTTACTATAAATGTTAATAGATTTATTCATAATTTGTGATTTTCAAATGTCAATAAAAAACAAATGTAGATTTTAGTCTATTCACCTACCTATTTACTCAAAATTTTTATCATAGTTGTACTTTTAATATACATAATTTTAAAGTGCACAGAATATAAGAAAATTAATACAAGAACATAGACTAAGTCATCAAATAACTAAATGAATTTAGTCATTATTAAATGAACATTTTATCAAGATCATAACGAGCTTTTTGTATAACAACAAATGACTATGTTCTCAAATATAAATGAACCAATGATTCAATGTTCAAACTTGCTTATTTTTATATTGAGCTTTATTAGTTTTGTTTATGCAATTTGAGCTATTGATGTAGAACGAAGCTAAAAATTTGAAATTAATTTTTGATTTGGGGATAGATTAAGGAAAGGATAGCAATTCATAAATTCTGGAATTAATTCCAGCAGTTTAGGAAAGAAATCCGGAGTTAATTGATGCTTATATGGCTAGAGAAATTTAAGCAAGAATCAATTTGGATTGATGTGGGTTAAATGGCTACTGTAATTGGGGTGATTAATTGGGGGGAATTAATTAAGAGTGAGAGGAGAGGGGGCCGGCCAAAAGAAAGGGAGGAGGGGTTGTCTACATTCAATGAATGTGTCTAGGTGCAATGAATGTTGAAATTGGAATTAATTCCAATTCAATTTCAAATTTAATCCATCCAAGATTGGAGGGGGGTTCGTAAAATATGTTAATTAATTTAAGAAAGGATTTGAATTTCAAATTTATTTGAATTTGAATTCAAAAACTTTCCAAATTAATATCAAACTAATTTAGGAAAGAGGGAAATTAAGTAGGGAAAGGGACTAGGGGCCGGCCATGCGCCGGGGGGGGGGGTGAGGATTTGAAATCTTTCCAAACATAGGACATTAATTAAGGAAAGAGGATTTAGAGGAGAATCTTTAATTAATGTCAGATTGAGGAGATTGGGTTGGTTTCCAAACAAGTCAACTTATTTTAGGAAAGAATTCAAATTCATATACTTTTGAATTTTGAATTTCAAAAACTTTTCAAGTTTAGAATGGATCAAAATTAGAAGGTATTCAATACCTCAATTTGAACAATTTTTTTGGAGGCAAAGAAGGGAGAAGGGGAGAGGTCGGCGGCTTGGGGTGGGGAAGGTTGTGGTCGGTGGATAGGAGGAGGAGGAGGGAAAGGAAATTTGGAAGAGATAAAATCACGAACCCAGACGCTTCCTGCGGTTGGTGGGTGATGTGTTGCCCTACACCTAGGGACTTCAAACCACGAGCCCGAACGCTTCCTGCGACTGGTGAGTATTGTGTTTTTCTCACATAGGGACTTCTACTTTCCTAAGAACTCTCATAGCTCTCAAGAACAAAGTGCAGAAATTTTTTTCTTAATCATCAATTAACCATTACAAGAAAGGAGGAGGCTATAAATAGCCCAAAATACAGAACAAAAGACAAAAGTGCCCCCCTGGGGTCACAAGCATCTACTCCCTCAAGTGAGGGTAAAAATAGAAAATGCATAAATAAATAAAAATACAAATAATAACTTAAAATAAAATGGTGCGATCATGGCCGTCGATCTTTGTCTCCTCCTCTGATAAGCTTTCACGGTCGGATGCCCGCATTAGCTATCTAAATAAACAAATAAAAATAAGCATTGTATAACTGAGCATCGAGTTATTTATTGAAGGTACTAGCTCATTTATGACCCTATATTTTCCAGTCCCAAAAGAGATTATTTCTATATTATTTAATGGCGTTTGATAATTCAGCAAGTTTAGGATAATTGTTTTGCTACACAATTTGATGTTGTTGATCTATGGAATTTAACATCAGTTTTTTTGTGAAGCTGTTTGCTTTTGCTGGATTAGGCTGAAACAATTCTTGTTCTCCAGGTATTATAATTTGGCGCATGCTGTGAGCGAGAGAGTTGTCAGACAACCATCTATGTTGAAAACAGGAACTTTGCGAGATTATCAGCTTGTGAGATGCTACGTCTTTGATGTATTCATACTCAACTAAATTGATGATGTAATATGCCATATCTTTGTCTAACTTGCCAGGTTGGGCTGCAATGGATGCTTTCCTTGTATAACAATAAGTTGAATGGTATTTTGGCAGATGAGATGGGTCTTGGCAAGACTGTGCAGGTTGCACTTCATATATTGCTTCATCTGGTGACATTTAATAATAGTAGTTTTTTTTGCTATTCTCATTTTCCCTGGTTTGTTCCTGTTCACTTTTCATATATGCATGTGAACATTTCTTATATTTTTTCTTGCTAAACTTGGAAGCAGATGGCTGTGATTTTTAGGCTTTATAAAGGGTGGAGAATATAATCGCATAGTATAGAAAATATTCAGTCATGTGCCATTTTACCTTTTTTAGCATTTAATCCCCCAATGTTGCAATTTATTCTGCTATTTTTGTTGTAGAACATTTGACATTTATGTTGTCAAACAGGTTATGGCATTGATTGCTTACTTGATGGAGTTTAAAGGGAACTATGGGCCACATCTCATCATAGTTCCAAATGCTGTTTTAGTAAATTGGAAGGTAAAATTTGTTCTCAGCATATGGCCTTCTCCCTCTTTTTTTTATTTGGAATAGCTGTTTCCTGATATAATTTTTCATACAGAGCGAGCTGCTTAATTGGTTGCCTTCTATAACATGCATATTTTATGTTGGTGGGAAAGATCAGCGTTCAAAGCTCTTCACACATGTAAGGCGCTCTAGATATCATCTTCTGAATATGTACTGAATTTTGAAGCCCCTTATGGTTTAAACAAAATTGCAATACTTTCTTTTAGTTCCTATGATTGAATATGAACAAGATGAAACTTGCTAAAGTAACCACAGAGCTTGAATGCATGCTCCTTGATTCATGAAAAGTTGGGAACTTCTGCAATGACTGTACCTTATGACCTTGTTTGGATTTGAGGAAATTTAAAGAAATAAAATAAAATCTCAATAGTTTGTTGGCTGATTATGAATTTACAACCATTGATTTGAACTTTTTAACTTCTTTTTTTTCATTTCCTTAAGCTGAAATTGCCAAATTTCCTACATCCAAACACAGCATTGTGAATCTTGACTTGTTTGCGACTTTGATTTGTTGCTTTTTCCAATTCCATTTAGTTTAACATCTCATCAACTAAGAATGAAATTTTTTTTATCAACGCTGCTTAATCTTTGTGCACTCATTTGTTTGAATGCCCATAACTTGTCTCCTAATGGTATCGAGAGAAGGGTTTGCTATGCTACCTTAAAAATTTGTAGAGAACCATTCAAGAAAAAGTGGCATTTTTTATAATTTCAGAAAAAACTACCTACCATTGTGAGAGGTCTCATGATGTTCGTTTGTTGTTTATAAGCAATAATTATACATCTCTATGACTAGAAAATACCTAACTACTGATGCAGGACTACAATGCTTTCAAATCAATGTGATAAGAATTTGCACGATTTTGAAAAGACAAGAATAATTAAAATTATTAGCGATTTAAACGAAAAGAGAAAACGTAAGAGCGGTCACGATGTTTAGGCCAAATTACGTGATAAGCACTTGAATTATCAAAACAATACAAAATTACAACAACTTGCGGATGAAGTAGTTTTCAACAAAATTCTTAATCTAACAATAAGATAGCAACATAAAAAGCACACTCAATCCTACGTTTACTAAGCGGAGGCAGAAGGCGAAGCATAACTCCTTGTGATTTGATCACCACCTACAAGATTAGTGGGATTTAGAAGATAAATGAAAAGGGGAAGAAGTTCACCTTTGTTGAGAACCGGAGATAATATGCCACTGAACGTTGCCTAGCTGTTCTTCGATGGCTTCGACGAGAGTATCCAGAATGCTCTCCATGTATTCCTCGACAGTATTATCGATCATCGGGTTGACATCGAAGAATGTTGAGTGGAGGATGTGGACGAAGCCTTGCTCGTCGTAGACAATGCTGAAATCAAGATCGGGATCGGCCATGCATCAATCTTGAAGTGTTTTAGTAGATGCTTCTTTGTTCTCCTTAAAGATTCTTCTTAAGAGAATGAAGTTTCTCTCAAGAAATTAAGTGGAGAAGGGAGGTAGGAGGTGGCTGGCCAAGGTAGGGGTTTGGTATAGAAATTGGCTCAGATTTTGGAGGACTTAGGTTTAAAATTTGGAAGGGGAATTAGGAGGGAAAAGCTGGGATCAATTTCCAAATCGGAATCCCTTGATTTGGAAGTGATTCAAGAGGGTTATGGGAAGAGGGAGGGGGCGGGTAGGCTAGGGCTGGGTTTGGAATTATCTCCAAAGAGATGGGGTTGATTTTATGGAAAGAATTAAGGAGGTGGGGGCTGGTGGGCTTTGGCCAGGAGAGATGGATGGTGATTTGAATTCTTTCCAAGGGTGGGATTTGGATTTTGGAAATAATTTCCAATGGAATCCAATAAGGGGGCCGGCGGCTATAGGAAGAGAGAGGTGGGATTTTGGGAAAGATTTTAAAGTTTGTTAATTGGAGAACTTAAATTAAGGAAGGGAATATCAGTCTAATTCAATTAGAATTTGAAATTGAATTAACATTGAAAACTTTCCTAAAATAGATTTGGTGTTTTAGGAAAGATTTTGAAATTCAAATCAAATAGATTTGAATTCAAAATTAATCCCAATTATTGTCAATCTAATTTAGGAAATAATTCAAAAGGGGAGGGGCAAGGGCTAGGGAGGAAGCCGGTCGGCTGTGGGATGAGGGGCAAGAGGGGATCGGCGGGAAAGAAGGGTGGGGTTAGGGTGATTGGCGGCTTGAGGGAGACGGGCGGGGGCTTGGTGGGGAAGGGTGGGCTGGCGGTTTGCGGTGGTGGTGGAGGCCGTGGGGGGGGGGGGTGGGCAAGGGGGAGGGGATGGTGAGGTAGGGCCGGCGGTGGGGAAGGGAGGAGGGGAAGGAAATAGAAGATAAAAACCACGAACTCGACTCTTCAAGATTGGTGGGTGATGCACGATTCTCCCTCTCCTAGGGATCCTTCTCCTTAGCTCTCAAACTCTCACAAGAAGGTAGAATGCAGAAATTCTTTGATAATCATTCATTAACCTTAGAAGAGAAACATAAGGGCTATAAATAGCCTCATACAAAAGGACTCAAAATAAAAAAAACAACAACGCCCTTAGGGCTTACATACGACTTCCCTTAAGTAAGGGGTAAAAACAGGAAGACAAATATAACATAGATAATAAGATGCAAACAAAATAATAAAAGACAAATACATGAAATGACTCAAAAATACATTGACTCGATCGCGGCCACGTCTCTGATAGACTTTCCATGCTCTGATGTCCTCATCAACTACCTTCTAAATTAAATAGTTTTGCACTATTAAATATTATCAACTAGGCTATGCTTATTTGTTGGTTTCTTTGTCATCCGTTTTGGGTGGTATCGAGTGGATTTGAGTGATTCATGCTTGGCTTGAACTTTCTTGAGGTTAATTTACCTTGGAATTTACTCCAACTTGAATTTTTGTTTGTTTGAGTCAAGCCGAGCTTGTCAATTTGACTTAAAATGGGTCTTATTTTGAGCCAATTCAAAACTAGTTTAAGTTGACTCAAAATTACTAATACATAACTCATATGATATTATTTCCACTTAAACTTATCCAAACTTTGAAATGGCCAGAAATTGAATACCACCTATCAAATATTTTTATATTTGATTTTCATATAGTTTTTACTTTTAAAATCTGTTATTAATATAAAAATTCAAAAGCAACATGAAATTGTATTTGCTGTGCGAGCAAATGTGTGTTCATGTATGCTCATAACCAACTAAAAGTTATTTTCAAGCTATGAATTAGTTTACAACTTAACTCTAATGACTTAAGTCACTAACTTAAAATTTGAGTGAGTTTCGACTAATATTGTCATTTTTATCATCCACTCATATTTTTAATTTTTAGTTATTGTTGTAAGAAGGTATTTAGATGTCCATAGCAAGAGAGCCTAATAAGAAATTTTATATTATCTTTTATATGTGCGAGTACATCACTCAGTCTAGTCATTATTTCTATATTCAATTTATATACATATATTTTTTTAAATTTCAGACTTTTATGGAAATTTTTCTTATTACATTCCTTTTTTCCCTTTTTCTAACAAATTGAGGATCTATTTTTTCATAATTGGGAAATTTATTGATATTGGAAAGTACAAGAAGAAGAACCAACAATCTTCTATCACATCCATACTTTGCGATCCCCCTTATTAATGTCTTATATTATTGACTTATCCTCTAAAGGTTTGAGGCATTGCTTTCAAATGAGTCATTCTTTTTTGAGTCTTTTTTAATTCTATGAAAATGCTCTAAAATCCTCGATTGTTGTGGATACACTTGTTGAGATTCCCCACCTATCCCAAAAGAGAAGAAAAAAAAGAAAAAAAAAACTCTGAGATAAGGTGGGCTAGTGAAATTTGTCGGAAAGGGAGGGACCAATGTGAGGGGAGAACCCAGAAAATAATGAGAAAAATGTTAGAAAATTATATAACATAATCTCTATGGAGGCAAGAGGTAGAGAGGGAGAAGGAAAGAAGAAACAATAGAAGAGAGAATGAATCCCTTGAGGGGAAACCAAAAGAAACATTGCTTGTTCCATTATAAATTTTGATTGAATTACAATGCTAGGATCTATTTGTACAAGTCAGTCTTAATGAAATGGCAAAACTACTCTTAAACAAACCTAAAAAATAGCAAGCTATTTTTAAATAATACAAAACATTTAATCTATTTATAATTAATGAATTGCAAATAAAGATGAAATGATATTACTAGAAACATGAACTCATGACAGAATGAGGTAGACTTGCACCGCATCAATTTCTCTGGGCTATAAATAACTTTCCATCATAAAGTGGAAATATTATTGGATAAAGAACCGAAGATCCTCTTTATGGTATTGTTTTATGGTATTGTAATATGACAACATTTATCTCAAAGATGAGAGACGGAGGAGAAATTCATCCATAATAAGAAGTGATAAAAGGAAAACCCATCTCAGTTGGGAAGAGGACAAGGGGGTGAACATCACCATCATTGCCAATATAGGTATACGACTCTTCTCATAAATATTTGAAAATTTATCAAAACTCTAGAATGACATTTTTGGAAACTTGAGGTTTCGTGCATATTACTAGACTGATTCAACTTGACTTGTTGATTTGGTGGATTACAAAGGATCACTTTTAGTGGTTTGCAGTGGGTGTCGTGGGATGGAGAAGTAATTGTGCTATGTGGGGATTGAAGCGTGATGCATGGAGGTAGCAAGTTTGCAACATTGTAGAATTGGGTGAACAAATCGATGGTGTGAACAAGGTTTGAAATGAGCTTTGATATGATCAATCAATGATGTAATCTAGCATATTGACAAGGATTAGCAACAAAATGCAGATTATGCTGAAATGTGAAGTTGCACGGGACATTGTGGTGGGTGAGAGATGTGTCAGTGCATTGCAGGCTTGGCCAGTTGTTGAAGGGTTGAGTGAGATTTGCATGATGTGGATGGTTGGCCGGAAAGAGTAGCGAGTGTCATATAAGCATAAAGTTGGCGAGCAAGTGCTGTGAGGAGGAAACAAATTTAGGGGATTATGGAAGACATACATTGTAGTTGTGTTGGAAAGGCAGACACTGGCTACTCACATTGCAGTGAAGTTGCATGCATACGTACAAGTTGTCGGAGAAAAGCGCAATGCAATCAATTTATTCATTGTAATTGGAAACTCCCACTATGTGGGTGTCAGAGAGGGTGAAAAATCTTGCAAATAGATAAACCTTTGGAGGTGAAGTGGGCATTGACATGGTTTATGGAGGCATTGGAGCAGGTGGGCTTGGGATTGATGGAGGCGATGATGATTGAGACAAAGTCTTTATTGTCGAGGTGGATGGGGTTGAAGGGCCTTCTGAGCATTGAGATAGGT
Source organism: Dendrobium chrysotoxum (assembly GCA_019925795.1). Lineage (NCBI taxonomy): Eukaryota > Viridiplantae > Streptophyta > Magnoliopsida > Asparagales > Orchidaceae > Dendrobium > Dendrobium chrysotoxum. The sequence continues at coordinate 41,906,211 of CM034309.1, forward strand.
TGCACGAGGAGATGATGAGAATGTCGGCACATGAGAGGATGCTTTGGGCCTTGGAGTTTGAGGGAGGTTTTGATGAGGACATCCGACCGTGAAAGTTTATCAGAGGAGTCGAAGATAGACGGCCATGATCACCCAACTTTATTTTGAGTTATTATTTGTATTTTGAATTATTTATATATTTTTTTTCGTTTTTACCCTCACTTGAGGGAGTAGTCCTATGCAAGCCCTAGGGGCATGTTTGCCTTTTTTGTTTTTCCTCATTGTATGTTGGCTATTTAAAGCCTCCTCCTCATCATTCGAGGTTAATGGATGATTATTAAGAAAAAAATTCAGCACTTTGTGCTTAAGAACTTTGAGAGTTCTTATGAGAGTGGAAGTCCCTAGGTGAGGGCAACGTACTACCCACCAGTCACAGGAAGCGTCCGGGCTCGTGGTTTGAAGTCCCTAGGTGAGGGCAAAGTATTACCCGTCAGACGCAGTAAGTGTCCGAGCTCGTGGTTTATCTTCTCCACCAAATCCCTCCCTTTCTCCAAGCTGCCGGCCCCCATCTCCCCATCTTCCTCTCGGCCAAACCCCCACCACCACTAAACCCTAGGCTGAAATCCCCTCTTCCCTTCCTACCCACCGACCCCAACCCTACCTCCTCCTCCAAGCCGCCGGCCACAATACCACCTCCTTTACCTTCAAATTTCAAATCCCCAAATTGATACTTTCCATTAATAACGCATTTTCAATTAGGAAGAATTTTAAATTCAGATTCCAATCTATTAGAATTTAAATTTTCTTTCCTAAAATAGGATGAGTTATATTAAGAAAGTCCCTCCAATCAAGGCCTTTTAAATTTGAATTTAGGAGATAATTTATATTAAATTCTCTTTCCTAATTTTAATTATTTAGATTGGAAACTCAATTAAATCCCCTAATCTCCTCCAATCTTCTTTAATGCATGTGGGCCCTTCCCCTTTCCCTCTTGGCAGCCCCCTCGCTCTCTCCCTCTCATCTAATTAAGAGGCCCATTAAAGCTCCCCCAATTAACCCATCAATTCCCCAATTACCTCCACCCTTTTGGCCGAAATTAATTTCAGAAAATTTGAATTTGCTTCCCTCCCAATTCAAAATCAAAGTTTTCAAAATCAGATTTTAAATTCTTTAAAATTTGAAATTATTTTCCTTAAATAGATGGGTTAAATTAGGAAAGGCCCCACCAACAACAACAACAACAACAATAACAAGCCTTTGTCCCACTACGTGGGGTCGGCAACATGAATCCTTTTTCTCCATTGTGTCCGGTTCAAAGTCAAATTCTCGTTTAAATCTAATAGAGAAAGATCATTTCTAATATTTTCTAACCAAGTCTTTTTAGGTCTACCTCTACCTTTCTTAACATAAGTCAAATCTAATACCTCTACTTTCCTAACTGGGTCATCGGAAAGGCCCCACCATTGAAATTAATTTAAGTTTTGAAAAGGAGATACTCTAAACCTCCTTTCCTAATTTAAATTTCCAAACTTAGCAATCCCTCGTAATCACCCCATTAAATCCCCATTAAGGGGCCGGCCCACCCTTCCTCCCTCATTTAATTGGCGAAGATTCAAATTCAAACTTTTCCCTCCTCTCCAAACATTAAAATCTGAAATTAAATTTTAGATTTTGAATTGCCCAATCATGGCTAGCTTGGTTCTACATCAGTTTGGTATCAGAGCATGGTTGCGCACTTGGGATGCGTACTCGACGGAGTCGAGCTCTTTTCCACCCTGGGAGAATGATGAGGACATTTGACCGTGAAAGTTTATCAGAGGAGTCGAAGATCGACGGCTATGATCGCCCAACTTTATTTTGAGTTATTATTTGTATTTTGAATTATTTATACATTTTTTTCGTTTTTACCCTCACTTGAGGGAGTAGTCCTATGTAAGCCCTAGGGGCATGTTTGCCTTTTTTGTTTTCCTTCATTGTATGTTGGCTATTTAAAGCCTCCTCCTCATCATTTGAGGTTAATGGATGATTATTAAGAAAAAAATTCAGCACTGTGCTTAAGAGCTTTGAGAGTTCTTATGAGAGTGGATGTCCTTAGGTGAGGGCAACGTACTACCCACTAGTCGCAGGAAGCGTTCGGGCTCATGGTTTGAAGTCCTAGGTGAGGGCAAAGTATTACCCATCAGCCGCAGGAAGCGGCTGGGCTCGTGGTTTATCTTCTCCACTGACTCCCTTTTCTCCTTCTTCTCTTCTTTTTCCACCTCCATCCTCCTTTTCTCTTGGCCGAAATTCCCCCACCTTAACCCTAGGCTGAAAACCCCCACCCTTTCTTTCTTCATTGGCGAAACCTTCTCCCCCCCCGCTTTCCCCTTCCTTCCTAACCGCCGACCCTAACCCTAATCCCCTCGTAGCCGCCGTCCACATCTCCCCTCCTTTGTCTCCAAATTTTTCTAGTCTTACTACTTTCCTAAAATAGATCATGACGAATTTGGAAGGATATTAATTCAATTTTGAATCAATTTCAAATTTGAATTCTTTCCTAATTTAACATGAGTTATATTTGGAAAGTTTCTTCAACCAAGCCAATTTGAATTTGAATTCAAATTAAAAGAGATATGGACATTAAATCTCTTTTAATTAAATTGGCTTTGTTTGGAAACTATTTGAAATCCTTCCTAACTCCTCCCTCCCTCCTTTAGCTGCCGACCCTACCTCTCTCCTCTCTAAATCCTATTTCCAATAAGGCTTCTAATTAGATTTCCAATCAATGTCCATTAAAGCACTTCAAATCCCTAATTGATTACTTTTCATATGTGATGCATCTTAAATTAGAAAGATTTTAATTTCAGATTTTAATTCAATTCGAATTTCAAATTCTTTCCTAAAATAAGAGAAGTTATATTAGGAAAGTCCCTCCAATCAAGGCCAATTTGAATTCAAATTTAATTTAGAAAGACAATTGTATTAAAGCCTCTTTCTCCATTTAGATTGGCTTTGATTGGCAATCTATCCCAATCCCTTAATTCCCTCCCAAATTAATTTCAGATTTTCTATTTGCTGGAATTAATTTTAGATTTCGAATTGTTAATCATGGCTAGCTTTTCGTTCTACATCAAGTTTTGTTGCCAAAGCTGGAGTTGATAGAGGGGAAGATCATTTGAAGGAGAAGATACACAACAACGATATTGAGGATTGACAGTAGCATTGAAGTCAACATGCAAGAGCTCATAACTTTTCTCCTTGAAGAACTTGAATGGACTAAGGAATAATGGCCTTGACCTGATGTAATCAACATAGTTGAAGTAATGGGTGAGATAGTTGTGGTCTAATGCTTCGATAAATCGTGATTCGGTTTGGATTGTTTTGGTGAATTGTTTGTCTTTGTTGTAAATTGACAGAGAGTAGGGTTATAGAATTTGGCAGAAAGGAGAAAATCCTGCTTCGAGGGAGAGCCAAGGTGGTAAAGCGAAGAAATGTTAGAAAATTAAATGAAATAATGCCTCAGGAGGCATGGGGATAGAGAGTAAGAAGGCAAGAATAATCCTAGAAGGGCGAACAAATTTCTTAAGTGGAATCTAAAAAAATTCTTTCTTATTCCATGATCAAATATGAACGAATTACAAGATTAGGCTTATTCTTAGAATTATTCCATATTGAAAGAACAAAAGTACCTTCAAGAAAATAGATAAAAATATAGTCCTATTACGCATGACATTTAAACCACCAAGAATTAGTTAATTACAAATAAAGATTATTAGATAATAATACTATCAACATATGCTCACAACGGATTGAGGTGGACCCGCGGTGCTTCAAACTCCCTTCTCTTACTCAATATGCTCAAGATCTTCATTGCGCCTACTACCACTAAGTTGTAACTCAAGCGATGTCCATGGAAGTGGGATACCATGCCTTGGGCCACTTGCCTCATCTCTCCATCTTTTTACGGTGACTTTCGCTTGTTGAGAGTTTGATCCTGTTTTTGCTAATGACTTCAAGGTGTACTTGGGAGGAGGGCTGTCAGGGTTCAGTTTGTGGCTTACTTTTGGCATAAGAGGTGGGTGGCATTGGAGGTGGCAACTCAGAAAAAATAGTACAATTGTAGGAGGTGAATGCGGAGATGGCTGCTTGTAGGAAATATCAGGTCAACATACTTTTTGAGATGCTATTGCCTTAACACATTTGGGGCTCAGGTGATGCAAGGCAACCTTAAATACCTTGGAAGATAATTCCATAACTGAGGATAATTTGTTTGATTGAATTGATAGCATGCTAGTATTTAAGAACTAAGTTTAAGGTGGTTGCTTATGTTATTTTCCAGGAACTTGATTTTTCTAGTGGTTTGTTTTGCATGTTAAGATGATTTTTTTTTTCACTTTCAAATTGTGGTTATCATTATTAATATTGTCGATGATGAAAAAAATTGTAGGATAAGCAGCATTTTCTTCTCATGGAGTTACAAGAGACCAAATTAATGTCAATGCATGAATATATATCATCTATATGCTGAATTAGAAATTGGTGTTTGATGTTGGGGGACAAAGCACTTTTCTTCAACATTCAAATTTAAATTTAACAAATATTTTGGAAAGAAATACTTCAAATAAATTGTTCTGTCCAAATTAATCTGCTAGGTCTTATTGCATCAAACTTTGGACTTCCATTGTTTCAATGCCAGTCTTCCAGAAAAGTAGTGGTAGCCAACTGTGTATTCATGGAAAATTGTGATAGAATTCTTATGAGGAATTCTTTAGATAAACTCTTCCATTGACATGTGGCATTTTTTTGGTGTAAATATCTATCAATGTGAGAAATTCAGATATTGGTGAGACCTTCACTGAAAAAATCCTTGCCATTTATATGATTTCCATATAGGAATTTTATCCAGAAATTTGGAACATTTTCTATTTTCATGATTGTATTGGCTCCTTTAATTTGGATGCCTAGCTTTAGGATTTATTTCTTGCTATAATTTAGAGAGCAGCATACTGAAAATGCATGAATGCATGATATGTGCAGTCTTTGGAATCAAGTTTTAAAATGACATTTCAACTTACTGCTTTGCAACAGTTAGCTAGTGATTCAAGTAATATTCCAGATAGTATGAGTTTTTTTTTTAAAGTTCATGATGGACACTCATGCTGATCAATTTGTATTTTTTTTTCTGCACAGGAAGTTTTGTCTGTGAAGTTTAACGTGCTTGTTACAACTTATGAGTTTATCATGTATGATCGCTCAAAACTGTCTAAAATTAATTGGAACTACATCATCATTGATGAAGCCCAACGCATGAAGGATAGAGAATCTGTTCTTGCCCGTGACCTTGATAGGTATCGTTGCCAGAGACGTTTGCTTCTTACTGGAACTCCTCTTCAGGTGTGTCTTAGAGCTGCTTGGGTGCATGTTGGTTCCAACCTTCCATGCCTGTTACAATTTAAATTAATGATCTTAGCTTGCTTGACCTTTCTTGCTTCTTTATGATTTGGTGTTATCGCATGTTCAAGCATTGTTTTGTGTTTGGTGGCCAGGAGCAAGGGGGTGTGGGGGCAGGGTTGTTGGTTTGTTTGACAGGCCAGATTTTATTGTTTTAGTGTAATGCGAATGCGTTCTTATGAATTTGTTCTTGCTACCAAGGATGATTATGATGCAAAAATTGGATGGTGTTCAATGATTTAGATACGGTGCTTGCTATTTGATGTTTTGTTTGATTGTGTTGTGGATATAAGTAAATGATTATTTTCTTTCTGCAGAATGATTTGAAGGAATTGTGGTCCCTCCTTAATTTACTTCTCCCAGAAGTGTTCGATAACCGCAAAGCATTTCATGACTGGTTTTCTAAGCCCTTTCAGAGGGATGGACCTTCACAAAACACTGAGGAAGATGATTGGCTTGAAACAGAGAAAAAGGTGATTATCATCCACCGACTGCATCAAATTCTGGAACCCTTTATGCTGAGACGGCGTGTCGAAGATGTAGAAGGCTCTCTTCCAAGCAAGGCATGCAATTTTCTTTTACTTTGCAAGTCATCTAATTTATCATAAATAGAAACAATGCACGTGAATGCCTTAACATTCATCATATGCTTTTCAAAATATGTAAAAATGGTCCAAAGTCAAATAGTAAATATTTTACTAAATTATAAATTATTTAAATATTTTTCATTTTTTAATATTATGTCTTTTTAAATTATCTTGTAACATTAGAAATATTTAAATGCAAAAATTACTATAGATAAACGCAATATTTATCTTGTTTGGAAGATTTTTATATGTGCTTTTTGTAAAAAAATATGGGAAAAAATAATGCCAAAATATGAATCAATAGGTCAATTCCAAATGAAAATGATGCAAATGAAATTAAAAATGGATTAAATTTAAATTATTTAGGAGTTAAAATAAAAGATTAATTAAATGATACTTAGATTATTTGTATTATTTAAAATTAAAAATATTTATATGTTGAATTTATAATTTCAAATGAAGAGGTTTGATTTTTTTTTTTATATAGTAAATCAAAGAAATGTGAATGAAGTATACGCAGGAGTTTAAGATAACAAGTTATAAACCAATAACCTCTTCTTAGATCAGTTTGGATTACCTTGATAGGTGAATAAAGGTTAACCTCTTTTATGATTATTATTTTTAATGAAGCGATGCAAATATCTTTTTAAAATAAAGATTTGAGATATTCGAGTGAAATCCCTTTTAATTGTAGTATAGATTAGGCTAAAATAATTTCTTGACATGCTTGCAGGTGGCCATTGTGTTGAGATGCCGAATGTCAGCCATGCAAAGTGCTATATATGATTGGATTAAGTCTACTGGTACTATTAGAGTCAACCCCGAGGATGAGTTGCACAGAGTTCAGAGGAACCCAATGTACCAGATTAAGATGTATAAAAGTCTTAAAAATAAATGCATGGAACTGCGCAAAGTTTGTAATCATCCTCTTCTTAACTATCCGTATTACAATGACTATTCCAAGGACTTCATTGTGAGGTCTTGTGGAAAACTTTGGATTCTGGATAGGATTCTCTTAAAACTTCACAGGGCAGGTCATCGTGTCCTACTTTTTAGCACTATGACAAAGCTACTTGATATAATAGAGGAATACTTGCAGTGGCGCAATCTCATTTATCGGAGGATTGATGGTACAACAAGCCTAGAAGATCGGGAGGCTGCAATTGTGGACTTCAACCGTCCTAACTCTGACTGTTTCATTTTTTTGCTCAGTATACGTGCTGCTGGGAGGGGTCTAAATCTCCAAAGTGCAGATACAGTTGTGATATATGATCCAGATCCAAACCCACAAAATGAGGAGCAGGCAGTTGCTAGGGCTCATCGTATTGGGCAGAAGAGAGAGGTAAAAGTTATATATATGGAAGCAGTTGTTGACAAAATAACGAGCTTTCAGCGAGAAGATGAGATAAGGATTGGAGGTGGGGGAGATTTAGATGATGAACTAGCTGGTGAAGATAGATATATTGGGTCAATTGAGAGTCTTATTCGTAACAACATTCAACAATATAAGATTGATATGGCAGATGAGGTCATAAATGCTGGTCGTTTTGATCAGAGAACAACACATGAAGAACGTAGAATGACTTTAGAGACATTGTTACATGATGAAGAAAGATACCAAGAAAATGTGCATGATGTTCCCTCCCTTCAAGAGGTAAATCGTATGATTGCACGCTCTGAAGAAGAAGTTGAGCTTTTTGATCAAATGGATGAGGAATTTGATTGGACAGGGGATATGGTAAAATATAGTCAAGTTCCAAAGTGGCTTTGTGCTGGCACTAAGGAGTTAAATGCCGTCACTGCTAGTTTATCTAAGAAGCCATCCAAAAACATGCTGGAAAGCAATATTCATATGGATCACACTGAGCTATTCTTTGGCTCATCCCTGAATAAAACTGAGAGAAGGGGCCGTCTAAGAGGTTCATCAAATACCAAAAGTCTTTCCATTTATGCGGAATTTGATGATGAAGATGGTGATGACTTTGATGCTAGCTCAGAGGATTTGTTAGATGACGGAGAGGCAGATGGAGAGGGAGAAATTGGGGAACTTGAAGAAGAAGAGCTTAATGGTGCAATTGATGCACCTCCAAGTAACAAGGAACAATCAGATGAAGAAGGATTAGTTTGTGAGGATGGTATTTACAACTCCTCTCAGTTAATGGAGGGTAACAGAAGCGTTAATATGGCTGAAGAAGCAGGGTCCACAGGCTCTTCTTCTGGAAGTAAAAAGCTAACGCAGCCTGTTACCCCTTTTTCATCTCAAAAGTTTGGATCACTTTCTGCTTTAGAATCTAGGAAATGCCCTCCTTCAAAAAGCACGGTATGTAGAGATTGCTTCTTTCCTAATCATGCAGTTTACATTTTAATTTATCGTCTTATAATCAGTTCCAAAACATGTAATTGCCTTTCTAACATTCTAGCCGGATGAGCTTGAAGAAGGAGAAATTGCAGTATCAGGGGATTCTCAGATGGATCTTCAACAATCGGGAAGTTGGGCTCATGACCGTGAAGAGGGTGAAGAAGAACAGGTTCTCCAACCAAAATTTAAACGCAGGCGCAGTATTCGGATTCGCCCAAGACATCATGTTGAAAGACTTGTAGAGAAATCCAACAATAATAGGAGTTTTTCAGAGCATGGATCACAAATGCTCTTGCCGATGAATCATGATTATGATTTACAATTGAGGACTGATCAAGACCTTGATGTGTTCACTGAAGATAGGATGGATATGAGCTCTGCTTCACATAAGAAGAGACGGAATTTGCCATCAAGAAAAGCTATATCAGTTACGAAAGAAAATTCTGGTAAATCAGCTTATGGTTCTGGTCCTTCTGTACCTGCTGAGGATGCCACTGAACATTCCCGGGGTAGTTGGAATGGGAGGGCTGTTAGCATTGCCAGTCAAAACCTCATTGTTTTGAAAATGCCAGATAGTACTCAGAGGAAGGTAACTCTTTTTCCTTTTGCTCTATTTGGTACTTCTGAGTATTTTATTGAACTAGTATTTTTGAATAAATAGGTACATCAAAATGATGAGTTCGTTATTTTGTTGCTTCTATCTAACAGCATCAAGATTTTGTCAACACTTTTGACCCAAATTCCAGTTCAGACACAACAAATATTCAGTTGAAGTAACTTAACCTTTTTTAAATAGTGGATATCTTTGTTTGTGATAAAGTTGCCAAGAAGCAAAGAAGCAAAGAAGCTGAATAAGGGCAGTCACAAAATTAATGATGCCTAATTATAATATTCCTCCTATTCTGGTTCCACCATATGAAGCATTTTTTTCTTTTGAAATTACAGGACTTGAATGTCAAAACAACAAGGATATTTATTTTCATTTCTGGATATTAATAACTAAAATTTAAACCTAAAATTTAAACAATGCAAAAGAGAGGTAGAGAGGGAGGGAGGGAGGGACACACAAAATTAGGGATGCAAAATTATAACAGTCCTCCATTAGCTCTACACTATGAAGCTTTTATTTTTTTAATTAGCAGGACTTGAATGCATAAACAATGAGACTAATTTTTTTAGTATGGATATCAATAGTTAACATTTAGATAATGTGTTGAAACTCGTCAATAAAACAAGTTTTAGAGAGATGTAGGGAGGGTGATGCTTAAAACAACGTGATTGTTTTTTTTCCATATTTGAACTTCTTAGAAATAATAGACTGAGGTACCGAATAATTAAAAATTTGCGCAGGATTCTATGATTATATTAGTCAAGAAATTACAATGTCAATGTCTGAGGTCTGTCTAGGAAGTGCTAGTGAAGTATGCAGTAGGTGTCTAACTAGTGTTTATGGCATGTCGATATGTATTAAGTGTCAAAGCAGTGTCTATGACAATCGCAAAGGTTTGATAGAAGATAGTGTGATATTAATGTACATCCAAAGGTAATGCATGGCATGCATCAGAAGTGTTCAAAAAGTTCTGGTATCCTATGAGTTGTCGATACATAATAGGACATTCTCTCTAAAATGTCCATTTTGCATTAATTTATGCTAGATGATCAACTAGAAGCACTAGCATTAATTGAAACAAGCACCACTAGGAAACCGTTATGGAATGAAATATATATAACTGAAATTGCTTAACCCAAGAAAAATTCTTCCATTAAAATTGTGCAAGGTCAGATAGCATTGCAAAGGGGAGCTCTGATGTTGTTGAAATATTCACATGTTTTTTTTTATTTTGCATTCAAGATTTTTCTTTTTTGGGCATAGGTGCGGTATTGTTATGAAGTTAGACTGAGTTTTAAGCATCATTTAATCACCATTATGTTTTATACTGTGGTGATCGCCTGATTTTCCTACAGATGAAACTGGGAAGCAAAAGGAGCCATGTTCAAAATTAGTTTCAACAAAAGCAAAAGTAAATGGCATCGTCATCATTCTTCAGTTATTTTTAAAAATTGGAACAAGGTTGAATGCTAATGAGTTAGTTTACCTTCTAGTGCAGCAAGAAACATTATTGTTACCTTAAACCAAATGTAGTAGCACGTTCGAAGTTTGATATGATCGTATCTTTTAAAATCTATTATTAACATATCTGTCTTTTTTGCACTTATCTTTCTTACCTAATCCTCATTGCCCACAACACTCATCTCTCTTGAGGTGCACCTTTATCGATGTCTTCGCTATTAATAAAGTTCTATGTTCCCCATGTTCTACAAATTGTTGTTGATTTAATTATATGTAGCTATTTTAACTAAAATATTATCACATGCACCAATGATATATGTAATTTATATATTTCATTAAAGACTTCTATATTTAATTCTCCTGTATATTCGATGCTATGCCATTGTTATTTAGAGAATAACAATGCTTATGGTGCTCAATTTTTTGGGATGAGATTCAAGTATAATGACTTGGTTTCTATTATTATGAGATCTTGTTTCTTTTCTCATTGCATCTGTATGGTAGCGCAATTGAGGGTAGGATTTGTTGTAGATGGACAATTTTGGCATGGCTGTTTATGGCTCTGGCATACCAAGTATTAGAGCCATGCCTGTCCTTTCTTGCATACTAGGTTTTGGCTGTCACAACATGGAAACCATTGACTTTAGTTGTGCATCATGTGACATGTGCTATATTTTTTGCTCGATTTCTACCATGCATGTGATATTGGTTTGCTATTCATCTTTTTTTATTGAGAAGAAACACAAAATAGTACTCTGACTATTTGTACGGTATTAATTTAGTCTCAAAGTATCACATTTCTACTATTTAGTCCGACTTTATAAAATTGATCCAAAATAGGAGCGGGATACAAGATTAATCCCAATTTAGTCCCCAAGGGGCAGGGATCAATTTTGTATAGTTGAGTGACTAAATTAAAGAAATTTGATATTCTGGGATTAAATTGACCGCATACGAATAATTGAGTGATTATTTTGCTCTTTTTCCTTCTTAATCACTCCAAAACATACAAATCTGCGTGATACTGGAGTGCATCGGGTGAATGTCTATGCACTTAGTGAAAAACGTCTTCAACCTTTTCCTTGGTTGATGCGATATAACTTGCAAGTTGGTGTAATAGCTGGAACTGCTGAAGCAAAGTGTTTTAGGTTGCACATTTGAGTCACCAACCTTCTGCAGCATGAATTACTTGAACCTATTGTCTGCATTTATTAAGTATCCTCTATGATTATTCTTGAGCTTTCAAGTAACAACGGAAGTACTCTAAATAGAATGAGCACCCTAGTTGCTTCCAGCATAGTGATATTTTTGTCCTGCTGCCTTGAATTTTTTTGCTTCAATGGAATGCCATCTTTGTGGATGAATCCTTGCGTATTTTGTTTTGATAGTAAGAACTGCTGCTCATGTAAACCAGTATTATATGTTGCCCTCATTTCATGAAAGATGAACAATTGATCTGGTAAATTGGAGTTATATCTTTTGGAATTTTGTTCTACTTATAAAAAGCATTATATTTCCTTATTTGATTTTGTTAGTCAATGGGAAATTTAGTTAATTCCATGTTTTCTTGTCTGAGCCTCAGACATCAAGGCTGGCAGTGGTAAATATTAATGTGCTGCATTCCGTCTATAATTTGATGGATAAAATTTTCATATATTTTGTGATCAATGTTGTGTAGCTGAATGACAGCTTTCCAATGCAGTGCAAAAATGTGATCAGCAAGCTTCATAGGAAAGTAGAGAAAGATGGCAGTCAAGTTTTCCCTGTCCTAGGTGATTTTTTGAGGAGGAAGGAAAATTATGGTTTTAAGAATCTTGTGGGAAAGACTAGTGTTCTCCTAGACCTACAAAGAATTGAACAACGGGTGGACAATTTAGAGTATAATGGTGTGGCGGACTTCATAGCAGATGTACAGTTGATGTTGAAAAATGTTGTTCAGTATTGCAATTACTCTCACGAGGTATGCTTTTCTCATTCATTTTCTTCCTGCGCTTTGAGATGTGATCTCAAACATTTTCACCAACTTGCAAAATATGGCATTTTGCGCCTAAAATTTACTTGATATTTTGTTGTTTTGCCTCATTATTTTTCATGAAATTGCACGTGGTCCTGAATTTAAATCCTTCACTTTGGTTCTGGATTTTAGAAGTCCCAGCAGTCTGGTTATTGTCATCTGTTTTTCTGCTAGCTTTTTTAAAACTTGGAAGAACCAAATGTTATGAAAAATGAGGTTATTCGACCTATTCTTTTTCTTGTTTCAAAGTGGGCCAACTGAGAGTGAATGGGAGACTGGCAATGGTCGCACCATTTTTATTTTAGACTTGAATTGGGTTGGAGTAGTTCCATGGGGTACCTTGCGAATAGGCAGCCTCCATGAATTGGTACCATTGCCAGATGTTGGAACCAGTTGAAGAGGGTTGCAAGTTGGAAACTGTGTCCATATAAAAACACATATAATCATCTGACCGAAGTGCATTTTTTCTAAGAAGCATCAAAGACATTGTATCAAGAGAGTACCATGGAAGGTCATGCCACTAAAGGGGCTGTTTGGTTGCCTGAAAAAGGAATACTTTGGAGTTGTTTGGATGAGTGTAAAAGTAGTGCATGAGATAACTTTTTTTTTTTTTGTTTGATTTGAAGTAAAATGAATGCAATATAAAATGCAAAAAGGGTAGTGATAAGTGGCCGACATTAGTGGCGTTGTGGTTGGTGCTGGGCGGAGGGTAGCCGGTAGTGGTTAGGCGGCGGTCGGGCGGTCAGCCGGCGGCAATTGCAATGAATTTTCGGTGTATTTGAAACTCACCCAAATTATGATGAATTTCAAGTACATAAAAAATGAACTAGAGGGTGAATTCTAAATTCATCAAAATTTTACACTGTATTTGTTTTACGTCAAACTAAACGCCAATATTCTCAAAACCGCTGCATTTGGAATACTTTACACTTCTTTTGTAGGCAACCAAACAATCCTTAAATGAAAACTGTCGACGTAAATTGTTATGAACAATTAAATGTACCACTTTAGTTTCTTTGAATTTCATTCAATTAGAAACTGGAATAAGCACTTGGTGAAAATTACAATGCTCAACTAGGTGGTGATATTTAGTTGTGTTCAAGTGAGTTGAGCTCCACCCCAACTGGAAATCAATTACAGGAACCTAACTCCAGCTTGACTTAGGTTTTGAGTTGAGTTTATTTGATTGTAATCTAATCAGTTTTGAGTTAGTTCAAAATCTTCTGGAATTGATTAAACCAAAGATTTGGATTATATTAAACCAAACTTAGTGATAACCAAAGACCAAAGCATAACTTCTTTTAATAAACGAATGATGAATAAATTTAAAACGAAAGCAAGAACCCCAGGAATAACAAATCCGCACCCATAAGGGTTTTCTGATTTGCTGGGAGGGAACGAGGACAAATAAACAAGAAAACAACCCCAAAACACGACTACCTTCAAAGTAGAGTTTCAAACAGAGTAACTTATAAGGTTGAACGAACTAAAAATCCTAAGAATTTTGGAAAAGAGCTTTGAAAAAAAGTTTAGTGGTTAGTGTATGTAAAATGTAGGCAAAAGAAGATATCCATATTTACAAAAATCTAGATCATCAACTAGGAAGCAACCTTGCAATGATATGATGGCTAAAAAGATCTATCTTATTCATGATCATATATATCTTGCTATTTAATCGGGCTATTGAGACACTTTTATTGTTGATTTTGAAATACATTTGATTCTCATCGAACTCATATTGCATAAAGTATGCATCTCATCTTTGTTTGTATCTCTTTTTCTTCTTAACAAATTATGAAACAATCTCATAAAAGATTTAAATATGAAATAGCTTTATAAAGTTATATGGTATACCTAGTCTTAAATTTGAATATGAGAAATTTCATTTTATTTTTTGATATCAAAAGTCAAATATAATAACAAAAGAAAAAAAAAATTGAAAAGAGTAATAATGATACCTTATTTTAATGCCACTATTGCATACTACGCATAATGTACCACATGGACATCAGCATCAAGGTGCTTTTGGCATAGAAAGCATTGAATGGTCTGGAGGAATCAATGAAGATTTGAAGCATAAATAATTGAATCTCTTCTAACAGGTCTTGTATTAAATGCTTGCAGTATCGACTAAGCTCAATTTGCTACTTTTGTTGAGTTGTAGGGATAATTTTCTCATGAACTTTGATTGTAAAGTTAACTTACTAAATTGGTTTTGCTTTGAGTATTTTTCATACATTTTAAAAAACTATACATAATTTTTGCACGTATGCCTACACCTAATGCCATCTACTTAAGCTCTACAAGATTATTACTGCCCCCCTTTAAAAATGATATAGGGAGATGGGTGTTTGTTGTCGCAGTGCATCATTCATTCTATTTCTTTATTCAGTCAGGCGTCATGGTAAGAGAAATGGCTGGTTAGATGATCATGAGATGGTAGTTATCTTGGTTGATGTCATACAAAGAGTTTTCTTTATTGGGTGGTTGGTAACCAGCACTAAAGGGCACGATTTGAAACATGGAATCCCGAGGCCTGCAAAAAAGGAATTTGCTGACTTTCACAGGAGGTTGGTGATTGACAAGGTTGTTTGAAATAGGGTGCAACATATTTTTCTCATCTTTGATGACTAGGACTTCAGGTATTGGAATATGCATATTGAGAAGTTATATCTACCTCTCTTTGAGTTCAGGTTAATAACTTTGAGCTAAGAAAATTGGAATCTTCGGGATAGTCAAGCATTTAGGAGTTGCATGCATACCAATGATAGAGAATGTTGTGTCCAATATATTGAACGAGAGGACCAAAATTTTTATGATGAAAGCTCCATAATATATGTCTAAGGGGCCTTTGATAATAAGATAATAACTAAAGTGTATATTGTTAGACCGGTCCAGCCGGTCCTACAGGTCCGGCTCGTGCGAAACAGGCGGAGGAGTTCCGCCTCCTGTATGCCGATCCGACCGCCCAGGCACCACAGAGCTATTTAGGAAGGTTTTTGAAGAGAGTTAGGAGGGAAATTTGAATGTAGGGATTGTTTAGAGATTTCCTTTTGGATTGTATGCATTAAATAGTTTGTTTTCCGAGGGTTAGGGCATCTTGAATTTGGCTGAAAATTTTGAGATCTCTTAGGTTTTTTTTGGGCTCTAGTGGCGTCTAGAGATTTGGGAGAGATAGATCCTCCTCTCGAATAGAGGATCAATTGTATCTTGCTATTTTTCTTCCGTTAGTTGGATTATTGCAATAAAATCTACTGTTTTATGATTTTTCCATTAATTTTGTGGATTGTTCTCGCTGTTTTTGTCTCTATTATTAGGGTTTACTTGAGATATTCAAGTATTTCCTAACAAATTGGTATTAGAGCAGATTTTGGGACTGTTTGGGGGATTTTTCTGAGAAAATCAGCTGCTGATTGTTAGCCGGAAGGGGTCTGTTTTGCTATTTTTTGGAATCGAGATTCAGATTTTTAGTTTAATAAAAATCCGGATATTGATGGTAGGTAAGAAAGTTGATGCGTTGGAGGAATGCCTTGAAGGGGAGATCAGACAAATGTAATATGAAATTTCAGATCTACAAACATAAGCTTCAGATTTAAAGAAAGAAATTTCAGTTATCCATGAGAAGATCTATTCAAAATTTTTCATCCTGGGGGAGATGTTGAAGAAAGTGCTTAGAGGGACAAAACAAGAAAATGTTGTCGGAGGTGAGGGAAGTCACCGACAGCCAGGAAAGTGGAGAAAATCCTAAGCCAATCAGACGAAGGGAGGATCATGAGGTGGAGATTTCGGAAGGAATAGAAAAAAAAGCCTCCCTTGGGGCCTATTCCTAGGGAGGAGTCTGGTAGAGAGTATGTGGAGAGGCGTGAGGGGGTTGGGCATGAGTGGAGGGATGTTGAATTTGAAAGAAGAGGGGTTGAATTTGAAAGGCAAGGACTTGATTATGATCAAAGAGGTGTCGAATTTGAAAGGAGAGGCGTTGAATATGATTGAAGAGGTGCTGAATTTGAAGGGAGAAGGTGGGCTTGTGATGAAAGGTTTGTGTGCGAGCGGAGGAAGGATGATTGACATAATTGGGGGGAACCACCCTCTTGGGGAATGGGAAATTTTGGAGGAAGCAGGGTTGACAGAGGAGATCTGAGTGAGGAAACTGAAGATGCCTATTTTTGAGGGAAAGGATGCACATGGGTTGTTCTACAGGATAGAAAGATATTTTACTGTTAATAGATTGACGGATAAGGAGAGACTGACGGCAACGGCCTATGTTTAAAAGAGAAGGTTTCGGCTTAGTACCGGTGGAGGGACATGCGGCGACCCATACGGAGTTGGAGGGAGTTCAAGGATTTCCTATTAGAACGATTCCGAATGGGCAGGGGAGGAGACTTCTACGAGTAGTTTTTCGCCTTGACACAAGCTGATTCAGTGATAGAGTATCGGGAGAGGTTCGAGTATTTTGCTAGCCGATTGGACCGCCTTTCTGAGATCGTGCTAGAGGGGAACTTCATGAAAGGACTGAAACCAGAGATCCGGGTGGCAGTTAGAGTGATGAGGCATCGTGACTTGGGAGAGACTATGGAGCTAGCTCAGTTGGTGGAGGATCAGAGGCACTTGGAGAGAGGAACAAGAGGTAGCAGTTCAGAAGGCTCGTACAGGATGACCATCACCTTATTGGCATTCAAGGAGCCAACGCCGGATACTCTTCGAGGGACTTCAAAGGAAAAGACTACAGGAGGAAGACTTGGGGACAACTTCAAGAAGCTCACAGAAACAAAATTACAGGAGACGAGGGCGAAGGGGCCCTGTTTCAGATGTGATGAGAAGTATACGCCGGGGCACAGGTGTAAGGACCGAACTCTTCAGATTCTTACCGTTTGTGATGAAGAAGGAATGGAGGAGGGTGTCGTCTTTCCACCTTGCGGACTAGGTGGGTCTTTGGGAGGGGAGTATTGTTAGATCGGTCCAATGGATCGTTCCAGCCGGTCCTACGGGACCGGCTCGTGCGAAACAGGTGGAGGAGTTCCGCCTCTTGTACGCCGATCCGGCCGCCCAGGCACTGCCGAGCTGTTTAGGAAGGTTTTTGAAGGGAGTTATGAGGGAAATTTGAATGTATGGACTGTTTAGATATTTCCTTTGGATTTTATGCATTAAATAGTTTGTTTTTCGAGGGTTAGGGCATCTTGAGTTTGGCTGAAAATTTGAGATCTCTTAGGTTTTTTTTGGGCTCTAGCGGCGTCTAGAGATTTGGGAGAGATATATCCTCCTCTCAAATAGAGGATCAATTGTATCTTGCTATTTTTCTTCCGTTAGTTGGATTATTGCAATAAAATCTACTGTTTTCTGGTTTTTTCGTTGGTTTTGTTGATCGTTCTCGCTGTTTTTGTCTCTATTGTTAGGGTTTACTTGAGATATTTAAGTATTTCCTAACAAATTTGGTAAGGGGAGCTACCAGTGACCAAGGGAGTGGAGGAAACTCTAATCCGATAAGGAGAGGGAAAGATCTGGAGGTAGAAATGTTGGGGGAAGAAGAGGGGATGCCACTTTTGGAGCCACTTCTAAGGAGAGGAAACGGTGAAGAAGTGAGACTTTTAGTAGAGCTGCAGAATTTGAAAGGAGAAATAGATAGGGAGATGATAGAAGCACCAGACATGATTCTATCACCCCTACAACAGTATCGCGGGGTGTTCCAGCAAATTCAAGGGTTGAATCTTTCGCAGGAACGTGAATATGTTATCATCTTAAAGGAAGGTTCTTAATCCAAGGGAATTAATTAGGAGATGTTTCCTAATTGAATAGTGCATATTTGGGGGCTGATTAATTAGAAAATATTTCCTAATTGAAGAGGGCAGATTTGGGGGCTGATTTGGAGGGGATTAATTATGAAATATTTCCTAATTGAAGATGATAGATTTAGGGGCTGATTTGAGAGCTGATTGGGAGGGAAATAATTAAGGAAATAGGAGGAAATTGGGGGAGGATTGTTTGGGTATTTATTGTTTATTGTTTGCTTTAAATAGATGATTTTCCTAGAGTTAGGGAGAGGTATTGTTTGCTGAAATTTTAGATTGTTCCAGGGTGTTTGGGCTCTAGCCGGCGGCTAGAGATTTGGGAGAGCTGGTTCTTCCTCTCCAATTGAAGATCCACTTGTATCTTGTCTTTTCTTTCATAAAACTTTCAACAAAAAAGTATCCGTGTGTCTTATTGTTGGTTTTCTGAAATTGTTGAATCAGATTTCAGCTAAGGATTTTCCTCAATTTCTACCATCACTTCCTATCACATATCTATTGAGAAAGATTTTAGATTTTATAATGCTTGAAGACACGCTTTTATAGTAGTGAATATTAATGAGTTCAGTTTTATCATTTAAATCAACTAAGCTCAAATTTTGTCAACTCTGAGGACGAAGTTTGTACGCTAAGTTTGGTATCCTTACTACTAGAAAGCTGGATTGAAATGGTGACAATTGTTAATGGCTTATACGGGTATATAAAGTTGAAACTCAGTGACGTTTATGATCTAATCTTGAGTAAGGACATCCATCATTAAGAAATAGGTGATTATTCGTCTTTTGTTTTGAATGTTAAGAGCATAGGAAAGTGCAAGAAGATGCAACAATGAAGATAGGTCTAAATTTTAATAGAGCAATCAACCCAAAGTTTACACTGATGCATGTTGGCAATGTGGCAAGACTGGTCACATGAAAGGGGATTGTCAATGATGGACATTATAAGGTATAGGACATATGAAAAGAGTTGTCACTAATGAGCAGTCAATCCAGTGGGAGTTTCTAAAGTATGAAGGCATGTGACAATGAGGTAACAAGATAAGGATACTCTGAGAACTAAGGTACTATAAAATCTCAGTCAACTCCTATAGATGATTGAGTGGGGGAGTTACTCCGAGATGATCCTCTCAAGACAGTATATTGTAATTAAATTTTCATGTAGGAGATTCTTGAGATGCCGAGATAATTTTTTGACCGACCTTGATTACAAAGATGAAATCTATCAGTGGATTTGTTTCATGTATTTTCATGCATTACTATAACCTCTACATGTACCTACCCTTCTAATGTCATTTCTATCTCATGTACATGTTTATTATCTATCACCTCTAAGCATTATATAGGGAGATAGTTGCATTAACCAATTTGCTCCTTCCGACCTTGTGTAGCAATGAAGTGGTCAATGGAGTGATTGGAAGTTGGTTATCTCAGCATGTGTTATACATATGAATTTCTTTGTTGGGTAGTTAGCAACAAGCACTGAGGTGGCCATAGATGACGCATAGAAGTAAGAGGTTTTCAAAAGAGAAAATCAGTGATCTTTACAGGGGCTAATGATTGATGAGGAGATTTGATATAAGAATATCATTTTTAATACTTTCTAACCAAGTTTTTTTAGGTCTACCTCTATCTTTCTTAACATAGGTTGGATCTAATACATCTACTTTCCTGACAGGTTCATTGGAAGGATGATGTTTTATGTGACCAAACTATTTAAGATAACTCTCTCTAATCTTACCTGCCATTGGAGCTACTTCACTTCAACCATCCAACTTGAATTCTACTAATAATATCCCCATCTATTTCACCATCACTTTAAACAATAGACTTGAGATATCTAAAATGTGCACTCTTTTCATTGTCTTGATCACTCATGTCATTATCCAATCATTAAATATATTACTACTAAAATTACACTCAATGTATTCCGTATTAGACCTACTCAAACGAAAACCTTTAGACTATAAAGTTGACATCCATAATTCAAGTTTTTCATCTACCTCCTCTCTAGTCTTATCAACAAGAATAATATCATTTGCAAAAAAGCATACACCAAGGTACATCCTCTTGCAAATGTCTAGTAAGAACATCAATAGACGAAAGAAAAAAGATATGGGCTTAAAGCGAATCCTTGATGTAATTCAAGTGAAATAGAAAAATACCTAGTGAAACCGCCTTGTGCTTGAGCACTTATGACTGCTTTGTGTATGCATCTTTAATGACTTGAATATAAGTATTATTAACTCCATTATTTTTTAGAACTCTTTAAAACATTTCTCTTGGAACTTTATCATATACTTTCTCTAAATCAATAAATATCATATGTATATCCTCGGATCCTCCTTACTCTTTCTATAACTTTCCATCAAGCCTCATAGCAAATGTATAGCTTCCATAGTAGAGTTATCTAGTATGAATCCAAATTTTCTTTGAGAAATATTAGTATCACGTCGTAACCTATGCTCAATTGTTCTCTCCCATAATTTTAATGTATTCACATCAACTTAATTCCTTTATAATTTGCACATTCTTTTGCATCATCTTTATTCTTAAAAATAAGAATCAACACACTCTTTCTCTGCTCATTTGATATTTTTCAATCTTAAGAATAATATTAAAGAATTTAGTAACCCAAAAAAAAAAAAAATCTTAGTCTCCTCAGCATTTTCACATTTTACTGGAATATCATCAAGTCAGGCTGCTTTTCTATACTTAATTTTTTTTAAAACCTCTCCTACTTCGATTTTATTAATGCGATGATAAAAATAAAAATATTTATTTTCATTTATTATGCTAATGTCACTAAAGTCAATTATATTCTCACAACCTGAAACAATGTTATATTTATTGCGATTCTAAGCTGCATCTGAGTCATAACACATTGTTATTCCATAGTTAATCTCAAAATAAGCCAATTGCAATACGCAAAATACTATAAATCCCTTCTATTAAAAGATAATCCGTAATTATGAAAGAAATGTGGAGTTTAATGAAGCGGAATAGCTTGCGTTTTAGTTTTTTCACTGTTTTATGAACGCTTATGCTGACCATTGAATAAAGTCTTGCAATGGGACATCTTTGATGCCCCCTAAATATCAATGTTCTTCCTTGCAGTAGACTTATTTTAATCACGATAATGATTGTTGGAATGTTCTAACAGGTGAAGTGTGAAGCTGCAATGATTCACGACCTATTCTTTGACATCATGAAGATTGCATTTCCAGAGACGGACTTTAGAGAAGCTCGAAATGTACGTGCATTCTTCGGCCCTGCAGCAACAGCAGCTGCGCCATCTCCAAGGCAGCCCTCCTTGAGCCAAAGCAGACGACTTCCCCAGATGGAGACCCGGCCAAGCTCTAGCCCTACCAAGGCTCGCAGTCATACCTCTGCGCTCCAGGAGGATCGGCAGGACTTCGGTCCAGCACACCCCGCAGATCTTGTCATCTGCAAGAAGCGGAGGAATGACAGGGATAAGCAGCGAGTGGGTCCCTCTTCCCCAGTCACCCCTAGGTGGATGGGACCGCCCCTGCCCCCAGCCAATCAAAATCGTCCATCTCCTGCTAGGTCTCCAATAACAAATAGAAGTACAAGGACTCCTTTCCAGAGGGATTCTCATATGGTTCATCCTGATGGAAGCCCCAGTGGTCTATCTCCAGGTTTGAAAGAGGTTCAGTGGGCCAAGCCTGTTAAGAAAATGAGGACAGATTCAGGAAAGAGGAGGCCAAGCCATTTATGATTGTAGGTGTTGTGCAATGTGATTTATACTGGTGATCATTTAAAGCTTAGTGGTTCGAATGGTGGCCTAACTGGTTCAGAGAGGTCATGCATCCTGCCCCAAGTTTCCCTGTAACCCTTCATCACATTTCTTATTTATTTTCACATACTAGGAGTCGGTTGTTGCTATTCCTAATGAAAGAAGGGCTTAGAAATGTCTATATTGTTCGATTGTTCCTCTGTAATTTGGAAGTTGCTATTCCTAATGAAACTTCCTAGTGCTCAAACATTCACATAGGGTGGCAGGCAATGTAGTTGTATCAAAAAAAGAGGCAAAAAAAAAAAAAAAAAAAGAGGAAAAGGTAAACTAGTATGCCTCATCCAGAGTGTTTGAATTGAGGATATCTCATCATTCTTTTAGATGTTACTAACATCTTTAAGTTAAAACTACTGTTGCAACATGTTAGAAGTGTAATATATAATACGATATTTTTAGTAGAATTGAAGGCATTTTCTCCCATATATTAGTTCTCATCCTGAAGCGAATGACTGGCTTGTAGCTTCATTTAATTAATCCTTTAGATGAAGGTGGCGAATGTAGAACCCTGTATTTTATTATACTCCAAAGATATTTTGCGTTTTGATTTTGAAGGTTTTTTGACAGTTTATTAATCCAAGGGGCCTATTTTTGTGGCTGCCAATGCTCACCGGGTGCCTTAGTCTTCCACTTTGTGTAATTAACAGAACAATTAAATTTCTTCCCATGAAGTTTTACTGGAAAATATATTACAGGGAAATAGCTGAATTTTTTTTTTACATTGATATATTTAAAATTAGTGTAGTATTGGGTTTAAATTTTTGTGTTTCGGTTCGGCTGAAAGAGATCTTAAATTCATTAATATTTTTATTTTGATTGGCTTTTGGGGCCTTTTTCATTAGAGAGGCTTTTAGTGTAATGTATTTGAAATGCTGGGGCTTTGAAAATTTGATTTTAAAGAATTTTTTTAAGAATTTTAAATTTTAAATTTATATATATATTTAGCACATTTTAAAATTGTCAGTTTCAGGTTATTTAAGTAGACACCGAGGCCTCTTTTAAGTCTTTGATTGGAATAGCTCTCTCACTGCTTTTCCAAATAACTATAGATTTTTTTAATTATAAATTTATATATTAGAAAAATATTGTAAGCAATGAGAAAATTATCTCAAATAAAACTTAAGTTACGTTCTTTTAGGGAGAGATTATTATGTGTGGAGGCTGAATATAGAGAACCGTTCGGATTTGTTTCTGTAAACAGTAAAAGCGTAATTTATTGCATTTTTATTGTTCACAGAGACAAAACGAGCAGATATCTGATCTTCGCACATAATAATTTATCCTTGTTAGGATTTCCTCCCCTTATCTTAGCTCTTGTCGTGATGCTTTTCGTCGACCGAACTATCCAACCTACCTACTTTTAGAAAAGTTATAGTTAAAATATATATTTCAATGAGATAAATTTAAGGAGTAAAAAGTTGCTCAATTTTTTATATTATTAAGACAGCCATAATTTACAAAAAATATCACAAGAGATTACTTTTGGCCATCCCATTTTGTTTGAAATTTTGATAAAAATATTCAAATGTCTCATAAAAAATTTATAAACAAATCTTCATTTCACATACGAAGGGAATTTATGGAGTGAGTTCTTGAATTTTAAGAATCCAAAACTTTTATCCATTGAACAACACTAAAGATATGTTCTTTAAATCTAATTGTTCTATTGCGAAGAAACTGAACGAAGCCGACAGCTCCAATCAATTCTCAAAATCGAGCCACGAGAAATATCTTCTCGAGAGCACCATATTCTAAGAAACCAAATGTGCAATATCACCAGTAATCATCGCATGAACAGAGCCCATCTTGAAAGCAGTGAAAACGATTAACATCTCGGACCACTATCTTCCTGTTTGTAACCTTAGAGAACAATTTTATAGCAATGTGACAATCATCACACATTCTAAGGTTTTTAATGACATGGATAGGTGCACCCGAAGGCGTGCTAATAAGCCCAAAAACAATAGCCAACTTTTCACTATGAAATTTCAGGTATCCTTCCTTGTGTTCTTCCTCCACATCATGCAGAACACTAGCAGTGTTAGGAGCATAACCAATTGCCTTTACCTCATCTAATAGCTCAGCTAACTTTTTGTGAATGTTGTCTATCAATGGATGTTGGTTGTCCTCTGAAGCAAACACATGCAACTCATTCCTCACCTGTATCCAGCTGACCCCGGGCTCTTTTTTTATTGATTTTTCTCTCATTAACCTTCTAATTTTGACAACTGCATCCCACCTATTTGCTTTCGCATACATGTTGGACATCAAGATGTAAGTCCCCACATCATTGGGATATAACTGAAGGATGTAGTCAGCGACTTTCTTGCCAAGGCCAAATTTCCTATGTGTTTGACAAGCACTAAGCAGTGTTCTCCATGAAATTAAGTCCCATTCAGAATGTGTAGTTCTCATGTATCTATCAGCCTCATCCAAAAGCCCTGCTCTACACAAGAGCCCGACTATGCATGTATGGTGTTCCACCCCAGGAGTAATCCCCAAATTTCTCATCAAATGATTGACATAATAGAATCCTTCATCTACCAACCCCAGATGGCCACAAGCTAACAACACACCAATGAAAGTTACATAGGTTGGACCCACCTCCTCTACAAGCATGTCATGGAAAGTCTCCAATGCTTTTCTCCCAAGACCATTATGTGAGTAGCCATTAATCATACAATTCCAGGTTATGGTGTCCTTACAAGCCAGATCAACAAATATTACCTGAGCATCTTCAATGCTTCCACTTTTAGAGTACATATTAATCAAAGAATTACAAACTATCAAGTGTGCCTTATATCCTGATTTTTCAACATGAGCATTCAGTGAATTACCGTTGCTCAGTGCTGCGAGTCCTGCGCAAGTATTAAGCGCTACTGCATAAGTTAAATCATTGGGTTGAACACCGTCCACTTGCATTTCCACAAATAACTTCAAACTTTCCTCCAAGCGTGCATTTTGAGTGCAAGCGGCCATTATTGTCGTCCATGAGATCACATTTCTACATGACAGTTCGTTAAAAGCTGATCGAGCAGCAGAAGAATCACCACACTTTCCATACATGTCAACAATAGCGCTTCCAACAAATAAATTTGTCTCAAACCTTCTGTTTAAGATTTGGCAATGAACTTGCCGGCCCAAAAGTGAGTCTTCAGAATCAGCACAAAGGCCTAGAACTGCAACATAAGTAATATGATCCCACTGGGATATGTCACTCACCATATTGTTTAAAACTTCCACTGCATCCCATATCCGTCCATGCTCCAAGAAACTATTAATCATGGAATTGAAAGAAATGACGTCAACTCCTGGCATAGAGTGGAAAACTTTTAGAGCATCTTCCACACCAGAACATGTTGAGTACATGTGAATTAGCACATTTCTGATATATGAATGAAACGCTAATCCGGATTTGAGGACATAAGCATGACACTGTTGTCCCATTTTGAAAGCTTGCATATTAGAACAGGATGCGAGAACTGTCGCAAAGATGAACTCATTAGGACGAGGCCACAGCTCATCAAAACTCATGATTTTGAGTACAGAAAGAACCTCTGATGGACATCCATCGTGGAAATAGCCCGCCATTAGCGAGCTGTAGGAAACTACATTTCTGTTAGGCATCAAGTCAAACACTTGGCGCGCAGAAGTAAGATGCCCACACTTCGCATAAATATCAATGAGATAGTTGGATTCAATGATATCACAGAAGTTGGAGATAATTAATTTCGCGTGGATGGACTTTCCTAATCTCAAGTTCTTTGTCTTTGAGATTATTTTGAGGAGGCTGAGGCTGGTTTGGCTGGAAGCGAGACCTCGCATGCTCTCCAAGAGTATAAATAGTGCAATCAACAGCATTTCCCGAATCAAAGGAGCCTTTCTTATCAGCCTTTCCACGGTTAGTTCGACAACTCGACTCCTATCCAACCGAGCTGCAGAGCTTTAATGCCCAAACCTCCTGGTTTTTTTAATCAGAATAATACGAGCAGCTTTCTTTATTAATCATAATGGCTTATTATTAAAAATAAATAAAGATGAAAATTTTATTCATCTACTTAAAATCGCATGTCTTATCACAAAAATATATATATATTTGTAAGCATATCTAAATCCATTGAATCATAGAGTTGAGATTTTCAGCTTTTTGTAAACCTGCACGGCACATAGAGTTAAAGAGAAGCTCTATATATTATTCCTTCATCACATTATTACAGTATACTGTGTGTATATATAGATGATGATAACAAATTACAGCAGAGTTTGTTATTAGGGAATAGTTCAGATATGAAGCATGTGATGAATGAAGGGTCAGGATCGTCTTGATTGCTGATTGGCAGTTGGGTGAAATCCACAATGTACCCATGTACGTTTACATAACATGCCCCTTCAAACCGATAATGTTGTAGAAATGATCAGTTTGCTGGATAGATCCTTAAACCGAGTGATTGATAAGGATTTAGTGAAGATGTCGGCGAGCTGATTGAGGGTGGCTATGTGATGCATGGTAATCTGTTTGGTTTGAATGCAGTCGCGAATGAAGTGAAAATCCACTTCAATGTGTTTTGTGTGAGCGTGGAAAACCAGATTATTGGCTAGAGCAATTGCTGAAGTGTTATCGCAATACATGAATGTAGGGGCTGTTGAAGGAGCATTGAAATATGTGAGTAAATGTCGTAACCAAATGATTTCGGAAGCAATGGTGGCCAATACTCAATATTCTGCCTCTGTAGATGAGCGTGCTACTGTTGGCTGCTTTTTATCTTACAAGGAAATCAATGATTTGCCCAAGAAGTTACAATAGCCTAAGGTGGATTTACGATCTTGAGAGTCTTCGGCCCAGTCAGAATCGACATAGCTGTGTAACGTGAGAGAATCCCTGTATAGCGGCAAGCCGTGTGAGATCGTGCCATGAAAGTAACACAGCAGGTGTTTGAGAGATAATCAAAGTGACACATGAGCGGTTTGTGCATGTGTTGGCACACTTGTTGAATTGCCAATGTGATGTCTGGTCGGGTTAGCGTTTGGTACTACAAGGAGCTCGCTAATTGCCGATAAAGTAGAGGATTGGAAAATTTTGTTGTAGAGTGTTCGACTGCTGGTTTCTTGGTGGTGCTGGGAGTGGAGACTGGTTTGTCATTTCGCATTCTTGCTCGGGTTAGAATCGTCTGGGCATACTGAGATTGATTTAAATGTACATTGTATGATATGAAGGTGACTTCGATGCCTAGGCACTATGATAGAGACCCGAGATTGCGCATTGAGAACTGGGTTTGTAAAATTTTAAGTAGATGATTCAGTGTGTTTTGATCGTTGCCGGTGAGTAAAATGTCATCCATGTAAATGAGGTCATACATGAACACTGGACTGGGGTGATAGACCAGTAGCGAAGGATTGGCCGCATTGAATATGAATCCAAATGTTTGTAAGTGATTTGAAAGAGTGGTATACCATTGACATGTAGATTATTTTAGCCCATATATAGCTTTCTTTAGTCGACAGACATAATGAGGATGGATTGAATCGTGGAAGCCTTGTGGTTGCTATATAAACACTATTTTTGTTATATGGCCATGAAGGAATGCATTATATACGTCTAGTTGTATAATTGGCCATTATCGATGCATGAAAATGAGAATAAAGACCCGAATAGTGGGCATTTTAACAACAAGACCAAATGTTTCATGATAATCAAGTCCTTATTCCTAGTTAAAGCCTTGGGCTACTAGACCGGCTTTGAACCAAGCTACTGACTCATCGGAGTTCAACTTCATTCGGTATGTCCATTTGTACCCTAGTATGTTCTGCTCAGATGATGGTGGAACCAATTCCCAAGTTCCTTGGGATTGAAGAGCTTGAAACTCTTGAGACATGGCTTTACGCCAGTTTTCATGCTTGGAGGCTTAAAGATATATAGTGGGGTTAGTCGTTTGAATAATATGTGACAGGTTAAAAATATGTTTTGGTTTTGTTATGCCACTCTTAAATCGGGTGAGCATAGGGTGAGAAGAGGACACTATTGTTTTTGAAGGTGGGGTTGGGTAAGATTGTGAGTGAGTAGATGATGTTGCAATGGCAGGACTAGGCGAAATAGGTGGAGATTGGTCTATTGGTTGTTGTAGTTGAGTATGAGAAGATGTGGGTACCTGGGACGGACGTAGAGACGGTGGTAAGCCTGATGCTGGGACTAACACCAGTGGAGGGGGAGAATGTGATTTTGGAGGCACTGAAGGTGTGTTCAATGGTTGGGAGAAGGGGTAAATGGATTCATTGAAAACTACGTAATGAGAGGTGTAGATTTTGTTGGTATAAGGATCAAGACAACGATAACCCTTTTGTGTCAGTGCATAACCAATAAACACACATGGCCGAGAAAGAGGGGTGAGTTTATTGAGGGCGTAGGGATGAAGCCATGGATAGCGTAGACACCCAAAGACTTTGAGATGGTCGTACATTGGGGTTTTACCGTAGAGAAGTTAGTATGTGGATACATGGTGAGTGTTGGGGGACGACAATCGATTAATGAGATATACCATGGAATATAAAGCATCAACCCATAAGTATTGAGGAAGATGTACCCCAGTAAGGAGGGATTGAAGGGTTTCAATTATGTGATGATGTTTGCAGTCAAGAACTCCATTTTGAGATGGAGTGTAAGGGCAAGTGAATTGGTGAAGAATGCCACATTTTTTAAAGAAGGACGTGAATTGAGTATTAATGAATTCACCACTACCATCCGTGTATAGTATTTGTATTGGAGCATTAAACTCACATTATATTATCCATTTAAACTCAATAAATTTATGAAACACATAAGATTTCATAAGTAGAAGATACACCCAGCTATATTTGGTGTAATCATTTATAAAAGAGATGTAATAGCGAAACCCAAAATTTGAGGGTGTAGGGGACGAACCCCAGACATCTGAATGTATCATAGCAAAGAGCTTAGTACATTTGAGCTTGAGATTTAACAAAGGGCGGTCAGTGGCTTTTGGCTAACCGACATGCATTGCAGAAAAGGGAAACTATAAAAGTGCAAATAACAGTATTAGTTTTAGCTATATGGGATAATGTTCAAGATGATAGATGACCCAGTCAACAGTGCCATAGATCGGGAACAGCTTATATGGAGATGAGAGCTAGATGAGATGAAGGTGACATTGTTGTAGGCCGGATGCAAAGTGGTTAGAGACCGTTAATACACGAACCATGAAGAAGAGGTTGCTGAGTCTTCCAGTCCCTGATAACGTAGCCATGGGAAGAGAATGAAACATCATAATTATTGTTAGTGGTGAGATGATGAACAACGAGTGAGATGATGAACAACGAGTAAGTTGAAAGAATGGTTTGGAACGTGATTGAGATTGGATAGTTACAGAATACCTATTGGAGTAGGGAGGAGACCTTTACTAGTGTGATGGATGGGTAGCTTTTGGCCATTACCTAACACTACATGGTTGAAGCCTGTGCATGTTTAGGAAGATTGAAGGAAGCTAGGGTAGCACATGAGATGAGAGGATGCGCTACTGTCCAGGTACCATTTAGGCGAGGGTATAGGATTTATTAGTGTAAACAAAGCGGATGTTGGTGGTTCAGTGGTGTACTGAGGATCATGTATGTACCAGCACCAAACAGCTGAATACCCATGTTTACCACATATCTAACGGCGATAATGGACCGTATAGGTTTGCCACCACGAGTGTTGGAAGTTGAAAATGGGGATGGTTTCAAAGAGATGGTAGATCATCCTCGTGGCTAGTTGAAGCGGCCTCGACCATTGCCTGGAGGTACCGAAAGAGCCACAGTGTTTCCAGCTAGCCAGAGGGAGCTTAATTCGTGTCTGACTTCATAAGCAAGGTTGAATTCCTCACTACACAGAAGAGTGTACAGATCATCCAAATTTAACAGCTGTAAGTTTGTATGTATGGCTATTTTGAACGTCTGATATGAGGCTAGAAGACCATTCAACGTGTAGTTAATGATGTCTTCAGGATCAAGCGGCGACCTTGCTGCAGCAAGGGAATCTACCTTGGATTTGATCTCCAAGAGATACTGAGCTATAGTTTGATCATTCATGAAGAAATGGAGCTCGTTCTTAAGTTGAATTATCCTGGAACGTGTGGATGATTGAAGATGCCTACCGATGGTTGTCCACATGTCAATGTAGTGATCTAGGGACAACACATATAGTAGCAAGGCTGGAGAAGTCACTGAGTAAAGGGAAGCTGCAAAATTCTGATCAATGAGAACCCATGTGTTATAGTGAGGGTTCAATGTGGGTAGACCAGTGTTGTTGGTGATGTATTTGACAGGACACGAACAAGAGCCATCTATGAACCCTTCGAAGCTATTGGCTAGAAAAAGTTTGATGACTTGGGACCTCTAGGTAGGATGATTGTCTGCTGTCAGAGGAGTGGCAATGGCATTCTTGACGTTGGCCATCATGAATTTGAGCTAATAAGGGATGGTGGTATTATCCAACATCAGTCCTATTTCTGCCACGATTTCTGACTGGACTGTAGGGGACTCTGTGGAGAGACTCATGCTGACAGGGGAAGAGGAAGGCTATTAGGAGGAGGCCTGCTTTGATACCATGTAAACCTATACAGGTTAGTAGCATGCAAAGATCACATAGAGTTTAAAAGAAGCTCTATATATTATTCCTTCATCACATTTTTTTACTATTGTGTATGTATATATAGTTGATGATAACAAATTACAACAGAGTTTGTTATTAGGGAACAATTTAGATATGAAGCATGTGATGAATGAAGGGTTAGAATCGGCTTGATGGCAGATTAGCAACTGTGTGGAATCCACGTTATACCCTTGTACATTTCAATTGCACTTTCCACATCTAAAAAGTTGTTCTTGAGAGAGAGAGAGAGAGAGAGAGAGAGAGAGAGAGAGAGAGAGAGAGAGAGAGAGAGAGAGAGAGAGAGAGAGAGAGAGAGAGCATTCTTTTTACTCAAGATGAGATGTGATCAAAATAAGTACTAACTCTAAGAATCATTACCCTATTTATTATTGAGTGTATTTAAATTATTAATTTTATCTAATCATAAAAATAAAATAAAATATTTGGTCTCTACACAATAAATTCCATATAAAAATTAATATAACGTCTCGAAAGCCAAATAATCTTTAATTGTATCATAATTTAATAGGCTTAAAAATAAGATAGCACATAATGTCTAATTTAATATTTATATGAACCCATGATAGAAATATTCCAGCACTTGTGCTTATGAGAAATCTCTATCCTTGCAAGCAAAACAGACCCAACTCATCAAAATTAAATGCCCTGTGATTTTTTTCTTTTCGAATTTTCTACACAAGAACATCTCATAATTCATGATAAGTTGATTTTATTTTGATTGTATACAAGTTATTATTTAAAATTAAGATTTCATTTGGGATGACTTTCTTACTACTTTTTAAAGCGGCTCTCTAATATAAAAATTTTTATATTAGAAAGCACCTTTAGAAATTATCCCAAATGAAACCTAATACTTGAGATCACTCTAGATTTAGTGACTCAACATCTTTAAAAAAAAAAATAGTGACTCAACATCTAATATGTAATCTAATTATAATGATCAACTCCAAATATTATACAAATACCTTGTCTTCTCATCGCACAATTAGAACATGATAAAATTTCAATTTTATTTTGCTATTTTCTTAAAATTCAAATAATCTGAAATATATTTCATGGTAGAAAGATTCTTCCATTGAATTTTTCAAAACTCCATCCCACCTCTTTTTTCATCCATATAGATTAAAATAGTTAGAAAATATTAGAGAGATATCAGAAAAATAAAAAAAGAAAAATGAAAATTTATTATATTTTTTTCTTTTATAGCATGTAAAAAATACATTATCATATTAAAAATTAGAACAACACATTTTGATCTGATGATTGAGAGCTTCAATTATCAATTAAGAAGTTTTGAATTTGAGTCTTATATATAATGCCTGTATAAATTTATCTTAATTTACCTAAATATCATAAAAAAAACCCAAAAGAAATAAATTTCGAGCATGAGTAGCCCGAACAGGAAAGTATTATCACCTTATCAAATAAAGATCACGCTCTTTAAACAACACATGCTTTAAAACATGTAAGTGAGATATAACTTTTTAAATGTTTTAAACAACTTTGCACTTAAAATATTTATATAAATAATATTTTAAACTAGTCGGCTCATGAACTAACGAGAAAAGTCAAAATTGACGCAAGCTTAATTTATTAACTCATCAAACTCAATTCACAAATCATTTATCGAGTCAAATTAGAATCGGTTCAGAAGTCAACTTGACTCACTGACACGTCTACCAAAAGCTTGCTGTTAAATGAATCTGTCTTTTTATTTTTTTAACTTCATGTTGTTATCTTCTTCCTCCTAGTCCCAGCTACTTGTGCCACGTCCTCGCACCGCGCCTAGCCTGCGCCAACGATTCACGAAATCCAGTCAAGCAAGTTGGAACGTGTGGCAAGCTCCAGCGTGCCCAGTTTTGTGGCAGCTCTGATTTGTAGTTGAGGGATCCTACCGTCCCGGCGTCCCTTTTGACTTCCAGGACTTGCTAACTCTGAAAAGAAACCCTTTTTGTCTCTTTAACCGTTCGGCCGTTCCCCCCATTTCATTCGGCTCGTCCCCATTGCTTTGGTCTATTATGATATATCAGGCTTGCTCGACCCCACCGAAGTTTCTTCTTATTCTCTACTTTCCGCGCTCTTTCTCTCCTACTTTACCCACTGAAGATAGATAGGCGGGAGAAGACGAGGTTCCGTCGCTACTCTTGCGGCTACTGAGGAGAGAGAACCGGTTGGCGATCTTTTCAGGTTGAACTTTGATTTTTCGTCAACTCTGCGATTTGTGCTCTTAATTTGGGTGTGACTATTGATTCTTCTCTTTGTTCCGTGCGGATATCGGTGATGGGTTTCTGGTTTTCTTGAATTGGTTTGCTGTGATTCCGATAGGATAGAGGTTTTGTTAAATTGTAGGGCTGGCATGTGTTGGCCTTGCTGTTTTTATCCTTGGTTTGCTGGTTCATTATTTCACGGTTGTCGGTTCTTTGGAGAATTTGCTGTTAACTGTGGTGTTCGTGAGATTTTAGAGTTTTTTTTGCCATACTAGCTATTCAATTCCAAGCCGTTGCATTTTCAATCATGTTATATAAGTGCTTAGTCCCTCAGCACGTGGAATGGCTTCTGACTTATATGAGTTTTGAGCTGGTTTTTGTATTGAAGAGGAATATTGGCAGAGATCAATTTGCAATCTATTTGTTCTGTACAATGATGGAATTATGATCTCAAGTGTGAGAGGGCGAAAATCCTTATCCCAAATTTCTATATTATACGTAGTTATATAGGTATTTTCTCATATCTAGAAGAGCTAGAACTACCCATCGCCACTCTGATTTCTTGTTAGCGATGATGTTTGAAAAAAATTTATATGTTTAATCCCGATGTGTCATGGAGTCATGGTCAATCGGTGGCTTAATAATCGTAGAAAGCTTTATTGTGAACATGCATTCTGATGATGCTTCCTGGGTCTAGGATGCTTGGTTTAATTTGAAGGCATACGAACATAAGAAAGGTATATATTAGGCTTTGTAAATTAAGCTGAGTGGCTGACGGTTTTGCATGTTAGCTCAGAGTTGATGGTCTTGTATACCATTGATATCCATGAAAGGGTACATGTTAGTATGCGTCAACCTAGTCAACTAGCAGATGATCTTTTTGTGTGGTTGGTCAAGTTTTCATCATTTAGTTATGTCCAATTACTCTTATATTCTCACTGTTTTGGCCCGTCCAGTTTATGTTTTTCAAACAGAATTTTAATAAGTATTTCTAATACTTTTTCATGAATACATCTTGAAAGGTCTTGTTCAAATAGTGCATTTTTGGATGATTTATTTTAGCCAATGTTTCTTTTCCCAGTGACTTCAATATTTTTTTGTGTCTGCGCTGGTGCTATAAATATCCTCTTGTGAGGGGGAAACCATTGCCAAACTTTGTAAACCATCAACACATTCCTTTCTTTTTTGAATGGCTGATTAGAAAAAAAATGGGAAAAAGAGTGAGGCGGGAAATTATTATTTCTTTCAAATATGCTTTCCTTGGTCTCCATGTGGTGGGATAAAGGCTTGATGTTGTATAGTTTCCTTGGTTTGTTTCTAGTATTATACGAAGAAATGCAAAGTATGCCTCTTGCAATTGTTAAATTGTCGCCATTGTGATGTGAATGATACTTTATCATGGGAATAACCTTTCTTCAACGTTGAGTTAAGGATGCATGTATCAAATCCTTCCCTGGCCTCTCATTGCTGTAAGGCTCATGCATTGATACACTTGACCAAGGATTGCCATATGATAGACCATATGCCTCTTATAGAAGTGTTTATTCTTAAGGACTAAAAGATTTAGAATTTAATGGAAAAGCTGTCTTTGAATGAATACACAAGTTGAAATTGATGTTCTTTTAGAAATGTATGTTCTTTTTTATTTCTGAATCTCGCCAATAATTAAAATAATATGAATTTAATAGATTCTGCTTTGTTTGCTGAATCTCATTTGACAAATTTGTAAATTGAGAGAGGTTTTGTTGGTAAAAAGCCGTTGAATGGAGTAATATTTCGATATTGAAAAAAAAACAGTTATTTTGTTTTGTTTTTGTTTTTGTTTTGGTAGGGAAAAGGTTTGTGCTGTTAGCAAGCCGTTGAGCGGATTAATGTGTCAATGTTATAAAATAAAATATCTTATTTAGCCGTCTACTTTATCAAAAAATTAGGCCTAGATCGGTTTTTCTACTTGTTAATCTGCTATTCAGTCTCTTCTTGGAACGAATATGATTCATCCACTGATGAGATTTCAGGTTTAAAAAAAATTTAAGTAATCACTTTTAATGAACTCCGTTTACTTTGCGCATCCCTTGGCTTCTTAGTCCAGATTGCTTGTTGTGAATTTATTTTTTAAACAAAAGGTGATCAGTGAAATCCTTTGCAAGGGATATGCATCTAGGCGTTCTAACGTCTTTTAAACAATTTACAAACGTTTAAGGCTGCTGAAATGTAGTTACTTCAGGATATCAGGACTATGAGATTTGTGTTATCAAAGAAATGGCTTCAAGGGTATTATGCTGTCGGTTAACTCAATTAAGCATGGTATGAGGGGCCTATTTTTACGTGGAAAAATAGTAAGAGTTGCACTTAACCTAATCTATGTTGTAACACTAACCATTAAGTCTATGTTTCTTGAAATCCGCAACCGGAAACATTTGGTAGTGTACTCAGTTGATATAGCCTGAGATATTTGTGGTGATATAAATTTACTGAATGTAATTCAAATCAGCTGGCACTTGAAATAATGAAAAGTATCTCCATCTAATCATCAAACTTCACTTATTTCTTCTCATTTCACGAAGCGTGCAGCATATATTGTTGTTCCTGTGAGATGTGCATCTTGATATAGCTAATCTCATAAAAAGGAAATGGGCGGGTGTTGCTGCTCTTCATCAAGAAATGCATCAGGTGGAATATCTGTTTACTACCATGTAAGTAGCCTTGTAACATGTGTGATTATTACCCAAAAATCTCATGTTTTATTCATTCAAATATGTTGTAATTATTTATAATAGGAATTTGTATTACTTATTATTGTCATATTTCTTCATTTTCAAGTATATTATTTGTTGTAAATTTCTTTATTGTTCTCTTCTCTTACCTATATAATGGCGTGATGACACGTATATGATTATATTAAAAAGTCAATTGAGTAAATAAATATTTTTGGCGTTTCTCTCTAATTTCTAATATGGTATGAAAGTTGTGGCCTAGGATTCCCTAGATAATCTCTAAACACCACCTTATAGATGTCACGCTCCTTGAACATCTGATCTTCATGGGCTTGCTTTCTTAGTTCCCTTCCCTCCCCATGCAACTTGTCTTTGTTGTATCAGTTACTCCCTGCGTGAGATTCTCGTCCTTGTCATAGACCATTTAAACACTTTCCCTCCATCTCTATAATCTATATCTATTCTCCAATGGTGATTGCACTGGTGTCTTTTGTCTGTTGATGGCGCTCTCTATCAACTAGCTTTGTTGATGCTCTTCTTTGATATCTTTGTTGATACTCTCTATCAAATACTCTTCATCAATGCTCTCAATTGATACATTTATTTAAGGATCTTATCTGTCTTGTTTAACATGGATCTTGTTGCCAACTTTTTGCCTTCGATTTATATTACTTTCCCTTTTACGGATTGGCCTTCTCCACTGATGAGGGCAGTGGAGTAACCTAAAGAATTGTGAAAATGATTTAGAGCTCTATCAATCCCTAAACAATGCTTAGATTTTCTTTGATATAAAAATTATAAAAACTCCACTTAATATACGCAAGTATACGTGCCGAATCAAGTAATATAGTGATAGAGTAAATGATCGATTCCACGAGGAGGAATGTTTACTTGCAAATACTAGTACTGTCTATTTCAACTACAACAATTATCTCATTCAATAAAAATAAGTTTTGGTGGAGATTCAATCACTTAATTTAAAATTAAAAATAATTAAATAAAACACTATTGGGATAAATTATTTTGGATTAATGGAATGTAAATACAATATATTTTCTAATGATTCTTTTTTATATTGATGCTATTCAGAGCATATGCATCACCGACCGCTTAATCAAGTGTGAAGAGACAAATGATAGATTAAACTCTTCCAATCTCAATACCACTCTAAACTCTCATAGTATGTCACCCTATGAAAATCTTAGAAGAGTAAGTAAAGCGTGTACTGTTAAACCCCCTCATGACAATTCACCTCTATAAATTTGATACATGACAAGCACTATGCCTATGCTTGTATCATACCAATCAAACATACCTAGTTGTACCTGCTTTCCTATTTTTAGGCTCTACATTACACCTGATATTAACTACACATATGACTACTATGTGCATTAAATGAAGATCTAGTATATTAAAAACATTATGAAATTATTGATGAAGAGAACTCATTAGTACTCCATATTTCATTTACACCATCAATCTAAAATTAGAGAATTTAGCCAGACATGAAGAACAAGTATATTTATTTTTATTAATTGCACAAAAGAAAGAAAGTATAGAAGAAAAGATATTAATAGATGGTTCAATGATCATCTCTACACTTCTCCTAGAACTTATGGAATTGCTTCCACAAACATAAGTCAAATACTCTAATGGAATGTATTTAGTACTTCTCTGAATTCCCTTGGTTGTCACTTCTAAGGAAAAATTAGAAAAAATACTAAAGATTGAAATTAAATAAGTGATTGAACTCCTCTACTAACATTACAGATAGACTATTTATAGAAAAATACTTAAAACGGATTCTGGCGCCACGGCGCTCGAGACACTTGCTTTGCGACACCCATAAAATGAACTAATGCCGTAGCGTTGAAGGTTTTCTCAGCTGTGGCGCTTGCTGACATAGACCCACTGTTTAAGAAATCGACGTGTCGCTTCACTGACAGATTGTGGCCTAAACAATTACAACTATAACACCGCGGCGCTGTTGAAGGTTTGAGCATTGCGGCGCTGGAGTTTGGCATTGCGGCGTTGTGCAGACAAAGACTGGGCTTTGCAGTGATGACTCCTTAGACGTTACGGCGCTGGAATAGTTAGATGTGCTTTGTGACGTTGACTCCTCCGACGCTGCGGCACTGGAAAGCAAAGACTGGGCGACGCCATTCCCGTATTTGAGCGCTCCGGCGGTGTCAATGATGGCGCCGCGGCGGTATTGTGTCCGAAGTCGCGGCGCTATACTATACTTTAAAATTTTGCTTATTTTATGTATTTTCCTGTACTCACAACTAAAATAACACGTTTTCACTGACAAATTAACACATAAAACATAACATTATTTACACTTATCATCCAATTGGAACCTCTAGTCAACAAATCTTTAATTACTTCATATCTATTTATTAATTATTTTTAAATTCAAATTATCTTTTTTTATGCCACTTAGGTATAGGAAAATACATGATTATTCTAAAAGACATTTGATTAATGATGTAGTATGTATAGGAAAATACATGATTATTCTAAAAGACAAAGACAAATGATTAATGATGTAGTCTTTTGTAATTTCCACTCATTTATATATATTCCCCGTTGAATGCAACATCTTGGCATATTAGAAATTGTTTTTAGATGTCTCCATGTTCAACATGCTCTATTTTGACATATTTCTAAAATATCATATCCCATATTAGAGCATTGCGTTCTATTAGCTTTCATGTAACTATCATTGCCATGATAGTTTTGGTAGAGAAATTAGCAGTTTAATTAGATCTAATGAGTTTTTTCTTCCAGTATCCACGGGATTTAGAAGCGAATGAACCTCTGTCATCCACTCGTTATACGTCATCTGCAGTTCCAGTTCGTATGGTTGATTCAAACGTGGAAACTTTAATCCGGGATGCTTATCAACGACCTAATGCCGTACGGCCTCTTGTGGATTTTACAAACTCACAAACTAATTCAGGAAGCACTGAAAACCGTGCAAGTAAAAGTGAGCATAGGCAGTCAACAGATTCAGTACCAGTGGGAGATGCTGTAGGTGGGAACAGGCTTGAAGTTTCAGATAGGTGTGGTGGTTTGATAGGGTCAGAGCCCAAGTTTATATCGGACTTTGTAAACAACTCTCCTAAGATTAAAGAAGAATTTTCACATATAAACAGTTCCACAACCTTTTTTACCGAGGATGATGTTTGCCCCACTTGTCTTGAAGGTAGCATTTCTCCCCTCACGTTCAAATGTAATTTTTTATGCTGATCTGGGTGCATGCTAGGAGTACCTTCTCTTTTTTGCATATCTGGAACTTATACTTCGTTGACAAAATAATTCCCTATGATGAGCTAAATCATTATCAGTTCAATTATAACTCGTTTTATCATGTCATTAGTTGCATTGCTTTGCAGAGAATGATTGAAGTAATTTATAAAACTCATCTCATGTCTTTTGCAGATTATGATGCTGAGAACCCTCGTATTATTACAAAATGTAAACATCATTTTCACCTTTCTTGCATTCTTGAGTGGTTTGAGAGGAGCAATAACTGTGCTGTATGCAACCGGGTATGTGAAAAGAAACCAGTTTTTGCATAACTGCTTTGATTTTATCTTTATTTTTTTATTTTTCCTATATGACCCGCATTACTAAGAGAAAAGCCAAGTATAACAACACGAATCTTTTCTTCTTGCTGCAAGTTTGGTGTACAAGAAATTCTTTTCATCTCTATCCCTTTCATATATTGTTGGAGGAAAGTTAAACTTCATATGAATTTAGGTCCTTCGTCTTCCCTTCAAAATTCTTTATAGATCCATGCGCTTATTTCAGTAAGCCCTTTTCCAAGAACAATTACCTTGTATCCTTGATCATAACCTTTTTGACCTGGAATATCTCTGCAATGTGTGAAATTATGGTGTGCTACTTTTCTTATTGGTGAACAATTCATGCAGCTCATGGAGGTTGAAGATATTGATCTGTTTGACCGAACTTTGTAGATGAGGCCATTTGGATGATTTCATACCTTCCTCTTTGCATAAGCATGAAGCCATTTATTCTTTGGAGATACGTGGGCATGGAAGCAAAAGCAGCCCATTACATGATCAACTATAAGCTTCTTACCCTTGTTTAATGGTTTTTCTTTTTTGATGGATAAAATAAAAGGTATTGGATGAAGGAAACTTGGTCTCTTTGAACTTCAGGAGAAGAAGGGCCTGTGAGCTTCGAGGGAGGTCTTTAGCCATTTTTTTTTTAAATTATTTTGGTTCATCTTCTGTCCCATTTTATCTGACTAGAGTTCCTGCTGCGTCAGTCATTCATTTATTTACAGCGGATCTGCAAAATCTTTATATTTGTTTGTAAAATTCGTTTGCTGTATTTATGAATATTGTCATTGTATAGTTCATGGCGATAATTTATAATGGTTCATTTTAGATTTTCTTTAATGGAGTTGCTTTTGTTTGAGTCTATTTACCTTGAGGCTCTTTTCGGGTTTTAGTGAATTATTAGAAGTGCAATAAGGAGAGATTATTCTGTGCTGACGTCGAACGCAACTTTATGTCCAGATATTAATCAGAATGAGCAACATCAGTGATACCGAGCCACGTGTTAGGTATCCAGACGGCGTTCGGCTTCCGCACAGAATAATTTTTCTGCAATAAGAGGCTCTATTTGGTAAAAGGAATTGGAGTGAAAGTAAATGAAACAAGGGTTGAAAAGCTTAATTCAATGGTTGGAGATTCATGATGGCCCATTATCAGAGATTCGATTCCATTGCCGTCATTGTTGCACAGTGGATAACTTATTAATTAGTAAGGAAGTAAACTTAGGCTTCATTTGGGATGATTTTTTTTATATTTTTTACAATAATTTTCTAGTATAAAAATTTTTGTACCAAAAAGCCACTTTAAGAAATAGTAAAAAAGCCATCCCAAACGAAACCTTAGTGATGTTCTTGATTTCAAAATTATCAGATCATTTGATTATTAATTGAATTCATCAAAATTTATATAATGAATATCTTTTTTTTCATGAGAAGATAATTGTGTTTTTTAAATGAAATTATTCAATAATTTAGAATAAAAAACATAAAAATTTAATGATATTTTGTATATATTTGAATGAATTTTCTTAATGAAATGTATTAATAAACTTCAATTTTTAAAAGAACTTGTAATTCTTGAATTTTTCCTAAATTTGATGAATATTGCATCATCATAAAAATTTAAGAAACTTGATCCACATAATTATTATATTGAAAATCCCAATCAATGATATGATAATGAGTATGAGTGCATTCATGTAATTAAAGATTATTGTGGGCTCCGAAAATTCGGCCCCGGTCTCCACCCGTTTTATGCTTTCTTCGGGGGGAGTTTTAACGGGATTAAGTTCCGGGGTAAATTTTGGAAGAGCTGAGATTT
Organism: Dendrobium chrysotoxum; assembly: GCA_019925795.1. Classification (NCBI taxonomy): domain Eukaryota; kingdom Viridiplantae; phylum Streptophyta; class Magnoliopsida; order Asparagales; family Orchidaceae; genus Dendrobium; species Dendrobium chrysotoxum. Next base: position 41,947,232 of record CM034309.1, read on the forward strand.
GTAGATAAGACACTACCCAGAGATTTCGCCCTCATTTTGTGAGGCCCTTATGATCTGAGTTCTGGTTTCCTATAGGCGCAAGCCCTTATAGTTAATTACTCATCCCAATCACGAGAGAGAACTTTCGATTAAGGCTAGTCGTCGATCAGATACGTAGATATACGTGCATCTGGCATATAGTAGCAGCATGGGTTGAATGTTTGAAAGTTTGAAGATTTTAATATTTAAAACGGAAATTTTTACCATCTTGCACTTAAAGCGAGTGGTGGGGGAATGGATGATAGACCCGATCAAGATCCCATGGTTCCGTAATCCCGGGCCATCGTGATCCCTGGTCTACTTAGTCAAAGGAGATAGTCGACCCAACCTGACAGAAGGATCCTTGTCGGCAGCTATGGGTTGCTTTGTCCAAGGGTACCTTGTAGACCTGGGGGGAGTGTTTGTCTAAGGGGACAAATTTGAATCCACCTTAGCTAACAGAGGGCTTTGTGCCCTATCGATCATATCCTATTGATTCATATCTCAAGGATTTGATGCCGTTGGGGAACATACGGGCTCTGGCCATAACCATAATATAATAGTGCCATTTGGCGGCGAAACTACCGGTTAGAGAACTCGTACCACGTCCTTGTTGGCAGGAGATTATTTGAGAATGGATCCTAGTGATATTTTCGACCAGGCATTAGCTTTATGTGAGCTGAGGTAAATTTTAATTTGTCCACATCGAAAAATTGTTGCGGTGGGTGGATGTGTTTTGCTTTAAGTGTTTTGATGGATTTATTTCAATTTTAAATATTTTTGGATTTTTGAATTTTTGGAGATTTAAATTGTTGGGTTTTGTGAGTATTTGGGTGAAATTTTAAAGTGTTTGTGAACCCCTCCGGTTGAGATCTTCTGTCAACGTGGCCATCATCGGGGTGTGGCGTCATTTCTATTCATGGATTAAACCCTATCGACTCTATCGAGCTGTCGATAGAGGATTGCGTTTTGTAGGTTTTATATATTTATAAGTGAATTCTTTTGATTATAGGCCTTGAAGGCCTAATAGGAACGTATAAAACAAATATCTCAGTCGACCCCATGGCTGTATATTCGTTTAATAGTTTGGGCCATATCGATTTCTATCTACCTGAATAGAAGGATCGGGATCAAACTTGAATTCACTTATTGACCCGCGCAGTATCCCTAGACGTCACGTGTGTACCAATAACACGCTCGTCGGGGCCCATGTGGGTATTTAGGGGTATTTTATAATTATTTGTTAAACCTTGTCGACTCCTATTTATCTACTTAGGAGGATCAGGTTTAAATTTACTGACCCCCGCAGCATCCCTAGACGTTACGTGTGTTCATACAACACGCTCGTCGGGGCCCATGCAGGTGTTTGGTTGCTCTTGCCCCATTTGTGTACCTATGTGTATACAAATTAAGGTGCACATGTGGGGGGGACATTTTTAGGATATTTGACGTTGCTCAGTTGTGTGGGTGACCGCCATTTGAATGCAGCGTTCCATTTTGGATGCTCGTAAACGCCTTCTGTTCGCTTATAAGGATGTTGCGGATCCGGTGGCGTATTGTAGTAGCTTCTGGATTGAACTGCTTGTTGCTTTGTACATGTGGACTGTCGTGCACTACTTGTATGATTATGCAGGTAGATTGTAGTACACTAACGAATCTCCTTCTTTTATTGGTAAATATTTACATTCATTGCAAGTCTTTATGCATTTCACTATGGTTCTGGTCCCTACAATACATCCACTGTTGTTGCGGGTAAATGTATTCATTCGCGGGCTGAAATTGACTACAGGATACTGCATTTACTGAAGTCATTTTGTATCTACCCACAGATGACATGTGGTGCATACATCTGTATTTGTAGGGGACTTGTATGTATTGCAGATCTTTGTGTTTATTTATTTCTTGATGTCGATTACCAGAGTGTTGTAAAGCAATTCTTTCATCTGCTAAATACCCTTCACACCTTGCTCACGAATATATTGTATCATTTGTTACATGATGTTTGTTTTTGCAAGGAATTGTATCACTTATAGGCAAAAGGTTGTATGTGTCACTATTCATCGATGAAACATTTGTCGGGGATCTTTGAATATTTGCCTTGATGTTGAATGCCGATGACTTGTGCTTCATACAACATCTTCTATCATTGGTTGTGGGTACTCTTATAGTTTCTCGTAGGTACTCATGTTTGTAGTGGATTCATAGTTCTCACTTACATTTGAATTGTAAGGTATTACTACATCCACTTCGATGAATTGTAATCTTTTGTAGGTGATAGAGATGTTTGTCCCTCCTTATGTTGTAGTGGACTGTACGAATACCCTGGCGCTTGTTGCATGCTTCTGTACACGCTTATAGGGAGGGCATTGCCAATTGTAGGCAGGTTCATTATGTTCACCTGCTTGTGCGCCAGTCTCTATTGCAGGGAGTTGTATACATAAGAAGTCTCTTCTCATAGCTGATATGAAGATCGTTGCAAACTTCACTCTCGTTGTTTATGGGTCTTCGCATGTTAAATTGTCATGTTCACTGCAGACTCCTTATAGATTTGTTCAAGCCAATCCATTTCATGAACCTTCACTGGTATTTGTAAGTGGTTGATGCTAGAGATCATACGATCTTCATTACTTTTGAAAATAGCTTGTAGTTTGCAAGTGGATATTTGTATTCTTGAGGGTCTTTAGTGTTTGTGTATTTGTAATTATCTCAAGTAGAGCTCAATTGTCGGGGCTTCCGTTATCATTTGCGGATGAATGATACTTGCAAGATTTATGTGGGCATCATCCTCGAGCCTTGCTCATAGTACATTGAAAGCTTACACTTGAACTCATATGATGACACTATCAACATTAGTTAAAGATCTTATGTTGTTGATTGCAAACATGCCATGTCTGAAGTTCTTGATCGTGTGTAGGCGATTGCATTTTCTTGCACACTTGTTGTCCTTTGTAAGCGATGAACATTTGAGCTAAATGATTCTTTGATGCTGATTGAAGATCTTGCGTTGTTGATTTCAAACATGTGATCATGCTTTCATCCACTCATTTCCCTTTCAAAAATGGCTTGTAGTTCGCGATGAATTTGTCTATGATAATTTCAACACACACTTTGTATCCATTGTTTGATATTATGTTCAACACAAGTTTCTCCTTCATATGAATGAATGACATCTTATAAATCCGTTGATCTATAAGTATTGCATATATTCATTTGTATCTTAATCAAGGTGATAAATTTCCCAATATTTCATGTTCAAATGAAATTCCTCATTGATTATTTGAGTCCAATTCCTTGTTATCACATTAAGCTTGGATGTTCAAGTTCAAATCAAGTTCTTTTGTGAACCACACCAAATTTGTTTGGATTCAAACTGTTCAATTCATGCCCACTATGTTCTTTGTCAAGTTCAAGATGAGTTTAGGTTCATTCCTCCTTTTGAGTTCAAAACATAAGTTCAAGTCCAAAATTGAGTCCAAATTCTGATTCCATTCAATCATCATTTGATTAAATTTTTGTTTTAAGTTTGATTTGAGTTTGATCTTATACTTGAATTATGTCTAAATCAGGTTCCATGATTTTTGTCCAAGTCCATTGAATTTGCTCTGAATTTCGGCAGCCTCCCGGTGTCTCCCTCGTTTAGGGGAAAAACCAAGAGTCATAGCCTGCCCGCCACGTCAAGAAATACATGCATAGTCGGTGTCGTGGGACACCGCGGTCGTAGTCTTCGTCATCCACCACGCCAAGAAAGGCGTGCATGGGTCTTCGAGAGCACATGTGTTAAACAACAATTTTTCCCCGCATACGGGTACTTATGTTTTGCCCCGCCGTGCTAAGAAAAGCACGCACAGGGATTGCCCGCCTCGTTGTAAGCGCCGCACCAAGTTCCCTCCCACCACACTAAGAAAAGCGTGCATGGGTGGCCCCTTGACGCGCCACGAACACCGAGAATAGGACTTTATGGGGGAATTACCCGCCTTGCCACTAACACCGCGATGAATTTCCTCCCACCGTGCTAAGAAAAGCGCGCATGTGTGGTCTTTCACCGCGCTGCGAGCGCCGTGAACGAGTTTTCGAAGTTTAAGAGGTTATACCTTGGTGACCGGCGATGTTTGGCACGTAGATCGAGGGAAGAGAAGAGAGGCAGGCATAATTAATTAGAATTAATAATAATTAGTTATAATTAACCTCAATTAATTATAACAAATTAAGATTAATATTAATTAATTATAATTAGAGATAATTATTGATAATTAACTTAAATTAATTATAATTAATAATTAATTAATTAAAATTTAAAATAATTAATTATAATTAACCTTAATTAATTATAATTAATTACAATCATTTTAATTAATTAAACTTAATTATAATTTAATTAAAAATTAATTATAAATCAATTAATTTTAATTTATAATTAATACTAAACCAATCATAATTAATTACATTTAGTATATAATTAATTATATTTGATTTAAAAAGAAAATTAATTATAAAATAATAATCGTTATTTTATAGTTTATTATAAGTTAATTATAATTAATTATAATCAAATTATAACTAATTATATTTAACTTAAAATTGTTTATAAATTAGAGATTTTTAATTTATAATAAATTATAGATTAATTATAATTAACTATATTTAAAATATAATTAATTACATTCAATCTAAAGTTAATTATAAATTAATTAAACCTTTGTAAAATTTGAGCAGAATTAGAGCCGGATTTAAGTAGGATTTAGGTTAAACCCTCGGTTCTCCTCTTTTAGCTGCGATCCTTCACAGCATTTGACCGAAGAAGCACGTTTGGAGGAGAAAGTTACCTTCAAAGCAAGTGAGCTCTTGTCGTTCCGTCCGATCAAAATGTCGTAACTTCCGATCCCGTATGAAGGGAAGTCGTGGAAGGAGCAAAGTTGGACAGCGACCAAGGAGCCGAAGAAGTACACGACAGGGAGAAAGTTAACTTCACAGCGATCAAGCTTTCGTCGTAGTTTTCGATCCGAAATGTCGTAACTTCCGATCCGACTGGGAAGAGAATGTCGTCGGAGGTGCGGAGCTGCGGCTTGATCGACGTCATCTAGGGCTCAATCGGAGAGAAGAACAGAAAGGGGAAGTCTCTGTGTGTCGAAGTGGGAGCGAGCCTGAAGGCTTCGCTTCATCTGCATTTTAAAGACGCTGGAGAGTGGGGGTATGCACGTCGTCCGCTCTGAAATAGCGCCGAATGCAGAGTACGGCCAACTGTAGCAATCGGCAGGTTCGACAGGGCTTCGGCATGTATTCAGGATGAGTATGTATACTTTTATTTGATTTTTTTTTTTTTGATATTTTTGTTAGAGGTCAACAATTATATAAAGCGGTATATGCAAATATATTATAACTAATTTTATTTTGATAGTTAAATGGTGTTAATTTTAGAGAACATTTCATTAACATAAGAAATATTATTCATAATCAAATTTTTAAATAATAAAATTATGTAAAAATTATATGAATGTATCATTCAACCTTACAGCAATAGCTAAATCAAAAGTAATGGATAAAATTAGAATAATTCATCTTGAATTTTGATAAATATATTAATTTTTTTCTAATGTTAAAAAATTTTTTATTAGAATTGCTTTGAAACCAGACTAAAATTAATATGTTTTAAAATATATTTATTTTTTATTTACAATAAATAAATTTTGCTGTGAAGTAAATCTTGTAACATAGAATTTTACCACCATGATAAAAATAAGGTTTTCTTCATATTTAAATTTATTTTTAGTTAATTAAAAATTTTAAGCTTATTTTCTTGATCTAAATTAATGAAATTAATAAATATTATGATTCATAAGAAGATAAATATTCTGTGCATTCAGGAAACTAAATGGGTTGGAGAGAAGGCTAAGGAGATTGATAGTTTAGGATTTAAACTTTGGTATTTGGGTAGGAGTCGTACTAGAAATGGTGTATGCGTGATTTTATATAAGAGTTTGAAGGATAATATTATAAATATTAATAGAATTAGAGATAGAATTATATATGATTTTAAAGATTATTGTTGATGCTAAGATTGTTAACATTATAAATACTTATGCTCCTCAAGTGGGTTTGGATATGGATTCAAAATTAAAATTTTGGAATGACTTAGAAAAATTAATACAAAAGATACCTCTTAAAGAAAGAGTTTTTATTGGAGGAGATTTAAATGGACTGGTTGGTAGAGAGGTAGATGATTTTAAAAGCATTCATGGTGGCCATGGGTTTAGAATGACAAATGAAGGTGGTAAGTTCATATTAGATTTTTGTTTAGCATATGATTTTTTAATTGCTAATATCTTATTTAAGAAAAGAAATGAGCATCTCATTACTTATAAAAATTGATATAGTACAACTCAGATTGATTATTTTCTTATAAGAAAATTAGATCGTTTAGATTGCAAAGATTGTAAAGTTATTCCGAGTGAAAATTTATGTACCCAATATCGTTTATTAATTTTGGACTTGAAGATAATTGGGCAGAAAATAAAAAATAAAGCAAAACGATATTCTAGGATTAGATGGGGGTATTTAAAGAATATTAACAAAAATATTTTTGAGAGTAAGATTTTAGATCTTAAGATTTTGTCTGTGCATGAGGATGCTAATGTTATATGAAAAAAAGTGGCTAGTAATATTAAGAATATTACAAAAGATGTGCTTGGAGTTTCAAAGGGAAAAACTCCTAATAGTAAAAATAGTTGGTGGTGGAATCCAAATGTGCAAGAAAAGATTAAAAATAAGAAAATTTATTATAAAAATTAGTTTAATTATAAAAATTCTGATAATTGGAAAATGTGTAAAGAGGCAGGTAAGGAATCTAAGAAAGCAATATGCGATGCAAAGAGTTTAGCTTTTAGTGATTTATATAATCGATTAGATACTAAGGAGGGTGAAAGATATATGTATAAGTTAGCCAAACAAAGAGATAGGAGTAGAAAGGATTTAGTTCAAGTGAAGTGTATTAATGATGAAGATCAAAAAGTACTTTTTTTAGAAGATGATATTCAACAAAGGTGGATGAGATATTTTGCTAAACTTTTTAATGAAGAATGTGAAAATAAAATTGACTGTAGTGACCTTAGCACCCTAAATGAAAATAAAGATTTCTATTTTTATCGGTGTATTAGTAAAACCGAAGTTAGAGAGACTTTAAAAAAAATGAAGGGTGGAAAGCTGTTGGACCTGATGATATTCCAATAGAGGTGTGGAAATGCTTAGGAGATGAAGGAATTTCTTGGCTTACTAAACTTTTTAATATTGTTTTGAAGACTAAAAAGATGTCAGATGAGTGGAGAATGAGTGTGTTAATCCCTATTTTTAAGAATAAATGTGATGCACAGGATTGTGCGAATTATAGAGGAATTAAGTTAATGTGTCATACTTTAAAACTATGGGAACGAGTTATGGAGCATAGGTTGCGGCATGATACTAATGTTTCTCAAAATTAATTTGGATTCATGCCGGGTAGGTCTACTATGGAAGTCATACCTTTATTAAGAGATTTGATGGAGAAATATAGAGAGAATAAGGAGGATTTACATATGATATTTATTGATTTAGAAAAAGCATATGATAAAATTCCAAGAGAAGTGCTATGGAGAGTTCTTAAAAAGAAAGGAGTTAATAACGCTTATATTCAAATCATTAAAGATATGTATACAGTAGCTATTACTTGTGTTCAAACACAAGGTGTTTTGACCAAGTATTTCCCTATTTCAGTTGGATTACATCAAGGATCGGCCTTAAGCCCATATCTTTTTGCTTTAGTCATGGATGTTCTCACTAGACATTTGTAAGAGGATATACCTTGGTGTATGCTTTTGCTGATGATATTCTTCTTGTTGATAAGACTAGAGAGGGAGTTGAAGTTAAACTAGAATTGTGGAGGTCAACCTTAGAGTCTAAAAGTTTTCACTTGAGTAGATCTAAAACGGAATATATGGAGTGTAATTTTAGTAATAATAGACCTAGTGAGGGGCTTGTAACCTTGTGCGATCAAGTCATTAATAAGAGTACACGTTTTAGATATCTTGGATCTATTGTTCAGAGTGATGGTGAAATAGATGGGGATATTATCAGTAGAATCTAAGTTGGATGGTTGAAGTGGAGGAATGCATCGGGCTTATTGTGTGATAGAAAAGTACCCCTCAAACTTAAGGAAAAATTCTATAAGATGGTGGTGAGACCTGCAATGCTTTATGGTGCCGAATGTTGGCAATTAAAAGAGAAACATAATTCTAAGTTAAGTGTTGTAGAGATGAGGATGCTCAGGTGGATGAGTGGCTTTACCCTTAGAGATAGGATACGAAATGAGCATATTCGTGAAAAGGTTGGAGTAGCTCCAGTGGAAGATAAGATTAGAGAGAGTCGCCTTAGATGGTTTGGTCACATAAAACGGCGGCCTCCCGATGACCCGGTTAGGAAAGTAGAGGTCTTAGATTTTACTTATGTTAAGAAATGTAGAGGTAGACCTAAAAAGACTTGGTTAGAAAATATTAGAAATGATCTTTTTTTATTAGATTTAAACGAGAATTTGACTTTTAACAGGACACAATGAAGAAAAAGGATTCATGTAGCCGACCCCACGTAGTGGGATAAAGGCTTGATGTTGTTGTTGTTTTTCTTGTTATAAAATATTAGTGTTATAAAGTTTAATGTAGATTTTGTTGGGAACTACCGCATATCTCGCGTTACTTCTGTGCTGGTTAAGCTTTATGTGGCATTCAAATTTGATTTCAAATTCCCACTGGGAAGTTATCCCAACGGTCAGATCTCCTCACATCACGTTAACGTTTAGCAAGTATACCTGCCACTTATCTCCACTTTCTAAAAATAAGTTACTGCTTCTCTATAAAGCGATCTCGAATCGTCCTCTTCAGTATCAATTCCCTTCCTCTTCATTATCAAACCTCCTTCCTTCCTCTCTTTTCCTCTTTGTTCTCGACACTATTTTCCCTGCAAAGCGGAAGATTGAAAGCATGGAGAAGAACCCTCAAGCAGTTCATGACTCCGCCTACAACAATTGGCTCAAAGAATTTGAGAAGGCGGCTTTCCAGTTTTCCATTCACCTCGGCGCGGATGCTCTCCTCATAAAAATGAGAAACGAAGGCTTCTCACCGGCAAAGACTTCCAACGACTTAATGGCCGTCCGTTACTGCGGCCTTAACCCGGCCCTCCTGCCAGACCCAAACCAGGCGCACCGAAGGATATCAATTCAAGAACAGTTTGTTCAATTTCATAAGGTGCTTGCGAAGGTGAGGGCGAGAATCCGCTTCCTCGAGTCTCAATCTAAGAAGAATGCCGAGAACTCGTCTCATCAGAGTGGGAATCTCACTTCTTCTGCGCCTACTGTCGTTGGTGATGCCAATGCTAATCAATGTGGATGATTTTTGAATCATCAGCATCTGATACTATTAGCTCTTAGCTCTTAGCTCGTATGTAGGCTGTATCTGTTAATGTTTTCTGTATGCAAACCACTAGTATGTTCCTTCATTTGAAGAATTCTAGACCTATTCGACAATCTGCGGAAAAACGATAGCAGAAATTAGTCATGTTAAGATCTATGTAGGCAGATATGATCGTAATGAAATTCCCTGCTTCGATTGGAAGATGATTAAGAATATAAGCATCGCTGAAATCAAAAGCGGAGGTGGCAAAAGAACAATGTTTGTTAATGTTCTGATATTGTATCTACATGGACAAACGCGGCTTGAAGGAGCTTGGCTGCTTGGGCAGCATCAGTTATTCAAGAAACTTGTTCTAATGACCTTTAACATTAATTGTATAACAAAGAATTGACAAAAAGAACTCAACTGAATCAATTTCAGCACACTTGACAAAGCTGAACATAAATGTACCAGTATGATGCAATGTGCACTAAGGCTACCTTTGGGACGGCTTTCTTCCTGCTTCTTAAAGCGGCTTTTTAGTATAAAAATTAAAAAGCTATTTTTTAGTATAAAAATTTTAATTTTTTACTAAAAAATTACTTTAAGAAGTAGTAAGAAAGTCATCCCACACGAAGCCTAAGAAAAAAATTATAACTAATAATGATAAAGGTAATCTTCTTAACTTGAAAGTGAGCTATTCAAGTAGAAGGAATACAAATATTTGCAGATGCAGTACTAACTGTAACAAAAGTTTTAATGAAGTAAACTTTTAATTAATGAAGGAATACAATGTTGATGATTGATGTCACATTATCATTTTACCCATTTGCTTAGCATTCAAGCCATTTTGTTCACAATGTTCAGTCCTAAAGTAAAACAAATATCATTTTTATTTATCATCCTTGTTATTTTGTCATTATTAATCAACAATAAATCATCATGAAAGTTGATGAAACTCATTCATGTAATTCTTTTCTTAAATTTTTTTTTTTTCATTTGGTCATGAATTTGAAGATAATATGAATTGATAGATGCAAATATAAAATTGGGAGGGGAATGTTAATTCTCCTCCTAATAGGTGAGAAGTGAATGTATATAATTTTTTTATGCTATATCATCCTATTGTTAATTATTGATATACCACCTTATTCTTTCAATATTTACTAATATATCACTGTAGTTAGATGGTGTAAATTTTAGAGAATATTTCATTAACATAAGAGAATATTTTTATAATGATTTTCCGAAACAATGCATTTTTTGTAAGAAAAATATATGACTTCCTCATTTTACCTTACAGAAAATGTTAAATCAAAACAAATGGATGAAATTGGGGTAATTTTCCATCTAGATTTGTAATAAATAACAATATATATATTTAATGTTGAAAAAATATTTAAATATAAATGCTTTTAAACAGGACTAAAATTAATATATTTTAAAATATATATATATTTTTAAATTTAGTGTAAGTAAATTTTGCAGCTAAGCAAATCCTGTGAAATAGAATTTACAAGTGACCATGATAAAAGTGAAATTTTCTTCACATTTAAATTTATTATAGTTAATTAAAAATATTAATTTTTGTCCTGCTCAAAAGCAATTATTTAAATAAACTTTTATTGTTAAAACAAATAAATGTATTTTTAATTTTTGTTTATTAATCTAATATTATCAATAAGGGTTGATTATCTTCCAATGTAAAGTAAATGAAAAATTCATATAATTATTACATAATTTATTTTTTTCTAAAATCTTTAGATGTTATGGTTTCCATAAAAACAGATATATATTGAATACTATTACCCTCCCCAAGAAATTCATATATAAGAAATTAAATTGAGGTTCAATTTTTAAGATTGCCCTATAAAAATAGAAGAGAGTGCAATATATTTGTTGCTTTGGAAGTCTATCAACCCTTATTTTTGTTTTTTTTTTTGTTCTTAGCAATAATGTTTTATAATAGAAAATTTATGGTGATATTTTATTAAATTCACTCTCAAACAAATCTACACAAAACCTCTAATTTTGTAGATGAATCAATCAAATTTAAAAGAATTGTGGAATCTAACTAACTAGTTAAATATCTTAAAAATTATTATCCATTTACAACTATATCATTTAGGAGTATCAATATATGATCCAACCTGCTAAGTCGGTCCAAAAAATTCAATTTGGGTTGACACTATTTAATAAATGGGTCGAATTCAAATTGGGTTTTCCGACCTGTTTATTAAACGGGTCAGGCTCGAGTTGACCCGCAAACTCATTTTTGACTCGACAATGACCCATTTAATATCTTTTTTTTTCTTAATTTTTTTTACTTTTGTATATAATCTTCTTTTTTTTTAATCAAATATCATAAATTTTATAGTTAATAAGTTATAAAAAAAATTCTTTCAAGTTATACAAAAAAGAAAAGGATTAATGGGTTAAGTTCGGGTCATTCAAGTTGCTAGCGAGTCGGATTCGAATTCATGTTTTTGACCCGTTTATTAGATGGATTGGGTTCGGGTTGATTGTATTTTGATTATATCAGTTTTGGGTTGGACACGAATCCGACCAATCAACCTATTTTGACACCACTCATATAACTCTTATATTTAATTAAAAGAAATTTACTGATCTATCTAATCAAATATTTTTGTGAGATAAACTTTTATGTAAAATCTTTTAGGGACCACAACATTTCTTGCGTGAGGCAAATTTTTAAACTAAGTATCATTAGTAAATAAATTTTGTGATTAAGTATGTTTAAAAAAATTTAGAATAGGCATAGTCACCAGTTGAACGGGCGACTGGTAGTTGACTCGCCTAGCCATTAGGTTCAAAGGATTTTTTTTTTAATATAAGTCACCCATTGCACAAGCAACTTGCATTAAATTATTTTAAAAAAATTCATCATTTATACTATTGTACAACCGAATTTAGTTGATAGTTATATTATTCTATTTTTTGTGCACCTATAATAAAGATAAGATTTTATAATTTTTTAATAAAAATACATCACTAGTGTGTTGTCAAATTAGATTAACATGCTTGGGCATCAGAATTCGTGTGATCCTGTATAACATCAGTGATGGGAGGCCATGCTGAGGGAAAGCAACATTGGATACTGATGTCATTGTCAGAATTCTCTGTGAAGGTCTTTATTGGATGTTATTGAAGGAGAAATTTGAACTGATTTGCATAGTTAAACTTCAGCTATTTGTGGGTGTTGTAGTATTGAAGGTGAACATTGAGTGTAGTTCCTCTAACAGTTGATTTGTTTTTTTTTTTTTTGAAGAAGCTATATGTCTTACCTTGCCTTCTGTTCTACATAATGCATTGATCGGATAATGAGAAGTCTCACGGTATACCGACGAAGGAGTTGGTGGACATTTTTAGCAGACAAATGCATGCGTGCATGTCAAGGTGTTCTGACACTCCACTTGAGTAACAAGCAAGGGATAATGAGATATTCAGATGTTGCATGCATGTATAGACGAAAGTAAGGGATCATGTACTTTGATATTTGCATGTAGAGGCAATGAAGGTAGAGGCCAATAGAACTGAAAAATTTCTAAATGCTATAGGATGGAAATATATGGAATATATGTTTTTTGAGCAAGATCGCCACCTTGTTGGTGCTTACTTTCTTCAAAAGCATTTTCATGAGGTACGCCATGAAAGGGAAGGTGGGAGTTCAAACCTTGTTGAAAAGCCTCTATTTCCAATTTTTGTATTCTTGCTTGTGCTCGCGGGGCCAATATGTTGTCATATTCATGGTCACCAACGTTGATCATTTCGTTTCGTCGAATGAACATCCCAACAATGTTGTAATAAATCGATGTAATTAACGCTTGAATATGCAAACCCCATGCTCTTTTTAATACTCCAATGAAGGACTCAGAAGCATTAATAGTCATTACTCTGTATTTGTCCCCACCATCATGTGTCAAGGCCCACTTGTTCGCATTTCTATCTACTAACCATTGATGTAGTTTAGGTTTTATGTTGATAATATAACCATGCATTCGTTGAACAAGTTCAGATCATCTGTGTTACCAGCCACGTACATCTTCTGGCAAACAAAGTCGACATCAGAAACTCTCATTTGTCGTACGATTTTTTTTGTAATTCTCACGCAAGTGTCTTAAACATTGGCAGTGTGTGGCATTGGGAAAAATTTCCCTACATCCACCTATGAGATCAGCATGCCAATCTGAGATGATACAAATATTTAATCTGCTGCTAATGGATTGGAGAAAATCGTTAAGGTTTCTAAGAAACCATATCCAAGATTCACTATACTCTGACTCAACTATAGAAAATGCTAATGACAAAAGGCTGTTATTAACATCCAAACCTACAGCAATAAGCAAAGTGCCACTGTATTTACCTAATAAGAATGTCCCATCGAGGTTGAGCACAGGCTGAAAAAAATCTTCAACCAAATATACATGGCCCAAAAGCCCAAAAATACGTTGAAACCTATGTGAATCAGAGGATTTGATCTTGTAAAAAATACCAAGCATTGCTGCAACAATTGCTTCAATGAACAAATTAACCGTTCTATATGACTCCTCCCAACTTCCAAATATAGCCTTAATGGCTTTTCGTCTTGCATCCCAAGATTTTTTATAAGATAGTGTGATGTTAAAATTTACTTCAATTCTCCCTATAATCTCTCTTGGTTTAATGTCTATCTGCTTTCTTATGGTAGGCAGCAAGAAGAAGCTAATGCATTATGAGTTACACTACCCATGACCAGCCACAAGAATATGATTGATATATGTATGTTGTAGCCTAATGGAGGAAATTTTCTAGACTCCACCCAATCGTTTGCTCAACCTTGCATGCAAACACCAAGGACATCTCTCAGCAAGGTTATCGTGTTGTAGACAGACTACTGTGAAAATTTGTTTACTCAAAGCAACAACTACAAACTGAACATTGTTCCTGATGGACCACCCATGTACGACAAACTATAGATCTGATTTTCATCCAAAGCACGTACCTTCAACCAGTTCAATTGGAATTAAAAACTCCTCATTTGGTAGACTAAACACATTTTCACTGCTAGAAGCATTCTTCGCATTCCACTGATAAGTAGTCCTTACGGCTTTTAGGCACTCATTGTTCGCTACCTTTCCTGCATTTGTATCAACTATCCTATTGCAGTAATCACGAATAACTTCATTAATGTCATTATAATTAAGGACACTTTAAGCATTCAAATCATCTACCACATCATCGAAATCTTCAGAATCTTCCTCGCTGGAACCACTACTCATTGTCTCATATCCTTCATCAACTACAGGATCACAAGCTCTAGACTCATTAGCCCTAGAAAAATAAGCAGCCTGGGGATGCGTAGGACCAGCTACATTAGCTCCGCATTCTCTTTCCATGAATCTGCATCATACTAACATATATTCAGATAAATAACACTAACAAAATTAACCAAACTATTAATGTGTTCAATGTTCAACTTATCAAATGTTTGTATCTAGCACATGTACTTCGCTATACCCATTCTCATGAGTCCCATCGCCAAGAGAAAGAGTGACATAATCACGAATTTGAGATGAAACAATTTCATCACAGTTACTATCCCCTGGAATCTCTTCAACTTCCACATAAAGAAGTAGAACTTCTCCGACAGTTAGGGGATAAAACAACTTCACATGCTTCATCATCCTCAACTGGCGAAGCAATGCAATCATTTCCAATTAGAAAATGACACACAATGTTAATTGTAAACCTGGACATATCATACTTCAGCGCTCTAAGAACCCTTGTCTTAAGCTGCTATAAGTTTGACTTAATCGAAACATGCAAGGAACGAGTTTTACCACCAATATACATAGGGGCAAATTTATCATCTAGAAATAATTGTCCATCATACAGGAGTACAAATGATGGTGGTCGTCCGCTCATTTTCAAAACCTAACTTCTAAAAACATATCAAGTAATAACCAAATATAAAGCTCTACGAATTAATCAAGCAAATTTGAGGAGGAGTAAAACACTAAACTTAAGCAAACCCGCAACATTAAACTAATAATAAATTAGGTCGACAATCTAACAAGTTATATATGAGTACTATCGCCTTCCAATTTTTCAATTTCAATATACACATTATCACATCCTACAAATAACAACTAAATACTTTGAAGATTTCCATAGCACCTCTTGAAAGAATACTTCACCATGCAATTTTTAGCAATTAAATTTTTCCAAAACTTGCAGCTAACAAACTTGTAATAAAAATATTAAAAATATGTATTTAATTAAAAATTAACTTAACATTCCCTATAAATTAAAACATATGACAAATTTCTTAATACAATTTCACAATTACTGAAAAATCTAGACTCGTTGAACTTTAACTAAACAGTGTTAAGTATAGTAAATTTAGAAAAAAATGGAAAACAAAATTCAGCACAAATTGAAACAAATAATATAAATAGCTTATTCTAAACATTTTTAAATCAACTAAAACATTCTACTCTCAAATCATCTACACAAAGTATTATTCTAGCCAAACAAAAAACAAAAAACAAAAAAATTCACAAATTTAAATCAACTAAATCCTATAGATCTTGCTCATATATATATAAACACGGCTAAAAATCTTGCATTTGTCAAACGAATTCATCTCTTCATTCTCTATTCAAATTCTACAGATCTTATTTAATGAAGCAAAATATCCAACCAACTATTCCATTTAAACGCACAAAATACAGAAATACAAAAAAAAAAACATGGCTAAAAATCTTTCAAAAGCTAATAAATGTGCAATATGCCTTACACAACTCAAACAATCCTAACCAAGAATATTTGATGAAATATTGCTAAAAAAAAAAAAGATCTTACCTCAATAACAGCAGGAAATGGCTCTAGCACTCATCGACTTTGACTTATTCAAAAGGAGTACCCAGTCGGGTGATGTGGCTATTTTTAAACTTCATTTTAAGTATACCCATTTACATAATAAGTATTTTAAACGTACTTAGTTTAAAATTTTGCCCTTTCTTGTGTTAACTTGGTTACCGTTGAGCTTGATTACCGTTCAATAAGTACTAAAATTTGAATTTTGAATTTCCTCGGAGAAATTATTCTAATGGTCGACGCACACATTCCCTGCTGCCGATCTCGACTTTCCAAAAATAAGTCATAGCTTCTCTATAAAAGAATCTAACATCTTCCTCATCATTATCAATTCCCCTTCCTCTTCATTTTCGATTCTCCTTCCCTCTACTTCTTTTAGTTCTTGTAACTATGGGCCCTGCAAAGTGTAGGATCGAAAGCAAGAAGAAGAATCCTCGAGCAATCCACTCCGCCTACTACAAGGAATTTCAGACGAAGGTTCGTCGGTTCTCTGCTCTCCACGGCATGGGCGCCCTCCTCGTCTTCTTGCCGCCAAAGACTTCCACTGACCTCATCGTCAACCCTTATCGGAGCCTTAACCCTGTCCGCCGGCCCGACACAAATCAAGAGCACCAAAGGATCTCAAAAAGAGAAGAGCTCGCTGAATTAAATAAGGTGATTGAGAAGGTGAGGGCGAGAATCCTCTTCCTCGAGTCTGTATCTAAGCAGAATGCCGAGCCCTCGTCTCATCAGTCAGCGGATCGCACTGCTTCTACATCTACTGTTGGTGCTGACGCTAATGCTAATCATTGATGATGATGTTTAAATCATCATTGATAAGAGCTCTTACGTAGGATGTACCTGTTAATGTTTTCTGTTTGCAAACTACTCTATGAAGTATCTTTAGTTTTTGATCTTCACACTAGTTCTGCTTTGGTTTTTGATCCCACCGCAGGGCATAAAATGCGTTTGCTCTGTTTTCAATGGTAAAATGATATTTGCTTTAACTTTTGATTTCACATTGTTCTCAACTTCAGATGACAAAACTAATATTTGATCAAGTGGCAATCCATTTAATAATTCAGAATACAATGTCACAGACTAAAAGTTCAAATATTTTATCTGACTCGCCACTGTGGTATTACAACAACATAAGTACGACAAAATAGAACAAAATGGCGCAAAAATATTCAATGTTACAGATGTCGATAACCAACTGAGATCACATGCTAATTTCAGATCAATAAATAATCAGAAATATAGCAATGTTCAGTCTTTATGGGTGAATACAATCTGCAGTTGGAGTTAACAACCTAATGAGCCTGGCGATCACTTCCGGCTGACATTGATCTCTCTCTATGCCTTCTACGAGCTTCTATCCCACGCGGTGAGCGGGATCGTTCCCGTTGACATCTCTCCCTTGAATGTGAACGTCCATGACGACGTGGCTTAGATGGTGAGTAGCTCCGGGATAGTTTCCGTCGACGAACTGCAGGAACAAAAGCAGTGAGCTGCATTGAGTAAACTAAAATATTTAGAAAACTATATATAAATATGCATTTTTTGGACATTTAGGTCAATTAAGACAGACTCGCATGCACATCGCATACACAAGACTCGAACCCAAGATCTTTTAGTTGATAGCCTCTCAACCAACAGACTAAGGTGAGCTGTTGGGTTGGTGGATGTCGAATTAAATAATGCTTTCTATATAATTTTTTGCGAAAACTCTTTCATTTCTGTGAACTTAACCTATAATTTTTTTTTTCTTTAGTAAGGGAGTGCTAAGCTTGATCCTCATCATCAACCATCACATCTATATTCATCCCTAATTCAGATGTGACTTCATGGCTTCTTGCATGCGAAGCAAGTACAATCTCTGCTTAAGATCCAGTTTGTTATTGTCGCCACCCTACACTAAGAAAACTGAAGTGATTTCAACTTGGCCTTACTATGTAAGTGGCTATAGAAGCTTGCGGCTCAAGAGGAGGGATGCTCCACCCTTCAAAACAACCACCAATCTGATCTATAAAAGGGTAGTCCTGAATATATCTTAAAAGGGTAGAACCTTTGAATAAAACCTGTTTATAGAGCTCGTACCTCACTTGAGGGATCTTCTTAAAAGGGTGGTCATGAATGTATCTGTGCTGTCAATCATCTTTCTCCATAGATTGGAAGAGAAATTGGTAGCACAATTTTTATCTTGAGTGAGTTTACCGATTGGTAATAAGTTGTAGTCTAGTTTAGGCACTACAAGCAAATAGTTAAGTGTAAGATCTTTTGTGAGAATGATAAAACCTATTCTGACCATTTTTTATTGTGATTCATCTGCAACATAGACATTTTAATTTTCATGTAATGGGTTATAATTATAGAAAATATCTCTCTTCTATCATATGATTTGACACCTCCCCAGCCTACTATTCAAGTATTAAGTTTCTTCTTGTTTGCAATAAGGGCATCTCAAATTTATTTTTTCTGAACAATCAAACTTATTTCCGCAATGTTCCGCAAAAAACTTCTACCGGAAAAATAGTTAACCGTCTTCGATTTGTTGTCCAAATGGCCAAAGCAAAAGGAGAGAGTTGCTAAAATTTATCTTTGTAGTTGATTCTATTTACTATATTTTAGTCCAATATCTCATCATAATTTTTTCGTATTTTCAATCTGGGTTTTGCATCTTCAAGTTGATTTCTAGTGTTAAATTTGTCGTCAGCTTGGAGAGACTCCATGATAAAGAAATTGTAGGCCTCATAGAGATTAGAATCTTAATTTCTTATATAATTTTGAAATATAGAATGAAAAGAGAGGGCGAAAAAATGGGAGATTTTATGGTTGAATTGTATTCCTTTGTTGTATAAAAAAAAATAAAAATATGATAACAAATTTTGAACATATAGATGGAGAAATAAATCTATAAACATTCTTTAACTTTTTAATCTAAAATTAATGACCAACATACATAAGTTATTGCCCATAGGCTGTTGGACTACCATAGATGAAAAGTTGTCCAAAATTGTTGGATAATTATGGATGGAAAGCTATTATCCACATATTTGGATTATTGTAGATAGAAAGATATTAGACCATGCATTCATGATTATTTCAACAAATATAAATTTGAAATAAAAAAATTGAAGCTATATTAAAAAAGGCTAAGCACCAATGGCATATGAGCTAAAAGTGGAATGCTATATCATGAGAAAATAAATAAGAAAAACATTTTAATCTTGAAAGCAAATTCAAAATATTGGCAACAACAGATTAAAAGAGGTTAGATGAATATTATCCTAACTAGCATTATGGTGCAACAAAAGTTATAAAAATTCAAACTATTCCATGGCGCACCTCTTCTTTCCCTTGCACCACGGTATTTTCCAGGAGTAGGTGTCCTCCCACGACGTCTTTTCGCCTGCGACAGAAGATGCTCAATAGAGATGATATAGAAGACAATATACCACATACAAATTCAGAAAAAAGCTTCCAAATTGTAATTTCATTATAACTTATCTTTGTAATACTGGTCATCCTCGTGTTAACTATTACAAACTAGTAATCACTTGACTCTAACATGGATCATGGATGAGACTATCAGTTAATTTAAGCAAGGTACATGTTTGTGGTTAAGAGAGGCAGGACTGCAGTATTGATTAAGTTGGCTCTAATGTAAATCAGAGATCGAATCATAAAAATAACCTTTTTAGGAATGTAGGGTTAAGGTCGTACTCATCAACCCTCAAACCCAAATCCTGCATTGGCAGAAGCTTAATAAATATGAGATGCTTTTCCTTTTTTTGCTTATTTGTGGTTAGGCTTGGTAGTGGCAACGGTAAGTTTAGTACTGTTTACATCAATTTAGACCATAAATATTAAAAAATATATATGAAAAATTGTAAAGCAAGAAATCAAAGTGAAAATAAACTATCAAGTTAAATTAAACGGCCATCTTAAATTGGCAATGAGGACATACTGCCGAACATACCATCTGCTAATCATGAGGACAGAGGAAAAAAAAGGGAATATAGGGCATACAATCCTCTATAATATTGGTAACTGAGATGTTGATGCGGTGCTCATGTCGACATGAGGGTGGTTCATACTGTTAAGAGCATAGTTTCAGAATTCGATGGAGCTATACACACCAAACCTGATGTCAAAAGTAATTAGACAACACTTCTATGGATGAGAAATATAAGTAACATTTTTTTCTGAACACCTAGTACTGTGAAAGCAAATATAACACCTTTTCAACGACCATTAAGCGTCCTTCTAGCACAGATCGATTCAAATATTTGATGCAACGGTTTGCATCCTCTACAGTCTCCATAGTTACAAATGCAAACCCACGAGATTCTTTTGTCCGAGGGTCCATAACAACCTGGCATTCCTGGACCTGCAGTAAAATGTTATTTAGTCACAATCCATAAAGATGGTAAAACTTGCCTGAATATTCAAGCAAATAAAAATAGTTCATAGGAACTATATATATTCAATCAAACTAGTTAGCAGTGCCAACAACTGGAATTTTGTTATGATAATTTAATAGTAGCTTGGCTGCATAATGTTAAATATACATAATTTCTAGCCACATTTTAAGATAACTAAGTAATCCGAATGCATACGATAAATAGCCTTCTGATAATCATGATGAAATCACTGGGGCCGTCACAGATGCATTAGGTTCACAATAGTACGAGGTCTGGGAGGTGTTCTTTTATGCAGTCTCCTACTTTCTTGATTAGAATCTATAGATCTTTGTCACAATAGAGGCAAGCTAATCATTACTCAAGTAACCACCATTTGCAGCAATTACCAGTAGGTTTATTTCTTTTTATCTCTACTTTATAGCATGGGCTTTTAAGTCGTAAATTCTGAAAACTATCAAATAGGTTGAGTAATTGTCACATACATCCGCTATGTCCATTACTTTCAATGGCAATTACCACAGTTATTTTCTTCTTAACACCTTCATGCTGGCAAAATTACCTTCAAACACTACAAGTTGCGGCCCTAAAAACTTCTTGCATGATCCTAGACACTTGTCTCTTCTAGTAATGATTTAGTTGTGCTACGTTTTGTTAATGCTGTTATAGGTAAGCTTTCAAAAGTCTGATCATATTGCTAATGCATTGCTTTGCCATAATCTAATATTTGTTATTTTCTTGAAACTAAAAAGTTTATCAATGGGCAATTTTTTTTGTTGGAGTATATGAAAGACTAGATTTTCTAGTTGCTATTATCAGGTAATGTCTCAAATGCCATGAATTTGCTCTTATCCTCAAATAATATTGCATATTATTCACTCTTCGACAATTTTATTAAAAAGATTAGTTGTCCATATAACTTTGATGCCCAGCACAGCACCCCCAAACACAAGCTGTATTATATCTGGTTCCATGTTTCATGCAATTTACAATGCATATTAATAAGGAGAATAGTCAACCAGTAATAAAAATACAATCTACCTGCCCTTCGCAAAAGAAGGCGTCATAGATCACTGAGAATGTGCAAGTACATTATTCATGTATATCAGAAGATGTGATATGCAAATACATATGCACTGAAAATCATACAAGGTGATGTAGAATTATCATGCTTTTAAATGTATGTGACAAGAATTTGCACGAATTGAAAAGAACAAGAGCAATTATTTTTATTAGCTAATCCAAACGACAAGATAAAACGTAAGAGTGGCCACTTTCGTTTAGGCCAAATCACATGAAAGAACTTAAACCATCACAAGTAATATAGAATTTCAACGGCATGCAAATTAAGTAGACTTTCAACAAAATTCCTATGCTAACAATAAGATTAGTACATAGAAAGTAAACTCAATTCCTACGTTTACTAAGCGTTGGCATTTAGCGGAGCACAATTCTTTGCGATTCAATCAACACCTAAAAGGTTAGTGAATTAGAAGATGAGTGAATAAGGGGAAGAAGTTCACCCTTATTGAGAACCGGGGGCGATGTGCCATTGTACGTTGCCCAACTGTTCTTCAATGGCTTCAACGAGGGCATCTAGGATGCGTTCCACGTATTCTTCGACGGTGTTATCGATCCACGGGTTGACGTCAAAGAAAGTTGAATGGAGGATATGGACGAAGCCTCGCTCGTCATAGACGATGCCGAAATCAACGTCGGGATCGGCCATGCATCAATCTTGCTTTGTTGAAATGTGGGGAGGATGTTCTTTTGTTGTCCTTGTTGGTTCCCTTGACAAAAGAGATGTCTCTCTCTTCAAAATCCAAGTAAAGGAAGGAAGAGAGGGTGGCCAGCCAAGGTAGGGAGCTTGGGCAAGATTAGGTTCAGAATTTGTGGTGTTAGCGTTAGGGGGAAAACTTAAAATCTGAAATAGATTTCAGATTTCTAAATTGGAGGGAAAGGAACTAAGTTTAAGTTTAAGCTCTAGGGGAATTAATGGGGGATGGAGGGAATTGGAGAGAGGAGAGGGGCGGATATGAGAGAGGGGGCCGGCGGTATGGAAGAGAGGAGGGAGACTTAGGGAAGTAATTAGTGGGTTGCTTAATTAGGAGATCTTAATTTGGGAAAGGGGAATAAATCAAATTCAATTAGAATTTGATTTGGATTTGATGGACAAATCTTTCCAAAAATAGATTAGTAAATTAGGAAAGTATTTGAATTCAAATTCAATTTGAATTTGAATTTCAAATTCTTCCTAAATTGACACCAATCTAATTAGGAAAAGAAATTAAGAAGGGGAAGGGGACAGGAGTGAGGCCGGCGGCTTGCTTGGGTTCGGGTAAGGGGCCGGCAGCTAGGTTAGGATTAGGTGTTAGGGTTATGTGGGGGATTGAGGGGAATTGAGGTGGCGGTTGGGAGGGAGATGGGCCGGCGGCTTGGTGGTGTGCGGTGGTGCTTGGGTGGCCGTGGGATGGTGGAGGGAATTTGGCTCGGTTTGATGGGGGGGGGCGGGGGGGGGGGGGGGGGGGGGGGGGGGGAGGCCGGCGGTTGCTAGGGAAAAGATGGAGGCTTTGGGCCGGCGGGTGGGGAAGAAGAGAAAGAAGAGAAAGAAGAGAAAGATAGGGAAAACCAAGAGCGCCCGAAGGCCGTTGTTGGGTACTACGCTTGCCTCTCCGAAGCTCTTCCACAACTCTCTCAAACTCTCAAACACAAGAGAACACAATATGCAGGAATTTTTCTTTCAATCATTCATTCATTAACCAACAAAAGAGATCAAGAGGGCTATTTATAGCCTCATACAAAGAACTCAAAGATAAAATACGACAATGCCCTCTTGGGCTTACATACGACCTCCCTTAAGTAAGGGTAATAGTAGAAATAAAAACTAATAAAGCAAATAATAAAACAAATACATAATAATACTCAAAAATACATCGACTCAATCGTGGCTGTTGATCGACGGCCACGTCTTTGATAAACTTTCCAAGCTCCGATGTCCCCATCACAAGGGCATTATGCAAAATATACTAAAATGCACGAATATAATATGCAGTGTCTGAGAACCTATAGGTCTGTATTATGCAAATGCACAAAGACATATGTGCCATATGCAAATGTAATGGGGAGGTATAAATGCATTATGTGCATATGCACTGAAAAGCATAACTGCAATATATGAAATGCACTAAGAAAATATGCACATCATTTAAAAGGATTTTAAATTACCTACAAGTGCTCCGACCGTCATATCAAACTCCTAAGTCCAAGGTTTGAGAATGCAATGCAGATTAAAATTAAAAAAAGGTCAATTTTCAAATCTCAGATCTGATCCTCCTTGATGGGATCGAAGTCGATAGGACCTGAAGTTATAAGCAAACATATGATCATAAAATCGAACAAGATAATTGCTTTAAAGTTCACATTAGGCCTTCAAATCCTTTTTAAATGAAATCAATTGTAAAATATAAGCTTGCAGCATCTATGTTTGTATCACAAACTTGCTAAATCATTAGTTGAATTTATTGACCCGAAAAATATCCAATGAGCAAAGTAAAGTCGCCCAATAAGGTTGACAATCGATCGACGAGGCGCCGCATAAGCTGATACGACATACATCGATAATACTCAAAAACGACTTGAAATGACCTTCAATTGCGAAAAGGGCCGTGCTGTTGCGACCGAGACATAAAAATTAGCAATGAACCTTTCGCAAGCCGATCGAGCGAACATGGTCGAAAACATCAAATTAAGTGTGCGACAATATGCGAGGTTGCCCGAATGACCTCCATGTGTGAAACGGATAGCGTGAACACGTCCAAAACATCCCAAAACCCTAGAAAAGACACTCATATTGGTCGGATGCTTGCACAACAACAACAACAACAATAACAAGCCTTTATCCCACTACGTGAGGTCGGCTACATGAATCCTTTTTCCATCCAACTTGAATTCTACTAATAATATCTCCATTTATTTTACTATCACTCTAGACAATAGACCCAAGATATCTAAAATGAGTACACTTATTAATGACTTGATCGCTCAAAGTCACAACCCCCCCTCCCCCCAACTAGATCTATTACTACTAAAATTACCTTCCATGTATTCGGTTTTAGATCTACTCAAATGAAAATCTTTAGACTCTAAGGTTGACCTCCATAATTCGAGTTTACCTTCAACTCCCTCTCTAGTCTTATCAACAACAATACAATAGCAAGCCTTTGTCCCACTACGTGGGGTCGGCAACATGAATCCTTTTTCTCCATTGTGTCCGGTTCAAAGTCAAATTCTCGTTTAAATCTAATAGAGAAAGATCATTTCTAATATTTTCTAACCAAGTCTTTTTAGGTCTACCTCTACCTTTCTTAACATAAGTCAAATCTAATACCTTTACTTTCCTAACTGGGTCATCGGAAGGCCGCCGTTTTATGTGACCAAACCATCTAAGGCGACTCTCTCTAATCTTATCCTCCACTGGAGCTACTCCAACCTTTTCACGTATATGCTCATTTCGTATCCTGTCTCTAAGAGTAAATCCACTCATCCACCTAAGCATCCTCTCTAGTCTTATCGACAAGAAGAATATCATCAGCAAAAAACATACACCAAGGTACATCCTCTTGCAAATGTCTAGTGAGAACATCCATGACTAAAGCTAAAAAGATAAGGGCTTAAGGATGATTCTTGATGTAATCCAACTGAAATAGGAAAATACTTGGTCAAACCACCTTGTGTTTGAACACTAGTAACAGCTCCTGCATACATATCCCTAATGACTTGAATATAAGCATTATTAACCCCTTTCTTTTCTAAAACTCTCCAAAGCACTTCTCTTGGAACTTTATCATATGCTTTCTCTAAATCAATAAATACCATATATAGATCCTCCTTATTATCTCTAAACTTCTCAATCAACCCTCTCAAATAGCTTCAATAGTAGACCTACCCAGCATGAATCCAAAATAATTTTGAGAAACATTAGTATCACGTCGTAACTTATACTCCATAAGTCTCTCCCAAAGTTTTAAAGTATGACACATCAACTTAATTCCTCTATAATTCGCACAATCTTGTGCGTCACCTTTATTCTTAAAAATAGGAATTAACACAATCATTCTCCACTCATCGGGCATATTTTTAGTCTTCAAAATAATATTAAAAAGTTTAGTAAGCCAAGAAATTCCTTCATCTCCTAAGCATTTCCGCACCTCTATTAGAATATCATCAGGTCCACTAATTTTTCCACACTTCATTTTCTTTAAAGCCTCTCTAACTTCAGTTTTACTAATATGTCTATAAAAATAAAATATCTATTTTCATTTAGAGTGCTAAGGTCACTAAAGTCAATCTTATTCTCACAATCTTCATTGAAAAGCTTAGCAAAATATCTCATCCACCTTTGTTGAATATCCTCTTCTAAAAAAAATACTTTTTGATCTTCATTCTTAATGCATTTCACTTAAACTAAATCCTTACTACTCCTATCTCTTTGTTTGTCTAACTTATACATATATCATTCACCCTATTTAGAATATAATCTATCATATAAATCATTAAAAGCTAAAATCTTTGCATCACAGATTGTTTTCTTAGACACCTTATGAGCCTCTTTATATCTTTCCCAATTTTCAGAGTTTTTACATCTAAACTGATTATTACAACAAAGCTTCTTATGTTTGATCTTTTCTTACACATTTTAATTCCACCACCAACTATTTTTATTATTAGGAGCTTTTCATTTTGAAACTCCAAACACAAACACATCCTTTGCAATATTATTAATATTATTAGTTATTTTTTTCCCACATAACATTCGCTTCATCATGCACAGACAAGATCTTAAGATCTCGAATTTTACTCTAAAAAATATTCTTGTTAGTGTTCTTTAAATGCCCCCATCTAATCTTAAAATAATATTTTATTATATTTTTCATATTTTACCCCTTCATCTTAAAGTCCAAAACTAATAAGCGATGTTAGATACATAAACTTTCACTCGAAATAACTTTACAATCTTTATAATCTAAACAATCTATTTTTCTTATAAGAAAATAATCAATTTGAGTTTTACTAAAAAGATGCCAGATTAGTGGTGCTTGCACGAGAAAATAAAAAAATTCTACCAGCTCGAGCAAATCGAGACAAATTTTGACGTGCACAAGCAAAAAAATATCAATGAGCAAATTCATATGCATTTAGAATAAATATTTTTAAAAAATAATAAGTTAATTAAATTAGTAGGCTAATTTTCATAAACAATAATTTAATATTTCCATATTCAAAATAATTAAATATATATGATTAAAATAATTATATATATATATATATATATAGACACACGTATACATACATACATAATAATATTTGCATTTCTAGAATATTCTATATAATTATCATTGTCCTTGATCATAATTAAAAGGTCATTTTTGTTTATGAGAAATACAAAGGGTAATAAAGGAAATTAACTAAACCTAAAACTAATCCTAGCACTCAAACTCATCTCATTTCCCTCAATACCTCACTCATACAGTCATACCCAGCCGCCACTATTCTTTTTAATTACTCCCTCACTGATGCAGACAAATAAATTAAAATACCAAAGGAGAACACTAAGGCAAGAAGAACTTATCTCAATTCAAAATTTAGTAAGCCAACACCAAACAAACTTTAAAACAAACGGAAGTTAGACAATAAGCAAAAAACTAAAATAAAAAAAAATACCCTCAGAACAACCAGCTAGTGGTCACCTCACATGCATTGATATAGTAGGTAAGATGATAAGTGCTCGAAGACATGCAAACCAGTGGTCCACCACAACTACTTTGGGCCAACGTCCTCCACAAACTACTCTGGCAAATGCTACCAAACCGACCAACCAACACCTTCAAAAGCTTTAGAAGAAAGATACAAATGGGGTGAACACTTGCGGAGAGAAGAATTACATAAGAAGACTAAGACGAAATTATAGAGAGGAGAAGAGAAGGGGTAAATAGCTCGCAAGCTATCAAAGAAGAAAACCCTCAGGTTTAGGAAGTTTTCACTCACCAAAATCTGCCTCAAATGTCACAAAACAGCCCCTATTTATAGGTGAAGAAAGGGAGCCAAACAGCCAAACAGCCGCCCACTCAAGCCAACCAGAAAAGAGAAGAAAAATGTAGTATTTAAATTACGTTGGGAGCCCAGGAGACAAAAGCATCCAGCTTTAAATACTTACAGGAACCAAACAGCAGCCAGGGACCCGAACACGCCAACCACGGAAAAGCAAAGGACCGAACAGGCAAACAGGTAGGAAATCGAATAGCCCAGCAGGCAAGGAAACGAACAGCCAACCCAAGCAACCAAGAACCAGTCGGCTCCCCAAATAGACCAAACCCACATGAACCAAACCCAAATCAGCCCAAATGTCTTGGCACCAAAAAAACTAGCACACCAAAGGAATAACATGTCCAAGAGCACCACCTACACATGATCATTAGTTGCCTTCCATCATAGGGTAGAAAAACATAAAAAAAACTTAAAATTCAAATTACAATAAAGTCCAAATTAAAAATAAAATTGAAATGAAGTTTGCATGCATCACTCACGCTACAGTGCTACTCACGAAACTCCCTCTCCTTGACTCCCACTATCGCACGACCTCCAACCGAGCCCTACCCTGCCCTGCTGTCGTTGTCGCCGACTCCACCGTTCTAGGCAAATCCACACCGCCGAGTCTCGCAGACCGACCTCCAAGCCTCCTACCAGATCCATTCCAAGTCATCGTCGCCAATAGGTTTCATCGCTTCATTGTCGGCTCGCTTGTTTAACGTGCGCATATATAATGCTTCATAAGTCTAAAAACTTTGAAACCTGCGACGATCAATTGACACGGTGAGAGGACTCCTATGCAGGACGTTTCGGGCATGGTGGGAAGAATCATGTGGCAGCGTTCACAACATTGCGGGTGAACTTCACTTGCTACGCATCCAGTGTGGTAAACTCATATGCATGCCATTTCGAGAGTGGTGGGAATAAGCTCATCAACAGTGTTTGCGGTTCAGTGATGGACTCATGAGTGACATACTTGAGGTGCGCGCCGCTTAGAGCATGCCGGGAGAAGCCTTATTAGCGGTAGGTGTGATGCAATGGGGTATTTTTTTTTAGCTGACTTAAGTTTTCTCGTGCAGGTACCTCATGCACGCCCTTCCGGGCATGATGGGATTCAGTAATTCAACTACGATGTCACCCAGCACCAACCATATAGACCTTTCTAGGCATGGTGGGCAGGCATGACACTACTCAAAATTTCTCCCAAATGTGAGAGACACTGGGAGACTGCCGGATTTTTAAGTAAAAAGGACTTAAAATATTTTGCAGGGAACAGAACTAAAAACTTCAAATTTCAAACTTGCACTACAAGGAACTTAAAATTTGCAATATAGGGACCCTAATCATAGTAAAAAATAAAAATTAAATATATAAGTGCTCGATGACTATTGCAAACAATCAAATGTGTAAAACACAAAATGAAATGTGAAAAATAAAATCAATAACATTAAAAAAAATGATTCTTTACAAAGTCCCATGCCTCAAAATATTAATATATACATTGCTTTTAACCTACTCCTTATGTATAAAATCTACAATTTCAACCAACCCAAAAGCCTTCTACAAAACCCTTACAAAACTGTACAAGGCATTTGATGGACCGGCGGCTGAGCCGGTGAGCTCCACTAGGGTGAGCGGCGAGCAAGAAGAGAGAAGAGGAATTATTTAAGAAAGTTGTTGATTTAGGAGGGAATTAGGGGAGCCTATTTAAGGTTAATTATGGGGTAATTTTAGATTATGCTTGATTTTGTTGGAATTAATTTTACTTAGGTTGAGTGGGTTCTAGACGACAACTAGGGATTTGGGAGAGTCGGATTTTCCTCTCCAATTGATGATCCGATTGCATCTTGTCTTCCTTTCATAACTATTTCAATAAAAATGTGTTCTAGTGAGTTCATCCTATTTTCTATTGTTGCCAATTTCTGGTTTGCTGAAATTAAATTTCAGCCAAGAAATTTCACAAATTTTGCATCAACTTCCTATCAGCATTTAAAGCTTGTAGTTCTTCATATGAATGTGGCCATCCATACATATAGAGAACCCATGAGGATTATAGAAAAAACCCTAATAATTGCTTATGGTGCTTCATATGCAATGTATAAATGTGAGAGCTATAGCTATCAAAAGGTCATATAGCTAGTGCTCTCAAGGCATGTCTGAATGTAAAAATAAATGCATAAATTCGCTATGGACACTAGAATTTCACTAAAATTTTAAGAAGCCTAAAAAATTAGGAGGAAACTCTAAGGCTTTAGGATACTCCTATGGGACTTGTGAGGTGATTCACCAAATCCTAAGAGAATGACATATGGAAAAGATGTTGTACATGTGTCTATACCCTTAACATATTCTTCCTAAATTCGCACTTTTTTAGCCACCGGATCTACAACTCTAATTTGTACAAATGGACAGAAGGCGAAGGCGAAAATTCATAAAAAGTGCAAAATATCCAAATGCAAAATCCATATATGCATAATTGCCACTTGTAGGAATTTTGCAAGACGACATTCAAATCTTATTGTATGTCTTGAAATTCGTACAAGAATCCCCATATTTATTTAAATTGCCAGCTTATTCGTCACCGGATCCACAACCCCCTTTGTACAAGCAGACAAATAGCAAATACCTGAAACTCCAAAAATTTATAAATTTGAAAAATATGAAGGCGAAAACTATAATTCATATAATCTCTACATACACGAATTTTGCAAAGCAAAGCTATAATTCTAATACAAAATGCTTAGTAATTCATGCAAGAAATTCAAAGGTGAGCAAAATGATCAAATCAGGAAGTTTTTTTAGGTCAGTTGCATACAACCTGAGGCAGTCTCCAAATTCTACCAAAATTCTGTGGGAAAAATGCAAAAGTACCAAGTGCAATTTTTAGCATCATATGAGTGCATTGACAATCATGCAAGTGCATTATGCAAAAGATATTAAGATATGTGAATGCAATATGTATATGCACTAAAAAGCTAGTATCCACACATGCTCCAATTGTCATATCAAAACTCCTAAATCTATGTTTGAGAATGCTACGTGGATTAAAATTAAAAAAAAATTATAAATTTTAGATTTAATCCTCCTTGAAATAACAGGAGTGGACAAGATCTGAATTTATAAGCATATATACAATATCTCAATTTCAACATATATGCAATAATCTCTAAAATCACTCTGCCAGTGGGTAAACAGAGTTGACAAGGTTCAAATTGTAAAAAAAATGAAATCATTTAAAAGCCCTAATGATGGTCGTGTTGACAGAAAATATCAATTGGAGGGGATTATACCTTTTAAATACCCTGAAACCTAATGAAAATACAAGCATTTTTATAAATGACTTTAGCATCACACTGATGATAGGCGTGTAAATAGAAAATTTTAACTGGAGTCCAAATCATTCATAACACTCCAAACTGTGATGCAAAAAAAAAACATTTAAATTGACTTCACCCCGATTATGATCGTGTTGAATGTGAATCTCAACTGAAGGGTGTTGACCTCATTTTTCACCCATTTACCCTCGAGCACATTTGATCGACTTAATTAGACCTCGTCGAGTCCAGTTTGAGCTTGAGTCGACTCAAATCGAGTCAAATTAGATTCGACGAAGTTTGATTAAGCTCGAGCAATACTTGCCAGCCCCGTCGAGGTTGATTCGACTAGAATCAGCATCTAGTTAAATTTGGTTTTGTTAATTTAGTCGAGTCGAGTCAAACCGAGTTGAATCAGAGCTGATTTGAACATGATTTTCTCAGCTCAATTTATTTAATTTAATCCTAATTAAAGCTTAATCAACATTCTAAATAATTTAAATTGATTCTCTAGATCTAAAATTCACGTCTATGGTGGGCATAAAGCAGAACAAATATGGAAGAATTCAAAAAAAAAAATCGCGAGATTTGATTTCATTAATTCCGGCATTAGGCATTAACGAGCATGGATATTTCTTTCCTGCTCTGGTTCTCGGATTAAAAAAAAGCCCAGACGGAATAGACGGGGGATCGCTCTCTCTCCCTTGTTCAAAAGGACCCAGGCAGAAATCCCCTAGGGCTCCGACCTCGAGTTGGCACACCCCAGACGGAGGTTCCCTTCTTCCTCCCTCCCCATTCGCGTGAGCTAGCCGAAACCCACATCCTCCACTCGTCTCTTGCCCGATCGAACCCAGACGCAGCCGGATCCCTCCATCCTTTCTTCCCTGTTCGCACCCTCTATCCCAAAGCCAGTCGCCGACTCCCTGCCCTAGCAGCTCTGCTAGTTCTGCCCCGAGGAAGCCGAGTAAGTTCACTGAAGTACAAGAGCAGGCGGAACCCCCCATCTCCCTCATCTCTCTGTTCGCGGACGCCGGAAGCACCCAGCCGACCCTCTCCTACCAGCAAGCAGGTATGGATTTCTATAAATTTCAACATCAAAAGCTAAGGCATATGGTGAGGCACCCATCAAAAATTTCAAACTATGTGCTTGAACTGTTGTTACATAATCAGGGTATGTCCTATGTGCTTTTTATTTCTTCACAAAGGTGAATTTGTAGACTAGTCCCGGTATTTTGTGGATGATAAACTCCCTGCGATGCCACTTACTCCTATTATTGTCTAAGAGCAATTCATCTACAACAGATTGCTCCGCCAGAGCTTGAATCAGACATTCAAACTTCTTATTCCTCTCTATGAATTGGGCTTGGCCTTCCCTAACGTCCAGCTTACACTCTGGAATGATATGAAAATTGTTGTTTTGCTTGGTCCTCTCCTCAAGCAACTGATGCAGTGCCAACCATTAGTTTGTTTATGCTATTATTCTAGATGAGACATTTTAATTGAATTTGATAGTTGTAATTGGGCTTCTCTGTTTGCAAACAGCAAATGTTTTGTTGTCATTCGCATCATTTCTAATGTTTGTCTTTCTATCGTGGAGTTGCATGCTTAGTTTCTCGTTGGTGCTTCGGCAGTGAATTCATACTTGAATAAATAATTACGGGCAAAACTTTAAAAAAAAAAATCATTAGATTTGTTTTATGTGGGAAAATCTTGTGACTCACTTTGTGTTGGAAAGTTCCTTTGTGGCGCCTTGTGTTTGACTTCCGAGCATGCTTTGGGTTTAACATGAAGTGATTTGATTGCGGTTGGAACGCGATATACATGATGGTTGGAGCATTGTTCCTAACATTTTGTGAAAAATAAATTAGCATCAAAACTTCTCTCTTCTAATTGTGCCTTGGTTGGGTTTCAATATCGAACAAGTTGTTGTCTTGCTGCTTGGTTCGGAGAACTATAGTCTTGGTTTTCAGTCTCAAAATAAGTACGGTTTCATCATGGTGGATTTAGTAGAAACATAAAAAAGTGATTTGATATATATTTAGTAGTGATACTTGTAAGTTTCAAAATGCATTTTTTTTTTCTATCCTTCATTACTCATGAGTTGATTGTGAAGGGGATTTGAGACCTTTTGCAAAATCTTTTCTTTGCATTTATAATTCATTATAGTAAAAAAACGAGTGTAAAATGATTTGGTTTTGAATGGTCTAGTTGTTTCTCAGCCTTAAGATTATTGTTGATTGGTATTGTTTGGGAATGAGGAATTGATGAGGAGGCTATACTTGAAGCATGTCATGTGATTTAGAAGTTCTAGGCGTAAACTAAAAAAAATCATAAGAGGCCATTTTGATTCTTCGCTAAAATATGCATATTAGATGTTTGTGAGAATGCCTTAAAGGAGATCCATAGTTGTTTTGCTTATATGATGATCTCCTTCATATCAAAATGTTCTCAATACAATGTTTAGAGGTTTGCCAACAAAAAAAAAATCTTCGAATAGTTTTGAGATTTAATGAATTGGAGAGCATGTTCCCAAGCTCATTTCCCTCTAAAATTTGATGATATATGTATTTACTCCTGTTGTATTCAAGGATCGCAACTTGAAATTTTCTTTACAGCAAGATGATATCCATGTAGTAGGAAAGTATCGAGATTATCCTATCATTGGTAGATAATAATGGGTTATTCTTGATAAGGAAATTTGTCAAACTTGCTTGCAGAAGTTATGAATGGTAATTGGATTAGAGAAGCTATGTGCAAAAATCATATCTAGACATTACATGTATGCTCAACATTATACATCACTAAACTTGTTGGAGCAATCTATTCACAGTTGACATTTATGTGGCTTCCTAATTACATTGTTTATGATTGATTAGAGGAGTTTGGTCATAAGAGCATGCACATGAAACCTTTTGGATAGTAACTGTTTCATATTTGATAAATCATGTCTTTATTGATTATTTCATTGTACTAATGTCAAATATCCCTTTGTCATGAGTCTCTTTTCTATACTATTGCATTAATAACTCAATGTGCTGAGCTCCTGGGAGTATTGTGTTGAATCTGTTGAAACATTCACCCCTATTTTGCGCTTTCTCATACTAATTCTATAATACTTCACCATGGATCTCCTTGTTCAATAAAAAAAATGCCTTTTTTTATTGGTGATATTGTGAATGAAATTTATATGCGCTCATCACTTGTCTTTACATTCCATCATAAAAATTTGTTGGCTAAGATGAGCTTTACATTGGCTGAAATAAGCTTCTTGAGCTTGGTCCACTAATTTTAGTAACTATATTAAAAAAATATGACTGCTCAGTCAGTCCTATGATCCCGCTTTGTCTGTTAACCCTTCGAAGGCACAATTTTATTTCTTTATATGGATATGATTATCACATATCATCACTAATGATATCTTGGGCCGTAAAAGGTATCTCCAATATTTCTTTGAGATGAAGGATTTGGGTCAGTCACGTTACTTTTTATCTTAAAATATCTTCCAACTGTGCTGGCTATTAAATCTCACAAACAGAGTATTCCTCTTGTATTCTTAGTCCTGTAGACATCATTTGACTTGAATATCCTTGACGCGTTCATACATTAATCTTAACATGAGTATTGGATGTAAAGCCAAGCAACTATAAGTTTTTTTTTTTATGCAAGTTTTACATAGAATTAATTTTATTGTGGTGTCAAGTTGTTTCCCTTGAATTTTGGAAGAAATGAAGTTGCCTGAAGATCTCTTTTCTCTTTCCAATTATTTTTGATATAAGTGTTAGGTTGGAAGAACTTTTCTTATGCATTACTATTTATGTTGTTGGAATATTTTCTTGAGATGAGAGAAGAGCCAATTGACATTAAATCTGTTTCCTTATAAGCCATTGAGTTGCTAGATTTCTTGAATTCTTTTGAGATGAAACTTGTAGGTTTAGTTTGAATCAGTAGAAGATTATGTGATTTTCCCGTTGGGTGGTTGCCCCGAGCTTTGGAAGAGTTGGGAAAGTTTTGTGTGTGCTTCGAATGTAAGTTTCGGTATAAATGTGATTTGTGCTTTATGTCGGTTGGAACTTTCTTTTAGCACTTTGGGAGCAAGTTATATGCATATTTTCACCGATTTTGTGTTCCAAACTACTTTGGGAATAAGCCATATGCAGATTTTCATTGTTTCTTGTGTTTTAAGTTGTTTTGGGAGCAAGTTATATGTAAATTTTACTAGTTCTGTGGCTCCAAACTGATTTGGAGAGGGATTTGAGTGCAGATTTCTATTGTTCTCATGTTCCAAACTGATTTTTGAGGTAGGTTGCATGTTTTATATCGAATAAGTCTTCTTTGATCTTAGAAAGGATTTCAAGCTCGTGAGTGTGTCCTTTTCTTTTTTGAAATATATTGGAAAGAATTCA
Organism: Dendrobium chrysotoxum; assembly: GCA_019925795.1. Lineage (NCBI taxonomy): Eukaryota > Viridiplantae > Streptophyta > Magnoliopsida > Asparagales > Orchidaceae > Dendrobium > Dendrobium chrysotoxum. The sequence continues at coordinate 41,982,745 of CM034309.1, forward strand.
TACTTTGAGATATCAAATTGATTGTTGGCATTTTAATGAGGTGGATTTGGAGAGATTTTATCCAAGATGGTTTCCTTCTTTGGGATGTTTGATGAGTTATGTTTATTGAATATGTGTTCATGTAGCTACACTTGAGGTAGTTTGAGAGGTTTTATAAATGGCTTTATGGTTAGAAAGTTTTATGAGATGTTTAAGTCGGAAGCTTTATGAAACCTCCTTGTTAGAAGACTTTCATAGGGCCCACCCCACGTTAAAGAAATATACTATTTGTTTTGCATCGATAGAAGTTATTGTGAATTTTGTATTGGGGAAGTTTTATGTTTTGTTTTGTTTGAGAGATTTTATGAGTTGTTTTGGATTCTTGAGACGTCATGAATTGTTTTATATTTGAGGGGCTCGATACTAAGAGGCTCTCTTAGTTCTCTTTTTATAGATGAATTTTCCTTCTCTTATTTGCTCTTGGTTTCAAAGGTGAGTTTCAACAAGAATGTGAGTTGAAAACTTTACTTGGGTTTCGGTCTCAAGACTGGTTTTCTTCTCTACTGCTTTGAGTTTTATATGGGTTTGATTTGGATAATTGTGTCAAGTCTTTCGAGTGTTTTCTTAAAACGTGGGAATAGTAAACAGCATCAAAATCCCCTCTTGTTTGCATTTGGCTCAAATGCTGAATTGGAATCAAGGGTGGATTAAAGGCATGCCTGACTTTGACAGGGCATGCCTGACTTTGACAGGGCATGCCTATCAATGAGATGCTAACATTCCATAAAAATAATAAATAAAGACCGTTTTTGTAACAATGTGGAGAGTCCTTAAAATTTGGACAGTCTTGGAGAGCAAACAGCCGAGCTAACATCCAGACGAAAGAAAAGGTATGTTTTTATTTAATAGCATTTTATTTTGATTATTTGCATATTGAACATGATCCTGCTCTCATCCAATCCTTGTTCTTTTCTTTGTGCTTTTGCGAGGTACATGTGGGGAAGCAAAGAAGGAGCTTTTTAGGAGCACTAGACGAAGGAGCTTGGACAATCGGATCCGAGCATCAGTCGCCCCCATTCATTCTGGTGGGGGTGCTACGGGTGATACCACCGGGTCACAGCCCCCGGTGTTGTGAGTTTTTTTAAAACTTAGATAGCCTTTAGGGAGCCCATCTATGTGTACGTTCCCCTACATTTAGGGCTCTGTAGAAACTTCAATTCTTAGGTAATTTTCTTCTTTTATTTTATTCTTAGATCCCTAAACCCATTTACACACATACGAGTGTCTAAAAGATTAGAAATAAAATCTCTTTTCATTCCCTACAATACTAGTGACACCTAAGGACAAAAATTAAGGACTGAGTCTTAGAAAACTTAGACTTAGGATGCATGCTCCCTTAGGATAGAAACACTAAACATAGAAAACCTAGTGACACGTCACCCCAGGGCTAGTTTGCCTTAATTCATTAATAAAACAGTAAAATCAATCATAATCTAAATCAGAAATGCATTAAAACACTTAATCTTCAATCAAACTACAATCAACATACGAAATCACTAGGAGGAAGAATTTGAACATAAACTTGAACTAAAATCTAATTAAAACATTAATCACCTCTTAATCAAATATTAACTAAATAAAATTCATCAAAATAAACTCAAATTCTAGGAGTTATAAAATTGGGAAACAAACCTAACTTAAACCTAAAAGACTCATAATACCCAAACTTTGAAAATTCGTAACTAATTACAGAAAAATCCAAATCAAGCAAATCAAAAAGCACTCAATTCTAATCAAAGTCTACTATTCATTAAAAATATTAACTTTCAAAAATCAACCTAATTTGAAAAGTCAACTCTCCGGTTAACCGTAGTTCAATAACTTGGGCCCAAAACTCCTAAAATCATAACTCTGCCTAGAAAACTCCAAATCCAACAAACTAACAGTCTAATTACTCATGGTAGAGTATAACATTTAATAAAAATACTAACTCCCCTAGACCCAACCTGTTTCTAATAATGACCTTTTTGAACCCTTTTAACCTAGCGGATAGGTAGACCCCGAACCTTCAAAAACTCGCTAATATAACTTAAACTTTAAAGATCACTACCATAACTATTAAAATAGATCCACAAACTAAACTAACTAAAAATGGACCCTAATTTACTAATATTTGAACTTTAACCAAATCCTCTTTTTCAAACTTTCAACAAATGTTAACTCAAAATGACTTGAACTAACTACCCAATATAGGACCTATCCAATGCCACACAAACCTTCTACACACACATAGAATTGATTGCTAGGGCACCACTTCTAGATCCAGGTTAGGCCGGTGTCTCCTTTCTCAGTTGTTTTCTGTGTTGTGATCGCTCTTGCATGTGACACGTATGCTGGTTGATATGATTTGCTGTAAGTGTTTATTTTATTACTGTACTATACTTTACTTGTGATATTATTGCTTGTGCGTTAGATCTACCCATAGGCTAGGGACGTTTTATACTGACTCAGTCTTATGCAGGTGGCCACGCTCATGCAGCACTAAAAATAAACGGGGGCTAATATGATAAATCATAAATTATAAATGCTTGCTACAGGTGCTCCAAAATGCTTAGCTCCCAGATGAATAAGAGTGTGGCCAAGTGTGTTTACTTTTCTGCACTGATATAACTGTTTGTGATCTGCTATATTAAACTGTTTGAGATTTTCATTAGGATAACCCTGCAGGAGAGTCTAGATTTTTCTTTTTAAATTCTGATGTAATGTATTTAATGTTAAGAGTTGTGAAAGTTTATAAAATGAGGCATTTTAATAGAGGATTAGGGATCCAAAGGGAAAAGAAAGTCTCTTCATGGGGAATTCCTTTTCATTTGGATATCCTACTGGCGGTGTACTACGAGAAGACTCAAAGAAGGCGATCCACAGGAGGACTAGAGGACGAAGATCAAGACACAAAATGCCTCATTTTAAAACTTGCGTCATTCAGTAGGATTAGAATCTAGGATGTTATCGGTGGGGCCTGGCCACCATTACTTTTCGGCAGACCCTGGGTTGTACTTATACGGCACTTGCCGTGGACTGTGGACTTTTCTTTACTTTGTTCTGGGGATTTATATTGATGTGTTCATTTTGCGTGTGCAGTAGAAATTGTCTGCTTTTCTTAGGTTTCTTTCTTGCATGTGCTTGGCTTGATTTCGCTAGGCTCCTTAGGAACAAATCTTTTCTACTCGTAATAAAATTTTAAAATTTTAAGAATTAAATAATATAGAAACCTAACGAACTAGGGAATAGCCGGAACCGTCCGGGGTCGCGTGCATAGTGATGCATTCTCTCCCTCCTTGCTATAAGACACTTCCCCGCCTGCGGGTAGAGTCCAGATAATCCGACCTATGAGGATGAGGTGTTGGATCTGGGGAAGTCTAGTCTTTTCTAAAAATTTATTTTTATAAGCTTTTTTTTTTAAATTCCATGCATACCTGATTTGAAAACTTTAACTAGCATGCATTGCATTAGAAACTAACTAAATTAAAATTTTAATTGCATTAGTTCTAGGAGCATACACCCAACATCAGTCTGGGGCCAATTAGGAAATCCTCTAGACGTCGGCCCTACTTCCAAAAACCAAACTACCTACCCATCTTTCATAAAGACTTGGACAGCATGGATTTTATACGCTTAGGTGGTTAGCTGGCTTTCTTTTTCAGGCAGGATATAAGCCCAGAATGCATTAGCTAGGACACGGGTGTCAGTGTTGCGTAGAACACTAAACCCACCCTAGATTTAGGATTCAAGTCTACTATTATTTCGTAGTACGCCTCATCAGTAGGTAGGTCTTCTGTCTTCCAGAGACCATAAGCCTTACATATCTGCGTCACACTGATGACGCCACCTCCATCTTTCTCTCCTGCATGCTCTAAGTGCATGACTTTTAGTTTCTCCAGTTTCCTCTCACTACCTTAATCCCTCTGGGTGTTGATCTGAGCCATGTACGTTGACTAAGCCTAGTTGAACCTTTATTTCCCTTTGAGTAGGATTTCCTAGTCTTCTCCCTACGTGTCAATCCCATTTAAGAAAGTATAATATAGAATCCTTAATCGAGAGTATTCTCAGGCCCCGGCTTGAGATGTAATTAACCACGGGGGCTTGCGCCCGTGGGAAACCGAATCCCACTTTCAAATAAACCCCACTTGAGCTGATGTATTGGGTGGGGGAAACCCGTTGTGATGATCAGATCGTACATATTATTACCCACCGAGGTGTGCTGGTGAGAGCCACTATCCTCAATGGTTAATCGTATGTGCGATCGAATCTGCCCTCCCATTGGCACCAGATATTGTCTCCCCTCGCGGGGCGGCGGTGTTTGTTTGCATCCTTTCGGAGGTCCACGAAGGGATCTACATAAATTTCAAAGAAAAGCCCCTAAATGCTAAAATTTATAATTAGGGGCTCAAATTCCCCCCTAAATGCTAAAATTTATAATTAGAGAGCTCAAATTCCAAAAACTCAAAGTTTGATATTTACCGAAATCTAAATTTTGAAATGAAATTAAACACCTTAAAAACTAAAAGCAAAATACATCTGCCCTCCGTAACCGTTTGATGGGTGTGATAAATTTGAGGATAACCTTAACTCACAAAGAGTGAACGTCATGTCCGATGTATCGCTAAGATTCATTCACAAATCATCTTTGACTAGTAAAGACGTGGCACGTGTACTCTAATCAGTGGTTTTACTAGGGCTGCAAACGAACCGAGCCGAGCCGAGTATGTGAGTGTTCATGTTTGAGTTCGTTTATATTAACTTGTTCAAGTTTGGTTCGCGTTTGACTCGAGCTTTATTGTTTGTGTTCATGTTTGGTTCATTTAATTTAAGGGTGTTCATGTTTGGTTCATGTTCGGTTCATATTTGGTTCGTTTAGTGCTTATCGAGCTTTAAACAAACAAGCCTTCACGAGCTATGTTCATGAACATATTTAGCAAATAATCTATTGAACAAACAATAATATGAAGTTAGCCTTCCACCATTCTAAGCAATCAAAATTAACTACTGGATTTTTTTCCTTAATGAATTACTAAATGTCATAATCAGCCTCACGAATCGAGCTATCGAGTTTTTTATCGAGCTTAATGTCGAGCTTGTTCACGAACTTCAAATAATTTTGTTCGTGAACATAAATGAACCGAACACATTAGTGTTCAAGCTTGTTTATTTAAGGATCGAGTATTTAAAATATTGTTCAAGTTTGTTTGTTTAGTTAGTTAAACGATCACAAACGAGCTTTAATCGAACCGAGTATCGAGTAGCTCGTCGAACGTTTGGTTCACTTGCAGCCCTAGGTTTTACTGTCAAATGATACCATAGGTAAATGATTATGATCGAGGCCCTCTGACCGAGTGTTTTTACCACTAAATTACAGTCAAGGCCAGAGTATGTATGTTCCCTAATGGCTTTAAACCTTGAGTAATGAATCATAGGGTATATTTGATAAGGCACAAAATCCTCTGTTAACTAAGGCCGACTCAAATCTATCCCCTTAAGCAAATATTCACCCCATGTCTACTAGGTCCCCTTAGACGAAGTAACCCATGTCTGCCTACAAGGATCTTTCAGTCAGGTTGGGTCGACTACCTCATCAGACTAAGTGGACTAGGAACCATGACAACATGGGATGATGAAATCACAGGATCTTAATCTGGCCCGTCATCATTCCCCCACAATGATAAATTTCAAATTTTGGAAATCCTAAAAAGTAGATTTCAAATCCTTCAAGCTATCGCTGAGTACTTAGTGCTTCTCTAATGACTAGCTTTAATCAAAAGTGCTCTCTCATTATCGGGTGAGATAATTAACCATAAGTGCTTGCACCTATGGGAAACCAGACTTCAGATCATAAAATCCTTGTAAAATGTAGGTGAAATCTCTGGGTGGTGTCTTATTAAAAATCCAATTTTTCTTCTGAAGATTTACCTCGAAACCTAATTCGTTAAAATTCTCCCCGTCAACAAAAAAAAAGATGCGGAGAGGCTGGGAACGTTATTTATATCCCCGATGATAATTGTGTTGAATGTAAATTTTAATCGAAGGGGGTCTTATATTTTCAAGATGCCTTCCAAATTTTCATGAACATACATGCAATTTACAACTATATTGTCACTACCATGATGGCTATATTGACAGAAGATTTCAGTTGGAGGGAAACACATTAAGTATCAAAAATGCCCCCAAATCTCAAAGTTTATTATTATGGGGTTCAAATTTTAATAAAAGCTCAAATATAATATTCATCAAAGTTTAACATGAAATAAAACACCTATAAGCTTAAGATAAAAATACATCCGCTTTCTACAACTATTTATTAGGGGTGATAAATTTGAGAAAAACTTTAGCTTACAAAGAGCGAATGTCATGTCAGACGTATTGCTAAGATTCATTCTCAAAAAATCTCTCACCATTAAAGATGTGACACGTGTTCTCTAACTAATGATTTTGCCGCCAAATGACACCACAAGTAAACGGTTATGACCGAGGCCCTTTGACTGGGTGATTTTACTGCCAAATGATACCATTAAATTAAAGTCATGGCCTGAGCCCATATATTTCCCAATGACTCTAAACTCTTGATTAATGAATCATAAGATATATTTGATAGGGCATAAAACCTTATTCCCTATGTTAGCTAGAGTTAACTCAAATTTGTCCCCTTAAATATTCACCCTAAGTCTATCAAGTACCCTTGAATGAAGCAACCCATGATTATTAAGAGGATCCTTCAGTCAGGTTGGGTCGACTAACCCCTCTGACTAAGTAGACTATAAACCCATGACTACCCAGGACGACAGAACCATGAGATATTGATTAGGCTCGTCATCATTCTCCCATCACCACTTTAAGTATATGGTGATAAATTTCAAATCTTAAAAACTCTAAAAATCTAATTCAAAAACCTAAAGTTGTTGCTGCTATAAGTGCTCTATCAAACAACTAGTCTTAATCAAAAGTCCTCTCTCGTTGTTGGGAGGAGTAATTAATCATAGGAGCTTCCACTTATGAGAAACCATACCTCATATCATAAAATCCTCGCAAAATGAGGGTAAAATCTCTGGGTTGTATCTTCTAAAATCAAATTTGCCTTCTAAAAATTTACCCCGGAACTTTAATTCATTAAAACTCCCCCATCAATAAATAAGTCACGGAGAGGCTAGGGGTGCAAATTTTCAGAGTCCACAACTTGGTCAGGCCTACCACTCAACATGTCAACAATATACAAATGAGGGCACAAACACAAACACATGAAAAACAAATGTAAATAGCAAACATGCTTATCTCTAACATGTAAGCGCGTATCTCCAATCATATGAACATGAAATACAAAATTGGATTGTAATTTTAGGCAAACCCCTTATAACCAATATATAACTCTAATACCATGGGATTGGCCAACATTTTCCCGTAGTGAATAGGACTCAAATTGGACAATCACCAATCGCCTCATAGGATATAGTTAAGAGTCAACAATAGCCAGCTCTAAACCAACTTCATAATGTCTACATTGTATACAATAACGTTAAAGATGCATTAAACAAATTTATGATTATAAAGATTTTAGAAAAAGAAAGGTTTTTAAGAGCACTTGTATGATGGACAAGAAATGCAAAATTTCAACACTTCCAAACACTAATTCATACATATTAGCAGCCCATCTTCTTCATCACCATTGACCATCACCATTTCCATCCATTCTAGCTCTCCTTTGCATAATGAAGATGACAAGAATGGATTATTGGAGGACGCATGACAATAAACAACTTCATCGATTCCAACCATTATTGTTCTCCTTTGCACAATGATGACAACATTAATCTATGACTAGAGGATGTATGACGAGCAACAATAACATAGTGGAAGATAGCGCCAAACCATCTCATCATCTTCTCTAGATTTCTTCTATCATCTACTCTACCTTCTCAACTTTCTACAATCATATCACAAATCTACATCCCCAACCTCTACGTCTGCCCAGACTACATTTCATCTCATCCCCTCTCTCTTCCTACTTGCTCTAGTTCTCCCACTATCATACCACCAGCCCCATCCTGAGCCCTAGCCCCCTGCCCAACACAAATGCCGACTGCAGGCCACATTTCTTGTTTCTATGTTATCTCTTTCTCATTTTTTCCAATTCTTATATGTATCCACACATTGTCTCAATCCCTCTTCTCTTCTTCATTGCTCTAGTTCTCTCATCCTAATATCCCTCCCCTGTTTTTAAATTAAAGCAGCTAAGAATAAAATTTAAAGCTACATTGATCCAACACCAAAGTATTGCCATCTTCATGTACATGTCTTGACGTAAATGTGAAGTGAGGCCATACATATGTTGAGGGAGATGAGAGCAGAATAAGTGTCAAAAAGCTATATGTAGAGTCAAATGGTAAAATACAAGATTCTTAATCACTTGGTGATGTCCTCAACTATAATTTATAAACAGTAAATAACACCTTCAAACGAGCAAAAGTTGGTGCACTATGGATAATTACCAATTCACTCATGTATCCATCATCACATAGGAGTATTTCTTTAAAATATTAAATCATCAGTAACCTTAAAATTCATTTTAAAACATACAAAAATTTATCAAATTAAATAACCTTCTTTTTAAATTTATAGTTAAATCAAAGCAACTTCTAGAACACTTCCATCCATGCAGATGCATATGCACGAAAGGGAAGAGGAGACAAAGAAGAGAGATACAGAGAGAGGAGAGAAAATTTTGCAAAAGAAAGACCTATCAAGCCCATACATAATATTTCATGCCTAAGAGTACCTTTTTAGTATAGTGATCAAGCTCAAAAATCAAACAAATATAAGAAAACAAAATAAACTCTAACTTAACTAATAGATGTCGGATATCATCATCATCAATTAACTTCTCTCAACTATTTTGGGTAAATTCTATGAATTCTCATTCTCCATTCATTACTATTATGTGTAACATGAGGTGTTCAACCCATTCTAAATAAATCATTTGCACAACTTCTATCTATATTAAGTTTGATCCACAACATTTCATTCTTAGTGATTTGACATAAATTTTACATACCCATCCTAAATTGTCTACCCTTTGTTGGACATGTTCAAATCACCTAAATTTATTTTTTATTATCTTATCTTCAATGGATTCTACTCACATCATCCCTCTTATATAATCATCTCACAAACTTCATCCTATTTTAAGCAAAGTTATCAAAATAGACCTCCAGGAACAACAATAGTAACATGATAGCATCTTCTAATCATATATTTAGAAAAGCAATGTTATTTGAACCTTTGTTACATACACAATATCACAAACCAAAAATAATGTACATAATGTATTTATTAAATGGGCCACACCTTTCCCTCTTTGCTGAAATACTTTTCTAGGTCTTCATTAGTTACCCTTGTGGATAAACCTGTTACATAAAGGTTGTTCCCAGGATTGTCTGCTTCTAAAGAATCTTGGCTCCTGTTAGCAACGATGTAAAGAAATAATCAAATGAAATATAAATCAAATCAAATGTCAGTGCATTTAAAAAACATGCAATTTGGACGATGGCAAACAAAATGCTCAAACAAATTCAATATAAAACTAACAGAACCAACCTAGAACGACTTCTTCCTCTAGACCTTGATGAGGATCTCGATCTTTGGCGCTGAGCTGGAGGTGTAATCGATCGAGAAGTATATCTGAAAACACTTTTACGCAAGTAAACCCCACAGGAAATATACTTGGAGCAATAATTGATGGCAGCAAAACTCACTTTACTTCTTTTGAAGATGACATCTGCAATAAATAGAAAAGAAAAATAAGAATTCAGGAATGAACTAACACTGATGACTGCCCTGCATTAAGGAATATCTTCATTCAGAATATCCATCACACAATTTAATATCAATTTTTCATCTTGAAAAAATCAGCAAGTCTTGGAAGACATGGGCATAACATGCATTTCAGTAACATAAATAAATAAATAACAATGTGAAGAAATTTATGAAAAAAAATGTTCAACAACTACTTCAAGTTTTATTCATATGAATGCTTTCTACGAGTACAATAGGTAAACTTTTCAAATGGAAAACTAGTGCTTTTTATATAGCTTAACTGATAAAAAAAATAACCAATTAATGCAATTGCAAAAGAACCATAATTTCATCAGCTAAAGTTACGGTGGGTCAAGTATTATTAAGACAAGGAAAAGAAGCAGTAATTCTTTATATAAAAAATTATGTCAGCAAATCTTTAAAATGTTCAAAGAAATCCAAAATCATGGATACAACAATATCAAGCTTTTATCCCACTACGTGGGGTCGGCTACATGAATCCTTTTTCTCTATTGTGTCTTTTTAAGAGTCAAATTCTCATTTAAATCTAATAAAAAAATATCATTTCTAATATTTTCTAACCAAGTTGTTTTAGGTCTACCTCTACCTTTCTTAATATAAGCCAAATCTAATACATCTACTCTCCTAACCGGATCATCAGAAGGCCATCATTTTATGTGACCAAACCATCTAAGACAACTCTCTCTAATCTTATCTTCCACTGGAGCTACTCCAACATTTTCACGTATATGCTCAATTTGTATCATGTCTCTAAGAGTAAAGCCACTCATCCACTTGAGCATCCTCATCTCTACAACACTTAACTTAAAATTATGCTTCCCTAATTCCCTTTTAATGGCCAACATTCTGCACCATAAAGCACTACAGGTCTCACCACCATCTTATAGAATTTTCCCTTAAGTTTGAGGGGGGCTTTTCTATCACACAACAAGCCCAATGCATTCCTCCATTTTAACCATCCAACATAAATTCTACTAATAATATCCTCATCTATTTCACCATCACTCTGAACAATAGACTCAATATATTTAAAACGTATACTCTTATTAATGACTTGATCGCCCAAAGTCACAATCCCCCACTAGATCTATTACTACTAAAATTATACTCCATATATTCGATTATAGATCTACTCAAACGAAAACCTTTAGACTCTAGTGTTGACCTCCATAATTCAAGTTTACCTTCAACTCCAAATCTTGGATAATGAGAGGGAAAAAAAAAAAGACAAATACACAACATTGGTACCACTGAAACAAAAAGATTTTAAATGAACAAAAGTAGGTAAAGTGAATATATAATGTAAAATCTTAAGTAAATCAATCAAATGATTTTCAATATGTAAATAAGTATAAGAAGTAAAGAAGAGTAAGGGGTTGTTTGGTACATATCCTATTTTAGGAAAGGCCTTAAGCAAGAATTAGCCCAAATGCTGCCAAAAAAGTTTTGTGAACTTTAAATCCTGTTGTTTTGATAGTTCTCATTTCAAATCACTATTTTTTATATAAAATTGGTTAAATCCCATTATTCACATTATATAACAAATTTAAAGATTTCTCACTCCCACAAATAACAAATCCTGAAACCAGCGGTGAAGGAATTAATCATGATTTACCAATATTTAACTGTTGACATGCCAAATGATTTTCAGGATTTAATTCCATCAAGATTTACTCAATCAGAATTAACATAATTTACTAAATCATACTTAGTTAAATACTACTTGCAGCCAAACAGCCCAAAAGCATTAAGTTCATTGGATTCTTACAGCAAGGAAGTAAGTAAAGAAAAGAGGAAGCAAAAGTATCAAACAAAAATAGAAATATACGATTAAAAGGACAAGAATTAAGCTCGTAACAGTGGTGGTAGGTTCCCTATTTTCATATGTGCATAAGTACTGTTTAACTAAAAGCTAATGAGTATTCTTAGAGCAAAAATGACATAATTATCAGATGCCAGTATCGAGCGCAATAAGCTTTCAACTCCTCCACTGGTTTAATTTCCCTTGCTCTCAAAAGAGACAAACAACGCAAGGGGAGTAGATCTGAATAATCAATCCGTTCTTTGATAAATTAGAAATTCTACAATAATATCAGAAAATTTTGAAACCCCTGATCGAATAAAAGACAATAGAAGAGGCAAGTTAATCGGATCGCTGAAGCTACCTGGTCGTCGCTTGGCAGGTAAAAGTAGAAAAGCCCTAGAAGACAGGAAGAGAGAGAGAATGGAGTGATAGACAAAAGTCGAAGAGCGGAAAAAGGGTGAACGAGATGAAACAATCCAGACCGTCTGATCTAATTTCTACGTCCAAAAAAGATATTTTTTGTGTTCCCTAAATCCTTATCACTCTCGCCTGCATATCTAAAGGAAGCAAATAAATACAAATATTTTGCATAATTAGATTATTTAAATTATAATAAATTGCACAAATAAATAATATTATATATTTAAATAAATTCATATGATTTATTTAAAGTTTTAAATCCTAATAGAAGGCTTTTGACTGGAAAAAATATATCTATAATATTTTTTAACGATAAAAGAATTTATACCTAAGAAATTCTGTTTTTTTTTTATTAAAAATTTAAAGTGCTTATAAGATATTTTATATTTAAGTACTAAGATTTTATATTAGATAAAAATGATAAAGAGATTCTTGTGCACATTTTCTCTTAGCAATAATTAAAGATAGCAATAGTGCTTTAAATGTGAAATTATTTGAGGAGTTTAGTAGTACTCTTATCAAAATAATCCAATTATTCATATTTTTTAAATTTAAAATAATTATAATTATTAATTAATTGACTATAAATTATGATAATAATTTATATAAGAAAATTAGCCCCTTAGATTGAGCCCAACAGATAAGAAAATGAGAATCAATTAACACATAATTTTAGTTAATCAGTAAGGGCTATCATTACTAGTAAATTAGAAAGAAAACGTGTATTTTATTTAGATTTTGTTAGGGATAGCTTTCTTACTGTTTTTAAAACAGCTTTTTATTAAAAAAAAATTAATTTTATACTAAAAAATCTTCTTTAAGAAGTAGTAATAAAGCAATCCCAAACGAAGCCTTGCATATTTTAATATTATTTTTTTGTGAATGTGACAAGCAGTGCTAGTTATATTAGTAATGAACTCTTATTTCATATTGAACATGAGACAATTTTTCACTTTTATTTCCTTAAGTGAGATTTTTTTTCTCTCTCTAATCTAGATTTTCTTTCCATCACAAGGCTATCACTCTTATTTGAATGAAAAAAATAATAATAATGCAATTAAGGCTTCGTTTGGGACGGCTTTCTTACTGCTTCTTAAAATAATTTTTTAGTACAAAAATTTTTTAACTAAAAAGCTACTTTAAAAAGTAATAAAAAAAATTTACGAAGTCTACATATCTCAAGTGTGAGTGACTATATTCTAACTTTACAACCAAATAGTTCAGTGGTAGATCTTTTGATGCATGATATTTGATATTATTAAAAAAAATTTATTTGAAAGAGAATAATGATGAATATGGATAGCTCCCATATGAATATGAAAGGTGATTATTAAGAAAATACTCTGCCTAAAATACATAAAAGACCAATTAGTATCTTTAAAACTCGACTACTGTGTTAGTGTTCTATATTGAGTGATTTTTTCACTCTCAAGTGAATCTCATGACTAGTTACCACCCATGATGAGTTGCTCTCATTCAAGCTATGCTTAGGGAGCTTACAGCTGCAATTGACTGTAATTTTGAAGCATTTGGTCAATGCTGTCAGGTCGCTGTGATCTATAAGAGTTGTAGAGTGGAGATGGAGTGTGCTGTTGAGGAGTATCGGCTGAGATATACTCTGATGAAGAGGGAGGCTGCACTGCAGTGGAGTGGGAGTTGCTGTTTGCAGGTTTGATATGCATGGCTTGTGCTTCTGACTACAGGAGAGCCAGCTTTAATTCTTAGAGGGGGAAAACTTATAAAAAAATAAAAATATATACAATACTAAATTGAAAACAAATTATGATACTGCATTATAAATGTTAAGTGCCTCTTATGATACTTTCCAAAAAGAATCTTAGCCATCCATATAGAGAAATAAATCTAATCTTTCATTTAACCGAAACTCTTCTAATTCCATATCTTGTCCAATCATATTCAGCATATTTTCTCCATCTCACAAACCTTTCTAACTTCCAAGACCAATGCTAAGATGAAAATTATATTTCATCAAATATTAAATATTTATTGATATATCATCAAAAAATTATCTTGATCGGGCACGGATCTCGAAATAAAAATCAAGTTGGAAACTTCAAAAATTAAATTTGAGACCATCTGAACTCTAATTTTAGTAAACTTACAGTCGAACTTAACGTCTCAAAAATATGAACCCAACGATATCAAATTCGACCCAATCCAAGCTCAAATAGATTCAAATCAAAGACCCGAAGCGCCATTGGAAGGTTCAAACCATAATTTGGATTACCAAACGTGACATGCTTATAGTCAATTCGAGCGGCTCAACGAGATGAATCCAACGAGCCCAAGATCACCAAATTTTGATATTATTAAGACATTCAAATGCCCAATAAACGGTTCACGGTCAACGGATTCAACATCGGTCGTCCATTCAAACCACTCATACTTTATCCTTAATCTTCCTCCTATTTACTGATCATGCCACTTTCAAAAAATTATAAATAGACCTCTCATTTCTCATGGAAAGGGGGGAAGCAAGGAGGAAAAGAAGAGAGGAGAGGAAGAGAAATCAGATATTTCTCTTACCACCAAGCTCCTCCTTGACCACCTACTCGACGTCGGACTTCTGTCCGTCGTCAGACTTTTGCCCGTCGCCGGACATTCGTCGGAATTCTGCCCATTGCTGGACTTTCATTGGACTTTTACCCGACTCCAAACTTCCACCCGTCGGCGGACTTCTGCTGGTCGCTGGACTTTTGTCGGACTTCTACCCGACATCGACCTTTCGCCCATCGCCAAATTTCTACCTGACTTCGGACTTCCGCCCGTTGTCGGACTTGTACTGGCCGGACTTGTGCCTATCGCCGGACATTCTTCAGACTTCTACCTGATGCCAAACCTCCGCCCGTCATTAGATTTATACCCGACGTAAGACTTCCACCCGTCGCCGGACTTTCGTCGGACTTCTACCCGACGCCAAACTTCCGCTCGTTGCCGAATTTCTACCCAATGTCGGACTTCTGCCCGTCGCCGAAAGTTCGTTAGACTTCCACCCGACGTCGGAGCTCAGCTCATCGCTGGATTTATTCCAGAAACCGAACTTCCACCCTTCGCCAGACTTCTGCCTATCGCGAGACTTTCGTCGGACTTATACCAATTCTAGACTTCTGTCCGTCGCCAGACTTTCATCAGACTTCTACCCAACGCTTCTCCCGCTCGTCGCTGAATTTCTACCCATCGCTAGACTTTTGTCGAACTTCAACCCGACGCCAAACTTCCGCCCATCACTATATTTCCACCCAACGCTGGACTTCCGCCCGTCGCCCGACTTCTGCCCGTTGTTGGACGTTCATCAGACTTCTACCCGACGCCAGACCTCCACTCGTTGCCTGATTTCTACCTGATGTTGGACTTCTGCCTGTCGCCGGACTTTGGCCCGTCATCGGACTTATACCCGATGTCGTACATCCACCCGTTGTCTGACTTCTGCCCGTCGCCGGAAGTTCGTCGGACTTATGCCCGTCTCCAGAAGTTCGTCGGACTTCTACCCAACGCCGGACTTCTGCCCGTCACCAGATTTCTACCCAACGCCAAACTTCCACCAGTTGCCAAACTTCTGCCCGACATTGCCAGACTTTCGTCGGACTTCCACCCGACGCCAAACTTTTGCCCGTCCCAGGACTTTCGTCGAACTTCTATCAGACGCCGAACTTCCGTCCGTCGCCGGATCTCTACCCGACACCGAACTTTCACTCGTCGCCGGACTTTCGTCGAACTTCTACCCGACGTTAAACTTCTGCCAATCGCCGGACTTTCGACCTCCGTCGCCACCCGACTACGGTCCTTCTGCCCTCCATAGCCAAATTGTGATCTTTCCGACCTTCGTCGCCCGGCAACTACGGTCCTTTCGACCACCGTCACCCTACTATAGTATTTCCGACCTCCGTCATCCATTGACTATGGTCCTTCCAATCAAACAAACACGTCAATAGTGATTCTTCCAATTTCCACCATATAATGTGCTCTATATGATGTATATTTGCTACATCAAACCAAGAACTTCCCCCCAAAGATGGGCCTCATTTGTAATTGATTGCAAATACTAGTGAATTCATTCAAATTAGGCCAGGCCTCGTGGGTTTTTCCCCTTTTCAGGGGTTTTCCATGTAAAAAACTTTTGATATCTCTTAAGAATATTGCACCATCTCTTTTATTTGTATGCGTACTGGATCTTTGTACAAAGTTGAGACGTTGAACTTTATATTTATCTACTGCTGCGAATATTCCAGTACGCAACATTTATATACTTATATATTGGCTGAAAATTAGTTATTCTATACTATAAACTCATACTCATAAAACCTAATTTTTCTTTTCTTTTTTCTTTTTTTTTTTTTTTGAAAAATTTAAGGCAACAGTTCATTCAATATAATAGATAATTACAAGAAAAACACAAAATGCCAATCCACCCATAATCACTAAAGCACAAACAACTGTATCCAAAGACCAAAAAAGAGTGCAAATGTAAAATGAAGAGTAAGAAGAACCAATATGCTCCACATCAGAACTAGGAACATAAATTGATAAAGTAAAGAGCATATACTCGCAAAACAGCTTGGAAGAGAACCGATTGGAGAAATGTCGAACTAAATTATAGTTTTTCATTGCAAATTAGGTGTTAAAATTAATATCAAACTACATCTATGACTAAATTAAATATTTTATTATTTTTTTCTTAAGTTCAAAGTGAGCAGGAAAAGAGAACCTAAAAATGTGCACACACAAAAAAAAAGCTTACTTGGAAGATGTTAATGGATAAGGGAAGAAGAAGCCACAAAGTGATGAGCGTCGTTTTTTTTTTCCTTTCGATCAATCGGGTTTCAACCTTCATGGTAGCAATATGAAGGAGCGAATGACACAAGCGACGTCTGGGCAAAGACAACGAACGAAGCACACGAAAGAGCTTGGCTAGGGCAAAAAATAAGATGGGGAGAGAGCAGATTACTTAATAACCCTTCATATAAACAGTGAATTTGTGTTTTTTCTACCATTCTATTTATACTTTAATATATGATTAAAATATATTTGATATTTTAAATATGAATTATTTTTTATTTTTAATGAATATCACATAAGTAAATTAATACTGCAATTTGAAAGAGGGCGGTGGTGCCGCAGTCAAAGCTGTTGGCTGACTAGATGGAGTTCTTGGCATCAGTGCGGGGTGGCTGATTGTGAGGGTGCAACTGATTGATTGCAGGTGCAGCGTCAGTGTTAGCCCACATAGTGCATGAGATTGAGTGGTTTATAGTTCATGGTTTCAAAAAAATAAAAACACTTAAAAATAATTTTGAACATTTTTACAAAATAATAACTTGATTTATTTTTAAAAATAAAAAGAAAATTCTTACGCAAAATTTTAAAAGCAAAAATAATAACTAAAAAAAACTGATGTCAAACAAACCCTCGATTACTTGGACAATTATTTCGTGCGGAATCCGGACGGGACTACCATCTAATTTATTAAGTATACTTAGTAAATACTACACAAATATTTAACAAAAAAATAACTGATTATTTGTGTGATTTTATTGAATATACTAAATAAATTGAATAATTGTCCCGATCCAGACTCCGCACAGAATAATTCCTAGACTACTTGAGAGTGGCTCAACTTATGTTCATTGATTGTGATATAATAACACAAATTCACATTATAAAAGGATAGATATGAGAATTCAAATCAGTCCATTTTAAAATTATTAAATATAAAATTCATAAACTATTTCTATACTTCATGACTCCAAAATATTCTTCGAAATTGATTCATAAATTCTGACAAAAGAAACTCATTCAATTAAAATGATCCAAAGTTCTCAAAATTATTTCACACATACTCGAAAGTTGGAACAACCTAACATTTGACATCAAAGAACAAAACGACAAATTCATGGCACGACTTCCAGGCCACCTTCATTATTCTTATGGATTACAAAATAATAAAGTATGAACACCGAGAAGAAAGGTTAACATCCAGGTGACTTTTAAACCACTGGCGAGGAAGAAGACAATAAACACCAAGCTGCGGCGTTCGGCGCAGAAAACGTAATTTACTTGCCTAAATCCTCCATTAATCCTCCATTATTAAGTCTTTGGTCACCATTTCAACGACCTTCAATAAAAACAATGGAAAAGGAGCTCATCTATAGCACAAAAATTAATACTTGGCCCCCTTAGAACCCTACAGGATTTTCCATTCTCCTCCTTGTCATGCTCCTGCTTACCACAGCTTTTGGGCTTTGTTTCACTTGATTATCTCCTTTTTAATAAAAAATATAAGAATTTTACTTCTAGAAGGATAGAAATCTATCCCTTGTATACTATTTAAGATAAAATAGAAAGAAAATCATTAATTACATATTTAAGCTGAATTAGAGCTAAATAAGAATTTTCCACTTAATTTAAGTAAGTAATTAGCTAGCACATTTAGACCAAAGCACTTAAGCATGGTTTATTTATAGACTATCAAGCTAAATTTATCTTATTTTAATTAATATTATAATGACCACCAATTAAATTATACTTTCCCATAAGAACTTATGAGCTTCCACACAAATCCCTCTCAATTATAAATGAAAAGCCAAATCACCAATCTTTGCCAAATCCCCCTGCAGTACTCACCATCACAATCTGATAACATGGCCGGCGCCGGCTCTCCATGCGGCGCATGCAAGTTTCTCCGGCGAAAGTGCACTGCCGACTGTATCTTTGCTCCTCACTTCTGCTCGGAGAGCAGCTCGTCTGCTGCCTTTGCGGCAATCCATAGGATCTTTGGGGCTAGCAATGCGTCGAAGCTTTTGCACCATGTTCCGGCCGGCGACCGTGGTGAGGCAGCTATAACTATTGCTTATGAAGCACAGGCTAGGCTGAGTGATCCTGTTTATGGCTGCGTTGCCCATATAATTGCTCTTCAGCAGCAGGTTAGCTATTTTTACTCTCACTAGTGCTTTACATGAGTTGGTCAGGTGAGATAAGAGTATGAATAGGTGGATAGATATAAAAGGAGTTAGGAACTCATTGTGAGGGATTTTTAATCATCGGATTTGCATTGGAATGGATGTCGTATATGAGTTTTGATGTTTCATCAATATCCTATTTATCTAACGCAAATCCAGTGAGAAACAGATTACAGGCCAGTCTGAGGAACACTTTTTTTTTTCTAAGTCAAAGAAGTTAGGAAACAACATGAGCAAAATCATCAAATCTCAATCTTTGAAACTAACCAAGTAGTAAGGACTTTTCACTAAAAAACTGAATAAAACAAATCTCCAATAGATACAGATATTAACAAATGTAAAATTCACAACTTAATACTTTATAATATTTATCAAAATAGAAATTTAAAATAATTTCCAAAGTCTTCTAGGCTCTTTAGTCAAAGGTCCCTCAATTGCCATTACTAGTAATTAAATATGTTAGCCCATTCCAATAGGTTTGAATGCAAGGGTTTATGAAAACCAGCCCATTTCATATTATTAAATATGTATTAAAAAGCTATTCATATGTACTCTACAAATGAAATTGTTCATGTAAGACTAAACTCCACAATTCAATAACTATATACATCAATCGCCTTTCTTTCTGCTTGTCAATCTGTCTGTGCCATTTGTTATATATGTGTTTTTTATGACATCTAAAAATTAAGGCTCCAAATGGGACAATTTTTTTACTGATTTTTAAATAGTTTTCTAATATATATATAGATTTTTTGATGTAGCTGACTGAAAGTATTTACATACTGTTCATGATTTAAGGTAGCAATACTACAAGCCCAGTTGGTGCATGCAAGGGCGCAGCTGGCGTATGGCGCTGGCATTTCTCAGCTTGCTTATAGGAAACCATGCCCAAGCCATGATGCAAATAATGCTTTCATCCATGTTTATTCCAACGGGCAGTCTATGGCTCTACAGAGTTCTTTGGTTGAAGAAGCTCTCTCTGCTCAGATATCTTCAAAGAAAAGAACAGCAAAGGGAGAATTAGAAGATCTGCAGCTCTTGGCTGTGGGGATGTCGATGAAAAGGTGCAATTCTTCCATTGGTGAGATAGCCCAACAGTGGAGGAATTAGGTAGAATTAGAGCTTCAAATGAGAAGAAACGAAAGAGCTAGCTTTAAGGGCAAAAATTTCAAAAGTTAGATATATGCAAGAGTGTTTAACAGTAAATTTTTCCCACTATATAATTATAAAGAACTTTTATAATATTTCGGTTGCAAGAGCCAGTCTTTTTCTGTTTCTACCACCGTATATAGCCCATGATGCAAAAGTGTATTTAAGAGACTTGAAGCAAGTTGAATGTGATTCAGCAGTACTCGTACTGATGAGATGGATTTTTTTTTTTTTGATATTTAGGCCAATTAAGGCAAACACGCACACCGTATACATAAGACTCGACCCTAAGACCTCTTAGTTGGTAGCCTAAGCTCCCAACCATCAGATCAAGGCGCGCTATTAATATTGGTCATCATTTTTGGGTTTCTTGGTTGACAGCTTAGGTTCTGCACTAATTAATACTGAAGAGTATTGACTAGTTCGGTTCTTCTGGATGCTTAATTAATTGCTGTGTGAACTTTCACTGTCATGACAAAGCTAGTCTGGTGATAGTTTTATCATAGCTTGGTTTGTAATGTTGTTTTGTTGCTATGTTACAAAGCTAGTCTGGTGATTAATTTTCTATACTAATAATCATGAAGTCATCAAGGCGAGTTTTTCTGGTTCAAATCATAATTATGAGTTCGATTATAACTTTTTGAAATGCAAAACATGTTATCTATTTGATGAATTTCCTATGTTGATTGCTAGTTGTATTCTTACTAGCTTTCCAGAGGCTAATTCATTCACGCTTTGTGGTAATAAAAAAAATGTTTAGTTTATAAGTTCAAACTCTTTGTGACTATTTTAACATCCTAAGCAGCATTTAACCAAAACAAATAAAGCATGATGGTTCTGATCGTCAATTGCTGGAATAATTCTAACAAATATGGTGACAGTGATTATGATTTAAAATTGTAATATCTCATGACAACAATCAATAAGAACAAATGAAGAATTCAAAATCATCACACTGGCCAATACATGTTGGATAACGCTAATAATCAGTTCTTATTATGACAATTAGGTTTCGTTTGGGATGACTTTCTTATTGCTTTTTAAAGCAGCTTTCTAGTACAAAAATTTCTTGCTATAAAATTGCTTTAGAAAGCTGTGGACCTCCGAGAGGACACAAACAGAACACCGCCTCCCCGCGGGGGGAAGACAATATTTGTTGCCAATTGGAGGGCAGATTCGATCACACATACGATTAATCATTGAGGATAGTGGCTATCACCAGCACACCCCGATGGGTAATAATATGTACGATCTGATCATCACAACGGATTTTCCTCACCCGATACATCAGCTCGAGTGAGGTTTATTTGATAGTGGGATTCGATTTCTCACGGGCGTAAGCCCCCGTGGTTAATTACATCTCATGCCGGGGCCTGAGAAAACTCTCGATTAAGGATTCTACATTATCCTTCTCAAATTGGGATTGGCACATAAGAGGAAAACTAGGAAGTCCTACTCAAAGGGAAAGAAATGTTCAACTAAGCTTAGTCAACATACACGGCTCAGATCAGCATCCGGAGAGACTAAGGTAGTGAGAAGAAATTGGAGAAAATAAATAAATCATGCACTCAAAGCATGTAGGAGAGAAGGATGGAGGTGGCGTCATCCATGTGACGCAGATAAATAGGGTTTATAGTCTCTGAAGGAAAGGAGACTTACCTACTGATGAGGCATACTATGAAACAGTAGTAGCCTTGAATCCTAAATCTAATGGGTCTAGTGTTCTACGCAACACTAACACCCGTGTCCTAGCTAATGCAATGCAAAACCTGGACTTACCCCGGCCTGGAAGGGGGAGCCAGCTAACCACCTAATCGCTTTAAAACCATGCTATCCAGTCATTTAATGAAAGATGGGTGGGTAGGTTTAAGTTTATTGGAAGCGCGGCCGATGTCTAGAGGATTTCCTAATTGGCTCCGGACTGATGTTGGGTGAATGCTCCTAGAGCTAATACAATTAAAATTTTGATTTAGTTAGTTTCTAATGCAATGCATGCTAGTTGAAGCTTCCAAATTAGGTATGCATAAAACTTTAAAAAGGCTTATGAAAATAATTTTTAGAATTAGACTGGGCTTCCCCAGGTCCGGCACCTCATCCTCATATGTCAGATTATACGGACTCTACCCACAGGCGGGGAAGTGTATTACAGAAGGAGAAAGAAGGATGCAATGATATGCATGCGACCTCGGACGATTCTGATAATTTTCTAGGTTGTTAAGTTTCTAAATTACTTAAACCTTAAAATTTTGAATGTTAGTTGCGAGTAGAAAAAGTTTTTATCCTTAGAGAGCCTAACAAAATCTAGGCTAAAATAAAAGCGGCATGCAGATCACCAATAAACTAGGAAAAGCATACAACCTATGCGCAATCAACATTAAAATAAACACAGTAAATAACTAAGCAAATTAATTAAATGTCCATAGGCCAACTGCCCTTAATTACAAACCAGGGTCTGCAGAAAATAAAGTGGTCGGGCACCACTGCCAACAACCTGGATTTCTAATCCTAGAACAGACGCAAGTTATTTTGAGTGGGATACACTTGGTCTTCATTTTCTTGATCTTCTCTTCCTTGGACTCCTTGGATCTTAACTTCCTTGGACTCCTTGGGTCTCCTTTGCTTTGGACTCCTTGGATCTCAGCTTCCTCGGACTCTTCAGGTAGTAGAATGATCCAAATTTGGATTCCCGAATAGAAAAGGGCTATCCTCATATTGGGTGCCCTTTTCTCTTCGGAATCCAACCTTTGAATCTCAGTATCCCCACTCAAAATAAACTTTCACAACTCTTAACCAATATTACAATTAATTACATTAAATAAAAACAGTAAAGTCTAGACTCTCCTGCAAGGTTATCCTAATAAAAAATCATCCCAAGCAGTTTAATGTATTACGAGCAGTTATAGTAGAATAAAAGTACTCAATCACAGCCACACTTGGCCATGCTCTTAATTATTTTGAGGGCTAAACAAGCTCTGGAGCACCTGTAGCAATTTATAATGATAATTTTATTTAGCCCTCATTTATTTAGGGGGGGCTGAGCAATTTATGAAGCACCTACATAAAACATCATTAATATTTTTAAATCATGATTATTGCCCCCCCTTTTTATTTAGCGCTGCATGAGCATGGCCACCTGCAGAAGACATCGTTAGTATCAACATCGATCCTAACCTATGGGTAGTCTATCGTGCAATCACATCAAATCCCAGAGTACAGTAAAAGTAAGCAGCCACACCAACAGTTCGATCACAATATGCAGTGAAAACTTGAAAAAGCTCGGCACACAGCAGGAAAAGTAAACACCGGCCTAGCCTAAGTCTAGAAGTGGTGCCCTAGCAAACAATTCTACAGTGTGTGTAGAAGACTGGGTGGCTGAGGTAGATCCTAAGCTGGGTCATTAGTTACAATTGCCTACTGTCCAAGTTTGTTGTAGGTCTGAAGAGGGAATTTTAATTAAAGTCAAAATATTAGTGAATTAGAGTCTGTTTTAATTAATTTGATATGTAGGTCAGTTTTAATACTTAGGGTAATGGTGTTTGAAGTTTAAATTGCATTAGTGAGTTTTAGGAGGTTCGGGGCCCACCTATACACTAAGCTAAGGAGGGTCCAAAATTGACTTTTTGATTAAAGGGGATTTGTAGATAGCTAATATTTTAATAAAATACTAGATCTTAACCTGGTCAGTTAGA
This sequence comes from Dendrobium chrysotoxum, assembly GCA_019925795.1. NCBI lineage: Eukaryota > Viridiplantae > Streptophyta > Magnoliopsida > Asparagales > Orchidaceae > Dendrobium > Dendrobium chrysotoxum. The sequence continues at coordinate 42,006,645 of CM034309.1, forward strand.
CAGTTAACATGCTCAATTTGGACTCTTCTATCCAAAGTTATGAATTTTCGAAGTTTTGGTCTTGTTTTGAACTAAGTTTGACCGAAAAGTTGACTTTTTTATTTAAGTTCATTTCTAGAATTTTAATATTTTTAGTAAATACTAGACCCTAATGTGAGTTGAATGCCTTTGAGTTTGCAGGATTTGGAGTTTCCTACGCAAAGTTATGAATTTTAAAAGTTTCGGGCCTTAGACTACATGCTACGGTTGACCGGAAAGTTGACTTTTCATTTTAGGCTGATTTATGGACACCTAATATTTTTAGTAAATATAAGGCTTTAATTGGAGTTGAATGCATTTTAGTTTGCACATTTTAGAGTTTTCTGTAATTAGTTATGATTTTTAGAAGTTGGGGCAATTAAATAAATTATCGAAATTGCCTAATTAGGGGTACTTTGGGGGTTTTGGCCCAAATCAGCTCCAAACGGATTGGAATCACCCCCAAAGGTCAGAAATGACCTAAGAAGGTGTCCCCAAGTGTTTGGGGAAAATTTATGATTTTTAATAATTTTTAATGATTTAATTAAGGCAAAAAGGTGATTTTTGATTAAGGTTGAATTAAAGTCTAGATTAATGTCCAATTAAAAGGTCCTAATTATCTAAGGTTGGGAACTGAATTCTGGAGAGTTTGAGTTATTATGGGTATTTTTATGATTTAAAATGGATTTATTAGATTTTTCTGAAGTTTCTAAGGCTCAATTAACGGGTAAATTAGGGTTTGCTAATTAAGTATTTTAAAGAGTCCAGAAAATTTCTAGAAAATTCCAGAGAATTTCAGATGTCACTAAATGTTAGTGTTTAAAGTTTCACAGCAATTCGGGATCTATCCTAGCTCCTAGAAATATTCTAAGTTTGTAAGACAGTCCTTAATTATTGTCCTCAGGGTGTCACTACGTTGTATAGGAATAAAATGAAGTAACTAACCCTTAGGCATAATATAGAGGGTAAATGCAGCAAATATAAACACACCAATCAAGTCCTTAGATCTAGGAGAGCCTAGGCTATGTGCTTGTGCAACCTACACATGCAAGGACTGCAAAAACACTAAATAAAGAAGCCTAATGAAGTGATTAGTGAGTGATTGGGACACAATCATTCACTAATCCTTCTCCCACATGAATTATGCTCACATAAAGGTCATAGGTTTAAAATTTCACAAGAGGTGGACCTCCCAAAATTAAAGGATTTAAATAATATTTAAGTTTAAAACAATTTTAAAATACCTAAATATTACAAATATATAATAATATGGGTTTAAAAATAAGATAATTAAAATTAGTTCAATTCATAAGCATGGGAAGTCTACCAGCCACCAAGGGGGGTTTTAAAATAATTTTTATTTTAAAAAAGTCAATTATATTAATTAAATAATATTTAAATAATTAAATATCAAAATAATACAGGCATCATCTAGAAAAGATAGAATCAGATACAGAAAGTATTTTAAATTAAAATTCACATTTTTCTGAAAAGAACGAGGTATTGCACGCAAAAATCCGATTTAAAACGAGAAATTTATGAATTTCCTAAGTTAAATAGGTTTTAAAAAAAATTAAATATTTTAAAATAATTAATATTTAAAAATAATTAATAATTTTAAAATAAATCAGATATAATAATATCTGAATTTTAAAATAAATTTAAATAATAATAATCAAAATATTATAATAATATAAAATAATAAATATTAATATTATAATTATATTAATATTAACATAATAATACTATTATTAAAGATAATAATAATATTACTAATTAACCATATTAATATTATAATAATAATAATAATAATAAATACTAACATTATAATAATATAAATATTAACATAATAATATCATTATTAAAATAATAATATTATTAATTACAATATTAATATTAATAATAATCAAATATTAATATTACAATAATATATATATTAACATAATAATAATATTATTAAAATAATAATGATATTATTAATTATAATATTAATATTATAATAGTATTAATAACATTGAATATTAATATTATATTAATATAAATATTAATCATAATAATATTATTATTAAAATAATAAAATTATTGATTATAATCTTAATATTATAATAATACTAATAATAATAATAATTAATATTATAATAATACAAATATTAATCATAATAATATTATTATAAAAATAATAATATTATTAATTATAATATTAAAATTATAATAATACTAATAATAATAAAAATTTTAAAATAATTTTCTAAATGAAAATAATAATAATAAGCAAAATAATATTAAGAATAATATAACCTAAATAATAATAATAATAATAATAATAATTACAATTATAATTATAATAATTATAATAATAATTAAAATTTAAATAATAATTAAAATATAATTCTCTAAATTTAAAATACATTAAAAACAATTACTAAAACTAATTTTAAATAAATAAATAATAATAAAAAAAAACGGCGGCGACGGCGCTGGACACGTGGCAGCCCAGGATTGGGTCCACGGTCCTGGGCAATGATTGGAGAGAGGGAACCGCGGCGGCACGACGGCGGGCCACATGTCAACGCGGGATTGGTTCTGTGGTTTCAGCAATGATTGCCACAGCGGGCAATCATTGCCGTAATGACTGCGGTAATGATTGTCGCGGTCGCGATCACTTGGCCACGTAGGACGACGCCCCACAGCCGTCTGATCTTCCGCCGTTTCGATCGGACGGTCATGATGATGAAGGATGGTGTTCTGATCCACAGGATCGAAGCCAATCGTCGTTTCGAACCGTGGAACGACCGGATCTCAACCGTTGATCGCAGGATCTCAACCGTTGATCGCAAGATTAACGGTCGAGATTAACCGTTAGCGGACGAAGAACCGAACCCGAGCCCTAACTCAATATTTTGGCTAAACCAAACTCGATGAAATTTTAAACATATGATATATGGGTGAAGAGCATTCATGTGGATGTGTTCTTCTAGCCTAAAATGCGCTTTCTAGACAGCTAATTAACCCTAAGTGTTCTAGGCTAGGGTTTGCATTTTTATCTAATCTTCGGACGATCTTGGGCTTGTAGATTGTCCACGTATATTTCCCCAGTTGAACTCGAGCCTTGATTCGTCTTGGATCGGCCAGAATTCGTCTAGGAAGGAGTTTCGTCTCAGTTCGCTGGAAAGATCACCGTCGACGGGCTTGACCGGCGGGGTTTGACTTGGGAAGGGTGGAGGAAGACCTAGGGAGCTCGTTTGCCAAATCTCAAGGCTTGGGAGCGTCTAGGTCTAGAGCAAGAGCAAGTGTCCCCTAAAACAAACCCTAAAACTCCTATATATAGCTCTAAACCTAAGCTAGACGGCTAGGATCAAATTAGGGATTGATTAGGAAGGACAATAGGGTGAATAGGCCGTGGTTTAAGTCTTGGAGTATTAGGAAAGGGTTTAAATGGCTTTGATAGGTCTTAATGGGTTATATTGACCCATTAATGACTTGGGTTGACCAAGTCAAGGGTTGACTTGGTCAACCTAGTCAAATAGGTCCAAGGGAGAGTGAGGGTTGAGCATAGGAGGCTAAGGAATGGATTTGAGTTGAATTGGGCCCATTAGGGCCTATTGGGTCAACCTGGGTTGACCTGGTCAACCAGGTTGACCCAGGACCTGGGTCTGATCCAAAACAAGGTCAACAAAAGCATTAAGAAAGCTGTCCCAAATGATGCTTCGTTTGGGATGGCTTTCTTACTGCTTCTTAAAACAGTTTTTTAGTACAAAAATTTTATTTTTTAAACTAGAAAGCTGCTTTAAGAAGCAGTAAGAAAGCCGTCCCAAACGAAACCTAATTGTCATAATAAGAACCAATTATTAGCTTTCTTACTATTTTTAAAAGTAGTTGTCTATTACAGAAAAAATTTAAAAGCAACGAAAATGCAATGGCTCAAAACTGTCCCAAAACAAAAACTTAATAGTTGATTTTTTTTTTTTTGGTGTGTTCTCCTTTGACATTCTTAGTTAAGTAGTGGGATCCTATTGTCTTCACACCCTGATGACCTGATGATCACCAAGCTCTCAGTTAGCCTTCATGATGTGGTATTTGTTAATTAGAACTAGGCCAAACGTGTTCTGGGTATTCTTCAATATAGATTCACATTAAAACAATTAAGAGCAGTTGGATTTACCTAATGCAATATGATCGAAATGAAAACTAGAGTTGCACAAAGTTGCAATTTTTTGCAAATTTGCTATTAGACACTTTTTTTTTTGAAATTCATAATAGGGCCTATGCATTAATAATATAAAAGTATTACAAGGCCTTAAAGGGATCAAAAGCTCACTAAAGCTCAAATAGCTACATCCAAAATCAAAATAAACCTAAGGAGCCAATTATCTCTACTAATTACAATATAAAATGAAAAACAAAAGGGAGGCAAGGAGATATCACCTCAAAAGAAAGGCCCAAGCTCAGATCAAAGATGAGGCCCAATCAGGTACCAAATACAATAACTGCAAAATAAAGAAAGCATAAGGAAAATAACAAAGTAATTCCTGTAATAAAAGCCTACGAATCTTCAACCCAAAAGATCCAGCACCAAAGCTCAGTGATAAGCAAAACCCAAGACCACCGAACGGATTAAAAGAAAACTAGAATGAATGGGAACCCACAGAGGTTATCACAACCTGAGAAATAACCAACAACCAAAGCAAAAACTACATAATCATCAGAAATAAACTTAGTGCTGAAACAGAACAAAAATTAGAAGTAGTTCTCCCAAAAGCCAAACAAATTAAAACAAATCAGCAACCCAGAACCAGCAACCCCCAAACCGCGAATAGGAGAACCAAACTCCAAAATACCACTAAGAGATGAAATGGAGATAAATCATTGAAAACAAAGTGCAAAATCTGAAGAGCACCCAAAGAGGAAAAAAAAAGAACAAAGTGCACACATATCTTGTCCCGACTGACTGAAATCTGTGTGCACCAAAACCAATCTCCAATCAAAAGCAACACCAAAAAGGAACCTCCCATTGCTATTAGCAGGGGCAGAATCAGCCTTAATTTTCAGGGGGACAAATTTATAATTAAAATGTAGAGATTTTTTTCATATATATATATACACACACACATATAATTTTAGTGAATAATGATTATTTGTACTTGAATACATAATAATTTCAAAAATATCATCTACATCTTATACAATGACAATTATTCTTAAACAAAATTTAGGTTGAAATATGGATGATTTGTTTGCGAAAAAATCAAAATGATGTAATTGATTAATCATTCAAATTCAACGAAATGCATGTTAGAGTTGCCTTGAATTTGGCTCGACTCCTATTTGTTCATATTCTTGATCGTTGTATGCTTCACAGATATGTCAGGGGTCCAGGGGGCAGTGCCCTCTAACGGGGTTCGACTGTGGGCTCCGAAAATTCGGCCCCGGCCTCCACCTGCTTTTTTGCTATATAGGGGGGAGTTTTAACGGATTAAGTTCCGAGGTAAATTTTGGAAGGCAGATGGGTTTGTAGATAAGACACTACCCAAAGATTTCGCCCTCATTTTGCGAGGACTTTATAATCTGAGTTCTGGTTTTCTATACGCGCAAGCCCCTATAGTTAATTACCCCTCCCGGTCACGAGAGAGAACTTTTGATTAAGGCTAGTCGTCAATCCGATACGTAGATATACATGCATCTGGCATATAGTAGCAGCATAAGTATTTGGAATGATCAGAGAATTTGGGAATTTGGAAGATTGGTAGATTTGACATTTAAAATTGAAAATTTCACCATCTTGCACTTAAAGCGGATGGTGGGGGAATGGATGATAGACCCGATCAAGATCCCATGGTTCCGTCGTCCCGGGCCATCGTGGTCCCTGGTCTACTTAGTTAGAGGCGGTAGTCGACCCAACCTGATAATAGGATCCTTGTCGGCAGCCATGCGTTGCTTCGTCTAAGGGTACCTTGTAGACCTGGGGTGGGTGTTTGTCTAAGGGGACAGATTTGAATCCACCTTAGCTAATAGAGGGCTTTGTGCCCTATCGATTATATTCTATTGATTCATATCTCAAGGATTTGATACCATTGGGGAGCATACGGGCTCTAGCCATAACCATAATATAATGGTGCCATTTGACGGCAACCACCTGGTTCAGAGGGCCCCAAGCATAACCGTTTATCCTGCAGTGCCATTTGGCGGTAAAACTGCTGGTTAGAGGACTCATACCACATCTTTGCTGGCACGAGATTGTTTGAGAATGGATCCTACTGATATTTTTGATCAGGCATAAGCTCTTTGTGAGCTGCAGTTATTTTCAGGTTTGTCTACTAGGCAAACTGTTACGGAGGGTGGATGGATTTTAGCTTTAAGTGTTTGATGGTTGAATTTTCATTTTAAATATTAAGATTTAGAGTTTTTGAAATTGTCTGGAGTTTTCTGGAGTTTATGGTTTTTGGGTGTTTGGGATGGTATTTTGAAGATGTTTAAAATGGACCCCTCCGGTTGATATTTTCATTCAACATGGCCATCATCAGGGTGTATGGGGTCATTCTCATTTATGGGTTGAACCTTGTCCACTTTATCGAGCTATCGATAGAGGATCGGGTTTCGTAGGCTTTATGCCCTTGTTAGTGAATTCTCTTGATTATAGGCCTTGAATGCCTAATATGAACTATAAAATAAATATTCCGGTCGATCTCGCGACCACATATTTATTTAATGGTTCGAGCCGTGTCGACTCTTATTTACCTGTATAGGAGGATCGGGCTCGAATTGGAATTCAATGGTTTGACCGGCGCAACATTCCTAGACGTCACGTGTGTACCAATAAGATGCTCGCCGGGGCCCATGCTGGTGTTGGTTGCATATCCCCCCTTTTTGTGTACCTATGTGTATACCAATTACGGTGCATGTGCGGGGTTATTTTTAGAAATATTTGTTGCTGCTTGGTTGTGCGGGTGACCGCCATTTGAATACAACATTCTTCTTGGAAGCTTATACACGCCTTATGTCTGCTTGTGTGTAGGTTGCAGATTCGGTGGCGTGGCGTTACAGCTTGTGGACGCCTTCTATCTACATGTATGAGTATTGCAGATCCGGTGGCATGGCGTTGCAGCTTGTGGACGCCTTCTATCTGCTTGCATGAGTGTTGCAGATCTGGTGGCGTGGCGTTGCAGCTTGTGGACGCCTTCTGTCTGCTTGTACGAAGGTTACAGATCCGGTGGCGTTATGCTAGAGTTTCATTTGGAGATTTGTACACCTTTTGTCTGCTTGCACAGATGTTGCAGATTCGATGGCGTTACGTCGTGCTACGATCATTTGTCACTTTCATACAGGTAGACTGTCGTGTACTGCTGGTTGCTTTTTATAGATGAATTATAGTACACCAATGAGTCTCCTACTTACTTTCTTCAGAAAGGGTACCCTACAGTTCTTCAGCTGTCTCAGGCATCTTCCACCTTCGAGTCAGAGAGGATCCACCTCTTCTTCTTCGCCCCACAGCTAGTTTCAGACCGGTTCTTCCTGGTTCACCAGTCAGATATTTTTGGTTTGCCGCCTCACCAGAGAGGTACCGTCGTGGTGGATGGGCTTGACCATAGAGGGAGACGCACTTTGTTACTGAGGAGAGAGAGTTTACTTGTTGCTGAGTACTTCATCAACATACGCCCAGGTTGGCTGTGTTATAAAGCAGGCACCACAGTGACTTTGGAGGGCTACCAGCCCAACAGGGTAGCCAGACAGTTTGGACTCTCTCAGGCCACAGCTTACGATGGACGGCCACTACTTTCAGGGGTTGCAGATGTACGGCGTATGGATGTTGTTCCAGCAGAGACCTTTTTTTACGCCGCAGCTTTGACTTGGACACACTTACTGAGGCTGGGGACAGGTTCCAGCTTTCTTTTGGCACATTCGTCCGTTAGTACAGGAGTCAGTTACACCAGAATGTCTTGGGTGCGACAGTCCTTTGGACCAGCTTTAGAGCATGGTGCGAGGAGGTACGAGCGCCGGGTACGAGAGCTTGGGTTGTCGAGGGGACAGAGGTCCCGTCAGGTTCTTCCAGAGACTGCAGGTAGTAGAGGTACTTCCCTACCCCCTCCTCCTTTCTTTCCTACTAGTACTTAATTCAATATAATTATGGTAATTTGATTTATCATTTGGTGCAGGGACACGTGTTAAGGCCCATACTGTTGCTGGGGCTGTTGTTCCTTCTCCTTCTAGAGTTCCGGATGTGGCACATGCGCCACATCACACAGAGGTTTCCCAACCCTCTCGTCGGTGGACTAGTTCTCAGCGCGTGACTCCTTCCAGATGGTTTGTAGACGCTCGTCTTTCTTCCAGGGACCTTGGGGAGAGCACACAGGAGCCGAGGAGGTCAGACTTCACTGGGTACGATACACCAGGACCCTCCGACGACTTCTCTTTTTCGGTGGACCCCTACGGGTCATTCTGTCCAGGCGAGTCTTCGGGGACCAACGCTGCTTTACTTACAGAGCTATTTGGGGGGGGGGGGGGGGGGGGGGCGTCGTACACGCAGCCGCCGTCAGACCTTGTTCTGACAGAGTTCTTCTTCCCTGTGGGCTACTTAGCTGACTTTACAGGCCCCTCCTTCGTCCCAGCCAGTCACCCAACCGACTCAGCGGGCCCTTCCACAGGTACGCGTTAATTGTAAGTTAATTTATTTTCAATGCATTATTATGATATCTGTGATTATATTAATTATTTATAATCTTTTGTGTAGTGGCTGAGGGAGTCGACTACACATTAGAGATTTTTTGCTATGTTCCCCGACCTCCGGACTCCACGACTACTGACATCGACCTCTAACAATAACACCTATACACAATGTGTTTAATTATGCTGGGGGCAATTGCCTAAAGACCATAGTATTTTAAAAATTTTTTAGGGGGGGCAATTGCCACCCCCCCCCCCCCCCCCCCCCCCCCCCCGGGCACTTGGGGGTTCCGCCCTTGGCTATTAAACACATTGCTTCCATGATTGAAAGCAAAAGAAAATATATTGCCTCGAATGATTGAGATCAAAGGTCCTTTTATATAATTGTTGCATCTTGGAATATTTACGATGGTAGAAATACATAAAGTTTAGCGTCATAGCTTTGTCTGAATATACATCATACAAAGAGATAAAAGAGTAAGGTGCATTATGCACAGGAGACACCAATATTTTTACGTAAAAAATTTTAAAATGAAAAAAAACCACGAGGCTGATATAGTTTGAATGAACCCATTAGTATTGATGATTTATTATAAATGATGTCCCTCCTTGAAGGAGCGTTGACTCAATATAACAAATACATATTGTATAGAGCATATAACAACATGACAATTATTTTTAAGAGAGTGTTGGCATTTTTGTTTGTTTAGTCAGTAGGGTCGTAGTCGATGGGCGACGATGGTCGGAGGGATCATAGTCGATAGATGACGGTGGTCGGAGGGACCATAGTCAACAGGAGATTGTGGTTTGAGGGACCGTAGTTGGCGAGTGAGGGTGGTCGGAGGGACCGTAGTCAATGGGTGATGGTGGTCGGAGGAACCGCAGTTGGCGAGCGGCGAAGGTCAGCAAGAACTGTAGTGGTGGCAACATTAGATGGAGAGTGCAAGGAAATTCTTAAGCTTGCTCCTCTTCTCCTCCCCTATCATGTGAAGAATTAGGGGTTATTTATAGTTTTTTGTGAGTGGTATGGGTAATAAATATGGAGAAGATCAAGGGTAGGTTGGGAGTGTTCCATCAGATGATTGATATTCGTTCCCTTGATCATAGAATATTTATTGAGCATTTGAGTGCTTTAATGATGTCAGAATTGAGTGATCTTGGGCTCGTTGGATTTTTCTCATCAAGCCGCTTGATTCGACTATAAGTATGTCATGTTTGGATATCAATTAGTCATCCAATTAATGCTCTAATGCTTTCAAGTTGGCTTTGATCCCTTGATTTGGGCTCATTTGGGCTCGGATTGGACTGATTTTGGTGTCGTTGAGTTTATGTCCTTGAGATGTTTAATTCATTTGATTATAAGCTTGCTGAAATCGGAGATTGGACGATTTCAAATTTAATTTTGGAAGTTTCTGATTCCTATTTGCATCGAGATTCGTGCCTGATCGTGGCGTCTTTTGGTGACATATCAATAACAAATATTATTGGTCATATTTTTAAGCATATTTGAGGGCATTTATCATCCCCATAAATTTTCTTTTGATGCTGAAATTCATCATCAAAGGTTATTTTTATGCAGACAAACTTTATTGCCTTTTTTTCTATCCAATTTGTTAACTTAAGGACTATAGAAATTCCTATAGATTACTATAGATCACATCCTAACATATTAAGAACCAAAATATTTAGTGGAAATTACCAATGTAATACCAATTTGAATCATAAAATATCTAATTTCGATCACATCCTATAGAAAATCCATCTCTAATTTTATTCAAATATCTAATACCAATTTGAATCAGTAAAAACATGTTATACCTAATGCTCGGATCTGGATCGTCGCTCCCTCGGTCGATAGCAAGGGACGAAGAAGAGCGTCGCTCAAATAATTTAGCTGTAACGCTTGTGGTAAACGAAAGAAATGATTGAGAATATTGCGGTAAAACAAAGGAATTAGGGCATGCAACAAGCACTACTGAAATCAGAGGTTTAAATCGCTGGCAAAACGAGCCAGCAACAACGATTTTCAAACCGCTCCTTTAAAGTGTTGTGAAAGACTCAAAGTTTTTGACAGTGAAAGCAATTCTAGATTCACACAAAAAATAAGTTCAATGATGGAGATATTATTGAGGATACAAATAAACATTTATATATACTCACAAAACCTCATAAATTGATCCGGGCCCAAAGAGTTTAGAACAAATGAATGTCTACGATTCCAGTTGGATACTAGGGAAATAGCATATTTTAGATTTATTTTTCATCATAAATGGGCTATTTTCTTGCCAAAAGTCCTAGTAATCCACCCACTTTTGGTCTGCCTATTTTTGATGGGTGCATGTGTATCTCTAATATTTTAGAAACTTTTTCAATATTTATTTTATAAAAATACTAAATATATTTATACTTACCAACAAGCTCTAATATTTCATATTTAAAGTTGAGACTAAGGTTTTGTTTGGGATGGCTTTCTTATTGCTTCTTAAAGCAGCTTTTTAGTTAAAAAATTAAAATTTGTGTACTAAAAATTGCTTTAATAAGCACTAAAAAAACGGTCTCAAATGAAGCCTAAATAATATTGAGAGATGTGCTTATGCTTCCTCACAAACATAATTCTATTTATTTTGCTTTCTCCTCTTCATATACTATAGACATCCTATGCTACGTTTAACTTAACTCGCATACCTTCACTAATTCACTTAAGCCTGTACTCAAATTTTGTAAATATATATATATATATATATATATATATATATATATATATATATATATATATATCATATAGGTATTGAGCTACAAGATTGCTCAAAGTTTCTTCCGATATAACAAGATAATGGGGAAGCCACTAAAAGTTCATCGATAATAAAATAATTATTTAAGATAATATCAAATTTATTAATTTTTGAAAAAAAAATATAAAATTTATTATATCAAACTTACAAAATCATAGATTGTGAACTCCTGAAATTGTTTTCTTTTATGATACATAATTAAGGAGTATCAAATTTGTTCCTTACATATCTTTTATCTTTACACATTTCTTTTTGATGTGGGATAAATTTACATAATTAAGGTTAATAAAATAAGCTATAAAGTCAAAGAATCATAAGTAAATTTGTAAATATAACAATATTTAAGTCTTGCGTGTAGCTTTCAAGCTCAATATATAGTTAAGACTTTGCATTGCATGTTTGCACACCTTTACTTTAGGTTGGGTAGGGATAATGAGAAGGGTCATGATGCTTAAGATTATTTATGATAATGAGGTGAATTGGGCTACTAAATTAATTGGCTATGTATAGGATGAATGATAACACGTAGATGATCCTACGCTGGGTAATGGTGGAAATGGTATAGATGAAATGGATATGCGTATGTTGTGTTGGAGAGATATAGATTGATGGACCAGGAATTGGATATTTCATGTTCCAGAATCTAAATTGGAAGAATTCTTTCTTTTATTTTTTTAATCTTTTAATATAACAACACAAGAGCTATCTATTTTTTTTATCAATGATAATATCAGGGGAAATAAATCTAGTAATCAAATATCAATATGCATCTGTATTCATTGCTTCAAAAATCATATACAATATTCATGAATCATATCAATACAACACATCATCTAGTACTGATTACAAAAGAATAATTACAACAAAAGCAGCAAAACCTTATAAATCCTAATCAATCTTACATCCTTGATCCTCTACCCTGACCTAAAATTATTTAAACTAAATATAATGAACTAGAAAGTCAACATATCACTAAATTCTACGACTGAACTCAAAGCACGATAAAGAAGCATTATGCATGACGTCAATCAATTTATAGCAGCAATAGTCATATAATCATGAATCTGTGCTAAAATAATTTAACTCACATGCTGTGATAGTAAGATATGTGAAATAGTACAACAGTACGGTATGAAAGCCAATAAAATAATACATCGTAAAAATAGTAAATCAATATGGGTGTTGAATTAATAAAGTAGTCGTCGTAGCAGTATTTGTTTAATCAGTAAGGAAATCATATAAAAATTAGTAGAACCAAAGCCTCAATGAAGATTGTTGAAATCGTATGAACATAGTAAAATGATATACACATGACATCCAACTATTCTATATCAACATCAGATTTGTATCATAATCACATGTTCAAGATATCATATGATTAGTAACATTGAATCAGTAAACAATAATATTATCAATGAACCAATATCAATATTAATGAATCAGTAACAATATCATCGAAGATAGCAGTAGTAGAGCAGTACATTAATAGTAAAAGTAAATCCATATAGTAGCAATAAATCAGTACAATAACAGTAAGGTTGTATATTAAAAATGAATAAGTAACATATATTCGAGTAGTCACACTAAATAAGAAAGAAGTTCTAGCTTGCACGATACTTTTTCAGTAGTTAATAAGTCAATAATTGTTGGCTCAGTAAATAGAGTCATAACTCTTTGCCTGTCGGCATAATAATGACTTTTTATAAATCCCAACCAGTAAAACACGTGAATTAGTAGATGATAACACCAAAGCACAATATTTAAAGAAAAGCCTGTCGGCCCACCATCTTGTACATACTAGTTAGTCTTCAGCCAACATTAATAATTCACCAGCCTTTGCTTGTTTTCACACATTATTATTATCAAAATATTATATAATAATAGCAATTAGTTATTACTCAACCAAATACTCATATTCATTCACAATATTTGATTTAACAATGTACCTATATTAAAATTTCAAGTTTTTATTTCTTGCAAATCATTCAAAATACAATAATTTTTATTTTACTTGGTGAAATTATAAAATCATCCAATCAAAATATCCAGAATAATCAATACTATAACATTTAAAAAGTTGTGCGATCGAGTTCATTAAATCCGAGGAAAATATAATAAATTCAATTTAAAAGAAATTAGATGGTCGAAATTAAAATCTTTAAAAATAGAAGTAGGAAATAAGTCACCTTCCTCAATCTAAGCTATTTTCGTAAAAGGGTGAAGCGGATTGGAACCAAAATATGACTTTCTCTTTTCTCTCTCCTCTTTCCTTCCACGGCAAGAAATGGAAGTGAGGGGCGAGGAAGGAACGATAATATATATATATATATATATATATATATATATATATATATATATATATAAACAATTTTTAGTGCGTAGCGCCACAGCGTTGTATGTCGTATCCAACCATCCAGGATTACTGTAGAATATATGCTTCAATACTGCAGAGACAATTTCTGGTACCACTATGTTCGAAGGCCCAGTGCTGCAACGTCACAATTTCAACGTCGCAGTGCTCTAGTTCAAACAGAAATTCAAATTTGCATTAAAAATCATTTCAAAATTTTTGGATTATTACAAGAGATTTGATACATGTGTTAGTGAAGGTGATAATAACAAGTGGAGTAGAAGTTGTGATAGTAGTGGTGATGACATCAATTTTCTTACCATGTGTGTAAACATGAATTTAATATTTTTGCTCTTATGCTCCTCTCCTCTATCAGATGAAATTTGAAAAAAAAAAACTTTAAAAATATTATTAAGGAAATTAGACTATTAATATTTAAATAAACCCACAAGATTATATGCTAACTAATGCAATGTGTATGTTTCAACATGTATGCAATTGCATGCTTTGAGTGAATAACTCATGAATGATAATACATGTGAAAAATACACATGTAATGAGTGTAGAGTGCATTTATAATTACTGATGGCTTTTCGAAGTCATAAATGTGGGTATGTCCTATTATGAATGTAGAGACAATGATGTACGATGAAAATGATGATTCATGATTGCTTAGAGTCATGATCAGGATGTGCATGTCTGATGCACACATGCATTATACAAATAAACTGTAAAGATTTATGTCTAATATTATAAGATGCCTTTTCATCTCTCTCCGCACTCAACATCAATATTAGGATAAATTCTAGATTTTAGTCTCATGATCGATATCTAAAACTCTAAGTGTATGTTTTTTTTCCTTTCACACTCTTAATCCTCTAAAAACTTCATCTTATCTCACACAAAGGCTTCGTTTGAGATGGCTTTCTTACCGCTTCTTAAAATAGCTTTTTATTACTAAAATTAAAATTTTTGCAATAAAAAAATGTTTTAAGAAGCAATAAAAAAGCCGTCCCAAATAAAGCCTAAGATTTCATTTGTGACTGTTTTCTTACTGCTTCTTAAAGTAGTTTTTTAGTAAAAAATTAAAATTCTTTATTAAAAAGCTGCTTTAAGAAGTAGTAAAAAAGCCGTCCCAAATGAAGTCCAAGTCATAAATGTTAAATTCTCCAGCACAATTACTCAACATCTCTATCTCTATAGTCCAAAAATAAATTTAACTCCACAAATCACCACTTCGCCTCTCCACAAAAAACCCATCTATAATCTTATCTTCATAAGTCCACATTCTCTCATAACTTTCCACCATCCCTTCCAATAACACCCTAAATTAATTCATTAAACAGTTACCTTCTATAAGGCTGGAACCATAGGGTCCAAAGTGTCAATGGCTTCACTTAAAGATGAGAATGAATAAAAATAAGGCGAGTTAAGTAACTATCTTAAGTTGGAGAGGGATGATAATTAGCTACTGGGGTTTATGAGGGTTAATAATGATAAGTGCACCTAATTTTTAAGTATGTCAGTGCAAATAGGAGCAAGAAGGGAGATTTACAAGTGATAATTGTTGCCTGTCAATTTGGGGATCGGATAGAGAGAGACAGACCTAAGGGAGGAGATATGAAAATGAGAAATTGTATATGTTAGGATAGGAAATTTATTTTAATTTTTGACAAAATTTTGGTTGAATAAAATCTGCCAATAAAATAATATTTTGATAAATAATTTCGTGGGGGAAGATCCATGGAGATCTATATTACTGAGAGAGCATTTAAAATATGTTGGAGGATTAGTTGTTAAGTAATCATTTCTGATACCATGAAGACATAAGTAGTTATGATCATTTACTGGAGAAATTAATACAAGAGAATAATAACAATGAAAGAAGAAAGAAAGTTAGAGACAATATAAGAAAAGCTACTACCACTCTTCATTACATTCTTCATTGTACCTGCAATGTATAAATTTAAATCTGAATAGCAAATATTTTAGGTTTTATTTTAGACAGTTTTTTACTGCTTCTTAAATCAATTTTTTAATATAAATTAAATTTTTTTTTTATTAGAAAACTGCTTTAAGAAATGGTAAGAAAGTTATCCCAATAACTACGAAACTAATATGCTTGTTCTTTTCCTGCTTTGGTGAATCACTGAGTCTTCATTTGGGACGGCTTTCTTACTGCTTCTTAAAGCAGCTTTTTTAACTAGAAAGATACTTTAAGAAGTTTATAAAAAAGCCGTCCCAAACAGAGACTGACTCTATTTGTTGCTTCCCTTGTGTAACATGAGCTGAGATTTGACTGTCAGTTCAGCACTGATTTATGTGGGACTCCATCCATAGGGCAAAGCACTTTGTTGACCAGCTAATACAACGCATGAAGGCCTGCGCATTTGACTCTCCATCATTGAAAGAGAAAACCGCCGATGAAAGAAAAGCTAAAGCAAACAACAATGGCGAGCAAAAGATAATAAAGGTCCAATTAGATAAAGCAAATGATTAATTACTAACTTTTAGTTAATTATACGATTAAGAAGAAACTGCGAATAAACATTTGGTGCGGTAACCACACCGTGACTTTTAGTTGCCACGTCCCCTTCAACCGTGTGGGAAAATATTTTTCATATGAACCATCGTTCCTTTAAAAATAATTATAGGGTTAGGTGCCGCTTAAATTAAAGGCATTTGTTCCCTCTTAACTTTCTCAGTTTTATTTAAATATTTTTTAAGCTCTTGAACTGGTTTGATGGCCCAAAGCCGACATGGACCATAGCACTTTTGATTTAAAAGAGATGTAGGGAGCTTGTACGGATGGATTCCGACGTAATTAAACTTTGACTTGTTTGGCTTAAGTGATTAAGGTCCTAAATACTGGTGATTTACGCTAATGACACCGGTTCATGAGTGCTAGAACAGCTTGATGACGAAACAAGTTTGGGCTATTTAATAAGTTTAATTTAATAAAGTGTTTCATTGGTATAGTACTATAGTAGTATAAATGTATGATATCTTGGCAACCAAAAAAAAAAAAAATGCTATTTGATTTTAATTAATTGATATTTCTTTGTTATATGTAAGAAATATTAGAAATGATTGGAGTGTGCAATAATTAAGGGTTTGTTGGGTATAGCTTTTCGTTGTCTTGACTTTCAGATCAATGTTATATTTTCATTTAGTTATTATTATTATTTTTATATTTTTAAAATTTTTTATGGTGGGAAGTTATTTTTTATAATCAAATATCTTTAGCGTGTGATAGATATTAAAAAATAATTGTTGGACTTAAAAAATGATATAATATTTATAGTAGCTTTTAAAAAAGCTATTTTCATCAAAGTAGTTTTGCAACTACATTTACGTAGAGTTGCAGCTAATACAAATAAGCCCTAAGGGTCTATTGGGGCAACTTCCTCACGACTTTAGTTTTTAGATAGTTGCTATTGTTTTCATTTGAGTATAATATCCTTTCATAAATTTATGTGATAGAAAAAATATTTTTTACAATCATGTGTACTAAAATACAACTAACTATAACAAAATTGTTGTTCAATTAAAAAAAATTTATAATAATCAAAATAATTTTTAAATTTAGAATTTTTCAAAAAATTTAATTTTATAATTATCTTTACAAAATGTTACGATCACACCAACTGAATTAGAGCTTTTTCTTACATCAAAAATTAAAAGACTGGAGAGATTTTTATTTTCATAAAATTAAAATTTTGCAGGGAATAAAAAGATGATAAAAAATCACTATGGAATTGCCACTAACTATAAGCTTAGAGCCTTACATCTATTAGAAAAAAGGCGTTCAGCCATTAAGTATTAGCTTAAAGTCCTGAGTCTAAGGTTTTATTTGGGACAGCTTCTTTGCTATTTTATAAAATTATTTTTTAGTTAAAATATTTCTAATTTAAAAAATTTTTAAAAATTTTTGTACTAAAAAATCATTTTAGAAAACAGCAAAAAGCTGCCCAAATGAAGCTTAAAACAGTTCCACTATTAGTGTTTAAACTATAATATCTTATTAATCCACAGTTCCACACTGTTCAATTAAGAAATTTTCTTCACTGATACAAAATATGGATGGTACTGCATTTACTGTTTATCATATTTTAATGATATTTGGTTTATGCATATTTCGCTTCTTATAAATAAAATTAATACAAAAATTGTAACAGTAATATCTTACCCAATCGTAGTCTAATGTTTTGGACTAAGCCCGATGGGCTTTGAGTTCATGATATTTACATCACGTCCATAATAGAAACGCAACGCAGAGTTTAATAAAGAGAGGGTAATTAAATTTTGACCCAAAATACTAACCTTGAAAGCCTTAGGCTTCGTTTGGGACGACTTTCATTTTGCTTCTTAAAGCAGCTTCTTAGTTTTATACTAAAAAGCTATTTTAAGAAGTAATAAAAAAATTGTCTCAAATGAAGCCTTAGGCTTCATTTGGATGACTTTTTTATTGCTTCTTAAAACAGAATTTTGATATAAAAATTAAAATTTATTAAGTAAAATTTTATTTTAAGAAGCAATAAAAAAGTTGTCTCAAACGGAGCCTTAGTTTATAGCAAAGGTTGGTTTAGATCACCAAATCTACTCTATAAAGGCTTAAAGATTAGTGTTTATGTTGATCACGATCAAATTTGAGAGATGAAATTATTCAAATTTGCCCTCGACCTCACAGCAAATTAATTGAACATAAATTTGAAAATTCGAATAGGCTGAGTATTAGTGCTCGTCCTGTCTACAAAAATTATTAAAATCTCACTTGAAAAGATTACACGGATTAGATTTTTATCAGCCTTATCTCTAATTATTTATATTGTTTTTAACACAGTCGAGAGATTATTAAGGAAAGAGACTCAAAGTCAAATCCTAACCCAATTTATTATAGGGCTAATAAATAGCTACCACTTTTTATTTTATTTTATTTTTATTGATTAATTTTCATTAATAATAATAATAATAAGCTACCACTTATTTCTTAGGGACATAATAATAATTAGATAAATAAGTTAGGATAAGTAAAGTTTATTGAATGATAATGCATGCCAAATATTGAAGGGTAACTCCTAGCGTTGATTGGTTAAGTTCTAATGCTAAGAAACCTAAAATTTAATACAAAAGTAATTTTAATGCTCAGAAATTTTTATAAAATAAAGCATCACATATAAAAATTAGAGAAATATTATTACACCCTATTATTATATCGCTAATATAAATTATGAGAAGATATAGTATCGTCCCATCGTCTTATCTTTTCATGAATCATTATACCAATAAATTTATTAAAAATATTTATTTATATAATGAACATGTTAAAAATTGCTTTAAAAAAATAATATAAAAATTCTTCATGTACTATAGTATCAAAGAAGAGCCTTCATATCAAAATTTGAAGGGACTAAAAGATTAGTTTTATTAAAAATATTAGAAAGTTGATGAAGAGTTTGGCATCGATGATGCTAAGTTAGTTAGTATACAACTAGTTGCTAATTTTCGTCAATTCGAGATGACTAATGGACATATATATGATCCATGTTGATGCAAGAAGTGCACAACTTCTCTTTTAAAAAAGAAAAAAAAAATTGATTAGAGTTAGATTTCGTTTGGGATGACTTTCTTACTACTTATTAAAGTAGCTTTTTAATTTTGTAAAAAAAGCTGCTTTAGGAAGCAACAAAAAAGTCATCCCAAACGAAATCTTAATCTGACACAAACTATAAATGAACTATATGCTAGTCCATGAAAATTGAAAGAAATAATCAGTAGTCTAGCTATAAGTCCAAAAAAGAAATATGATGATAGCAGTGCTAAACTTAGAGAAAACCAAATGCCAATCTTCCGCTTGAAAACCATAATTATTCCTAGTAGAATGAATTGGCTAAAAAAAGAAACCAAGTAAAAAATCTAATTAAATCAAATCGAGCTCGAACTTGAGCCTATATGTTGAAGAACAAATAGTCAAATAGCTTGGTTTTTCTATCTTCCCAAATGCTCGATCAACTTCAAGAAAAATAATGCAGAATAATCTTCATTCTTATAACGATTGAAGCTTGACATCAAACATTGAGACATTTGTAGAGAAGGGACAATTAGTAGGCATTAATTTAAAATTTAGCTCCATAGTGCTTCGGAGATGAGATTGCATGAGAAGATGTGAAGAACTGATTATAAATACTCTCTTCATCATCATCACAAATACTACAAGAAGAAGAGGAGATACTAACTTTGTATAGGTGCGAGGGACAAGGCAATTTACCACAAGAAGCCAATCAAGATAGAACAGTAATCTTGAGATAGTTATTCTAGATATAATTTGGTGCCTTATGAAAGTCATCTACATGTTCGTCACTAGTTTAAGGACTCAACCAAACACTTGGTGCCACTTGGATGTTTAGATCTTGTATGTCAACTCAAAATTGAATCAAATAAATACTGGACCTCAATTCATTCTATTTCCAAGTGCAAAGTTGTCTTGCTTCAATTATATTTCGATCAAGCTCTACCAAATGACCGTTCCTATGCCAAAGGCAATTCCAGTTAAATTTTATTTGATGCTCCACCACTTGAATTAGATTTGACCAGATAGCTTGAGAGATATCAATCGCGTGCCTTAGACCTTGAACAATTGCCCTGAATATTCACTAAAGGGATGAATCCTTGATACAAAAGCCAAAAAGATCCACACCTAATATTTTTCTAAAAAATGATAAACTATGTGATAAGTAGAGAAATCCAACACTCGACATATGATGAGTAGGGTATGAACCACTAGGCCATGGCTCAATTCATAGAGATTTGTGATGTTACTTAACTAATTGAGGTAATTTTAGGTTAATTGAATAAGTGCATAGAAACATCTAAATTTTTTATATGGACTACTGATCAAATTAAATTGATAATAGAGGCTAGGGTTTTATAGAAGTGATATGTCTCAATTTGGTGAGGGTTGAAGTGGTTAAGGCTTTGAAGAGATGGTGCGAATAAATGAACATATTTATACAGAGAGAAAAAGATATGTGTTAAGAGCTTATAATTAGTAACTGTGTTGGTTAACAAATCAATCTTACAACTAGCAGTACATCATGATCTTATAACACAAAATTTATAAAGACAAAAAATATTATTTTTCATTCAATCATAAGATGTATAAATAAAGCATGATAAGCTGTGAGAAAGAAATAAAATACATACAAAACTTAACTCAATGAGCTATGTGATCACCAAATTTTTCTTAAAGGAGTGCCGTGAAATAAAAGAGGAAAATATAATATTAATAATGCTAGTTTTTTACCATCTCTATTTGCAAGGAGAGTGACGCTTATGATTTAAAGATCTTTTCATTATTTTAAGATAGTGGTCATCCAAGCTTTGATAGGATTTGATTGAGGGCTTTGGTGCTTTTCATTCTTGTGAATTGGCTAGCAATATACTAGCGGAATTGATATATATATATATATATATATATATATATATGTGCGCGCGCGCGCTTGTGTATGCTTGTTTGTTTCTTAAGTTGTAGCTTACAAAGCTTCATATATTGCATATACTACAAGAAAATCGGCTATTTTTAGCGGAATTTTCGACGGATCATAAGCCGTTGGAATTAGCGGAATTAGCGGCTTATTCAGACTATCGCATTTGGCTACAGGCGGTAGGCAAAATGCAGAAGGGATGAGTTTATTGATTAGGCTTGCAAGCTTACATGTATGAGGGACAGTCCTCTCGTGGCTCCAACTTCCTAGCAAGCAACTATGAGAGTTTATATAGCCAACAGGTGGCTTCCCTTACAACAGAGCTAGAGCATGTACGAAAATCATAAACTAACATGTAGATGCATATGCAGATGCAGCAAAGTCAGATATTGTAGGAGCTTCAAAGAATGTAAGAACAATTTAGTGGAAAGCAACTAGCATTGGCAGAGGAGGAGAATAATGATATAGATTCTAACTAGATTATTTTATATATATATATATATATTATATATATATATATATATATATTATATATATATATATATATATATATATGTGCGCGCGCGCGCTTGTGTATGCTTGTTTGTTTCTTAAGTTGTAGCTTACAAAGCTTCATATATTGCATATACTACAAGAAAATCGGCTATTTTTAGCGGAATTTTCGACGGATCATAAGCCGTTGGAATTAGCGGAATTAGCGGCTTATTCAGACTATCGCATTTGGCTACAGGCGGTAGGCAAAATGCAGAAGGGATGAGTTTATTGATTAGGCTTGCAAGCTTACATGTATGAGGGACAGTCCTCTCGTGGCTCCAACTTCCTAGCAAGCAACTATGAGAGTTTATATAGCCAACATGTGGCTTCCCTTACAACAGAGCTAGAGCATGTACGAAAATTATAAACTAACATGTAGATGCATATGCAGATGCAGCAAAGTCAGATATTGTAGGAGCTTCAAAGAATGTAAGAACAATTTAGTGGAAAGCAACTAGCATTGGCAGAGGAGGAGAATAATGATATAGATTCTAACTAGATTATTTGTGTTTGTAAATTTTATGTTGATTTTTTATTGTATAAGAACTAGAATTTAATTTAGAAGTATTTTTGATAATTGTAGAACATTTACTTTTGATTAAACATGTAATTACTTTTTAATCAAAATTTTTACCGTATGTTAAAATATGATGCTACTTTAATTGTTTTGACTGTCTGTGATTGTAGAAATATTGTGTTGTACAATAATTGAGATAAGCTGGTGTGTGAGTATTTTTTTTTACTGTGCTACAGATTTCCTATGAAAATTCATCGAAAATGATGATATGACAAGTTTATAAAGCTTTTTCTTGCAGGGGTGATTAGCCGATAATTTCGGCAGAATATTCTGCCAATAATTCAACACAAAAAAGTTGTTTTTTCCCGTCTGTAACCACCGGAAATCCGTCAAATCGTTTCGGCAGAAATTTTTCACCATAGGATTTTTTTTTAGATATACATTTTACTGTCGGAACATGTTCTATTGAAATTCTGCTAGAAAGTTTTTTTTTTTTTGACGAATTTTGCACATTTTCCGACGGAAATGACAGTCGGAATTTGCCATTTTTCCTATTAGGGATAGTGAGCATAATGAAGAACACTAATGTTTTCCCCCTCTATCTCCTTATCATGACATCTAATCTTACCATTTTGTGGGTACATGAAGCATGATTTTGAGCCTGTTCATTGAATCTATATATTGTGATCTACAAAGTTGGATCTATGTTTTCATCTCTCTTTGTTATTTCTAGGTATTTAGAGTAAATTCGTGCATTTACACACTTTTGTTCTTGTGGGTTGATGATTTTCTTGTTATGAGATAATTGAATTGGTGTGGTAAAAAAAATCGGTTTAGGACATTCTAAATTAATTTTAGATCAAGATGTAAAACACTTGAGCTTAAAACATTCTTTTCTAATTTGCAAGATAATAAAAAAATAAGATAACATAAATTTTCCACAAGATGAAAAATGTTATCTCGTAAACCAAAAAAGAGTAGTCTTATAATTAAAAAAAGTTCCCTACATACATCTTGTCCCTAACTCAGAATATCTTAACCTAGATTTTTTCTTAAGTTAATTATAAAAATAAAATTGTATTATAGATAATATATTTGATGAATCTTTCCTCCTTTCAGACTTTTGTTTAAAATACCCAAATTTAAGAGACAAATATTACTTCTCACATCCACCATAAAATCAAAACATTTTCAACATATAAATACATATACGTACCTCATATATTAAATATTATTAGAACATACAAAAGACCATTTCTTCAAACTAATTGCCTCTCTCTTCTGTCACGTTTGCTCATAATTTCATAATGCTGTTACATGTTGTTTATCGATTTTCTATTTGATTCGTTCGTATCATTTTACCTAACAATCGATATATATTCTGAAAAAGCTGAAGTGTGCTCTTTAAAAACAGTAAGTGCATGTCATCAAGCGTATCTGCTCATCGATCTGTAGATTCTCTGAACTACATATCACACAATTTGTACTTTCACCTGCAGAACTGAACCAAACCTAGTGGCATCTCAACCGCCAACTAGCTAAAAAAATCATTAAAATCATATACCGTACGAGATTTCATTGCTGTCTTATTTTATGTATTTCTCTTGAATCATCAATGCCAATAACTTAATCAATCATTTAGTGCGTGCCATTCCTTACTGTCCTCCATATGACAATGCACCAATCAATTTATTATATAATAATATGCCGAACTATTCTTTCCTACTGTATATTTTGGTTATATTTTGGTTATCAGAAGCTTAAGAAATGATAATCTTACTATTATTATTAATTAATTATATATAGTACAAGGAAATGATTATATTAAAGAGAATGCACGATTTTCAAGAATGTAAAATATTATTATTCACTTATCAAGTTGCCAACATAGTCTGCTATACTCATCAAGAACGATGCAGGTAGGCAAAGGCTATAGATTGAAGGTCCTCCAGGTCGTGATAATTATAAGCAGCTCTCATTCCACAAAATGATTCATCTTCCACGCTCATAGAGATGAGATCTTCTTGAGAAGAAGATTCACAGTTCATCATGGGATTTGAAACTGATGGTTGGTTTGTTCTTTCATCGATTGCCTGAGACATAATTAATCCCTGCACATCTTGCTGATATGATGCATATCTATTGTAGGCTTTCCCAGCTTCTTGAGCTATGGAAGCTTCGGTTAAGCCAATAATGTTATTACCAACCCCTTGAGTTGCTTGATGAGCCTTTAAAGAAGCAAGTTGTGCTTGCAAACTAACAACCTGAAACATGCGAAGAAAATATTCTTTAGCTGATACAACATAGCTACTATCTGAAAATGATTAAGATGATGATCAACATAGTATGATGCAGAGTAATTAATTATACTCACTTGCTGTTGCAGAGCAAAGATATGAGCAACACAGCCATAGATAGGGTCCTGGAGCCTAGCTTGGGCTTCATAGGAGATTGTCACGGCGGCCTCGGATCGATCGGTGACCGGAAGGTGCATGAGGAGCTTGGAAACATTGCTGGCCGAAGACCTTATGAATTGCAGCAAAATGTGAAGCTCCTTGTTCGTGGCAGAAGTAAGGGGCAAATACACAGCCTCTCACACACTTTCTTCTCAAGAACTTGCACGCTCCACAAGGAGAGCCAAGACCTGTCATTGTGCTTTCAAGTGTTTGTAATTGAATGCTTTTGCTTTACTCTCTCTCTCTTTGTTTTCTTGGAGGCCTAGGTGTTTCACCAAACGTTTACTTATAAGCACATGGTTGAAGGGGGGATGGATGATTTAGCATGGAATAATTAATTTAGAGTGGTCTCCCTAGTGGCCAGCAAGCTTCATTATTTTAGCCATGTGGTGGCCCTTCTTCAACTCATCTCATGTAAAAATACTAAATTGAGATTCCAATGAGAGGGCCTCAACAAGAGAGACGCAGCTAAACACTGACCCAACCCATTTTTGTTTGTTTGGTGAAGCAGTGTTTTGTGATTTTTTTTTTAAATTATAG